>CAUOFW020003502.1:741015-1236352 GCA_963454935.2 Ilex paraguariensis
TATCAGCATGTCGGTATATGGTCATCACTCAAACAACATGTATCTCTATATTCGTCTTTCAAAACGACTCACAGAACATCAATAAATTCAGGTCCCATCACTTAGATAAAATCTACTATAACTTATCTCAATGACAAAGACAAAGTTGAACACTTGGTTTACTAGTACTCACGTAAACAACCCGTTCTAACAATTAGTTTTTTGTCCCTTAGACATCTTGATTGTGCAAATAAAATATGTGAAATAGACTTTCGACACTTTAACCTCTCAAACCATTTAGTTTTCCTCTTTGCTTGTCACATAGACAATATAACCATAATATTATAATCCATCAAGAAGATATTTTGTTCCTATTGTAACACTGTGACACTTAAGCCATTTATTTACAATAGAAACCATAAGATAGATAGTCACTCAAATAATTAAACATTTATACGTAGGTAAAATCAAGATTAACGTATGTACATACCTTGCAAAAAATTTATTTTGTGGGTGACTCCTATGCCAGAGCTTTTTGAATAGCATTCTTTACAGTGCTCATCCTCGGACTTGGCACCCATTATTCACAATCCCATTCGAGTGTTTATAAATAATACCACTTACTCGAATTAGTTTACTTGAATCAAGTTTTGTAATTTAATCATGTCCATTCAATAACTCATCCACACCTAATAATATTAATTTCTTGAATCAATTGAGCTAGTAGTTATGATCAATTCGAGTCACTTGAAAATAATCTATTCATAGTGAGTGTAATTACGTAGTCAAATCCATTACATCCAATTTAAAGTTTTCTCATAAAACTATAATAACCCAAATATACTTGAATCTACATAATTTCCCATAAAATCATAAGATTGCATACTTTCTCATAATTACTCATACCCATGAAATTCGAGAACAATTCACAAGATTCCTAATTGCCCACCAAACTACAATCTTTCTTAACCAAAATTCAACCCACATACAACAATTCCACTCATCTATTTTTCATACAACTCTAACTTAATTCACATACCCACATAAATATTAAGGTGAATCCTTCATGCATTAAATCATAACTCATACTAAACAATACACACACACACAGACATATATATATATACTATCCAAATATATACCAAATACCATACTTAAAACATATGCAACACTCGAAATGTATGTATTAGAGTTGGATTCCTACATTTTAGAAGAAAAAAATGGATCACAATTCTTATCTTTGCACCCACTCTTTCTTTCTTTCTTTTTTCTTTTTTTTTTTCTTTTTTTTTTCTTTCTTTCCTTCTTCCCTTGGTTTCTTCTTCTTTTCTTTTGGTTCTTGTTCTTTGTACTCATTGTCTATACTTAGAGGAAGATTCCAAACCATCTTGNAAGAAAAAAATGGATCACAATTCTTATCTTTGCACCCACACTTTCTTTCTTTCTTTTTTCTTTTTTTTTTCTTTTTTTTTCTTTCTTTCCTTCTTCCCTTGGTTTCTTCTTCTTTTCTTTTGGTTCTTGTTCTTTGTACTCATTGTCTATACTTAGAGGAAGATTCCAAACCATCTTGAAAGCCATAAAGAAGGTTGAATCTACATTATAAAGAAATAGTCCAGGCCGCTGATATTACATATCTTATATCTAATAGTAAATGGGTTAGCCCAACATAGGTAGTACCTAAAAAGTCTGGTTTCACGATCATGAGAAACCAAGAAATGAATTAGTCTCTATGTCTACATTCACGGGTTGGCATATGTGTATTAACTGTCAAAAGTTGAATTCTCTCACTAGAAAATATAATTTTTCCCTACCTTTCCTAGATCAACTCTTAGAAAGAATAGTCGGTCATGCATATTTTTTTTGGATGGATAGTTCAGCTATAACCTTATTGAAATAGCAATTGATAATCAAGAGAAAATCACTTTTACATGTCCCTTTGGCACTTTTGCTTATAAAAGNATTTTTTTTTTTTTGGATGGATAGTTCAGCTATAACCTTATTGAAATAGCAATTGATAATCAAGAGAAAATCACTTTTACATGTCCCTTTGGCACTTTTGCTTATAAAAGAATGTCTTTTGGATTGTGCAATGCTCCAGCCACTTTTCAACTTTGTTTGTTAAGCATTTTTAGTGATATGGTGGAGCGGTTTTTGGAAATCTTTATGAAAGATTTTTTGATATATGGTGATTCATTTGAATTTTGTTTAGAGAATATTGAAAAATTCCTTACTCGATGTGGGGAAACAAATCTTGTTTTAAATTAAAAAAAGTGTCATTTCATGGTTACACTGGCATTGTTTTAGGACATGTAGTTTCTATAAAGGGAATTGAAGTTGATAAGTCAAAAATTGATTTAATAGTCAATCTCCCTCCACCTAAGACTTTAAAAGATGTTCGATCCTTCCTAGGTCGTGTAGGATTCTATAGAAGATTCATTAAAGATTTCAGTTTGATATCCAGACCTATGTGTAGTCTTTTATGATAGGATGTACCATTTGATTGGAATGATGCATCTCAATTAGCATTTGATAGACTTATAAGCATGCTTATTTCTACACTAATTATGCAACCTCCTGACTGATCTTTACCTTTTGAAATAATGTGTGATGTTAGTGACTATGTAGTGGGAGTTGTTCTAGGCCAAAGAAAAGATAAAAAAAAACTATGTGATTTATTATGCAAGCAAAACATTGAATGATGCATAGATGGATTACTCTACCATAGAAAAAGAATTGCTTGTTGTTGTATTTGCTTTAGATAAATTTCAGTCATATTTGGTTGGATCCTCAATTGTTGTGTTATTGATCATGCAGCCTTGAAATACTTGTTCACTAAGAAGTATGCTAAACCACGTCTCCTAAGATGGATGTTGTTGCTTCAAGAATTTAAGCTTATCATCAAAGACAATAAAGGAGTTGAAAATGTGGTATATGATCATTTATCAAGGTTGAATTATGGTATAAAGGAAGAATCAATATCAATAAAAGAAACCTTTCTAGATGAGCAGTTATTTGCAGTAACAAAAGTACCGTGGTATGTCGAAATAGCCAATTATTTAGCTACATGTACCATTTCTTTTCATTATACCTAGACCGACAAAAAGAAATTTTTAAGAAAGGCACACAATTTCTTTTTGGGAAGATCCCTGTGTGTTTAAATACTATAAATATCAAATAATAAGGCGTTGTTGTGTACCCAATCATGAAATAGGTCAAGTTATTTTCATTTTGTCATTCTAAAGCATGTGAAGAGCATTTTTCTTAGTAGAAAATTGCTACTAAAATTTTACAGTGTGAATTTTATTGGTCCACTCTTTTTAAAGATGTACATGTCTTTTGTCTAAATTGTGACAGATGTCAAAGAATGAGAATATTTCAAAAAGAAGCATGATGCCTTTGAACCCTATTTTGGTCATTAAAAATTTTTGACTGTTGGGGCATCGAATTTATGGGACCGTTTCCCCCATACTGTGGACATCTATACATTTTGGTTATCGTTGATTATGTTTCCAAATGGGTAGAGATAATTCCTTGTCGAAATAATGATCACCATACGGTGATCAGGTTATTAAAACAAAATATTTTATCTAGATTTAGAATTTCTCGAACTATTATAAGTGATGGGGGAACACACTTTTGCAATAAATTTTTTCAAAACCTAATGAAAAAAATATTTGATTTCTCAAAAAATATCTACCCCTTATCATTCCTAAATAAGTGGACAAGTTGAATTGGTCAATAGGGATATAAAATATATTTTAAAAAAAATAATAAATTCAGACCGTAAGGATTGGTCTTTAAGATTGACTGATGTTCTTTGACCTTACCAAACTACGTACAAAACTATTTTGGGAATGTCTCCTTATCGAGTAGTTTACAGTCAACTGTGACGCCCCTAAAACCGGGGATCATTAGTTTACCGTTGACCACCCGTCAACCCGCGGAAATACCCGTGAGTGTTGAACCATCCGCGATACACTAATAATATTCTTTTACCCGGGATTGTAACTCATACATATAACTCATGTTCCTTTAATTATTTAATCCAACCGTGGTTCAAGGTACCACAATTCATGCCCATTATTGTCCAATTAAATCATTTGAACCAAGGGGATCAAAGGTCGAGAGCATAGCACTTTAGTTTTAAAATTTCAAATTTTTGGAAACAATACCTGTACTATGTACCGATATGGTTTGCCTTCTGGACAGACTGTATCAGTACACAGTACCAACACTCTCTGTCCAGTTTTGCCTGTCTCACCCGTTTTCGGTTTTCAATCCATTCCAAAACCTATTTTTCCCATCCAAAACATACTTAACAAGGTTTTTTGCATAATATCTAATATATACAAAGTCTATTACAAACCATTCCATATATTTACATGTCAAATGGAATTTAACAAAATTTTTACACAAAAACTCGGTTCAAAAGCCACAACCCGACTCTTCTTCATCTTTGAGGCCCCGAGTGAGAGCCCTCTGCCAATGTGCCACCCGCACCTGAAATATTTTGCCGTATAGGGTGAGCCATGCGCAGTAAAGTATTTCAAACAAGAATGTACAATTCAATTTTGGAATCTAACATGTCATGCCATGACATGAGATGATACCTACTCATGCAATTTAACTCGAGCCCTTCGCGCCTCCACAACACAGACAATGCCAATGTGTATAAGGCCGAGCTTTTCTAGCTCCCGCCCTTTACCTTCACCCCATGTTAAGCCATGAGTATACAACCGGTCTTTCCAAGCCCCCACCATCAGTGTTATACAACCAATGACTANCCCACAACTCGACTCTTCTTCATCTTTGAGGCCCCGAGTGAGAGCCCTCTGCCAATGTGCCACCCGCACCTGAAATATTTTGCCGTATAGGGTGAGCCATGCGCAGTAAAGTATTTCAAACAAGAATGTACAATTCAATTTTGGAATCTAACATGTCATGCCATGACATGAGANATAGGATGTACCATTTGATTGGAATGATGCATCTCAATTAGCATTTGATAGACTTATAAGCATGCTTATTTCTACACTAATTATGCAACCTCCTGACTGATCTTTACCTTTTGAAATAATGTGTGATGTTAGTGACTATGTAGTGGGAGTTGTTCTAGGCCAAAGAAAAGATAAAAAAAAACTATGTGATTTATTATGCAAGCAAAACATTGAATGATGCATAGATGGATTACTCTACCATAGAAAAAGAATTGCTTGTTGTTGTATTTGCTTTAGATAAATTTCAGTCATATTTGGTTGGATCCTCAATTGTTGTGTTATTGATCATGCAGCCTTGAAATACTTGTTCACTAAGAAGTATGCTAAACCACGTCTCCTAAGATGGATGTTGTTGCTTCAAGAATTTAAGCTTATCATCAAAGACAATAAAGGAGTTGAAAATGTGGTATATGATCATTTATCAAGGTTGAATTATGGTATAAAGGAAGAATCAATATCAATAAAAGAAACCTTTCTAGATGAGCAGTTATTTGCAGTAACAAAAGTACCGTGGTATGTCGAAATAGCCAATTATTTAGCTACATGTACCATTTCTTTTCATTATACCTAGACCGACAAAAAGAAATTTTTAAGAAAGGCACACAATTTCTTTTTGGGAAGACCCCTGTGTGTTTAAATACTATAAATATCAAATAATAAGGCGTTGTTGTGTACCCAATCATGAAATAGGTCAAGTTATTTTCATTTTGTCATTCTAAAGCATGTGAAGAGCATTTTTCTTAGTAGAAAATTGCTACTAAAATTTTACAGTGTGAATTTTATTGGTCCACTCTTTTTAAAGATGTACATGTCTTTTGTCTAAATTGTGACAGATGTCAAAGAATGAGAATATTTCAAAAAGAAGCATGATGCCTTTGAACCCTATTTTGGTCATTAAAAATTTTTGACTGTTGGGGCATCGAATTTATGGGACCGTTTCCCCCATACTGTGGACATCTATACATTTTGGTTATCGTTGATTATGTTTCCAAATGGGTAGAGATAATTCCTTGTCGAAATAATGATCACCATACGGTGATCAGGTTATTAAAAGAAAATATTTTATCTAGATTTAGAATTTCTCGAACTATTATAAGTGATGGGGGAACACACTTTTGCAATAAATTTTTTCAAAACCTAATGAAAAAAATATTTGATTTCTCAAAAAATATCTACCCCTTATCATTCCTAAATAAGTGGACAAGTTGAATTGGTCAATAGGGATATAAAATATATTTTAAAAAAAATAATAAATTCAGACCGTAAGGATTGGTCTTTAAGATTGACTGATGTTCTTTGACCTTACCAAACTACGTACAAAACTATTTTGGGAATGTCTCCTTATCGAGTAGTTTATGGTCAATTGTGACGCCCCTAAAACCGGGGATCATTAGTTTACCGTTGACCACCCGTCAACCCGCGGAAATACCCGTGAGTGCTGAACCATCCGCGTTACACTAATAATATTCTTTTACCCGGGATTGTAACTCATACATATAACTCATGTTCCTTTAATTATTTAATCCAACCGTGGTTCAAGGTACCACAATTCATGCCCATTATTGTCCAATTAAATCATTTGAACCAAGGGGATCAAAGGTCGAGAGCATAGCACTTTAGTTTTAAAATTTCAAATTTTTGGAAACAATACCTGTACTATGTACCGATATGGTTTGCCTTCTGGACAGACTGTATCAGTACACAGTACCAACACTCTCTGTCCAGTTTTGCCTGTCTCACCCGTTTTCGGTTTTCAATCCATTCCAAAACCTATTTTTCCCATCCAAAACATACTTAACAAGGTTTTTTGCATAATATCTAATATATACAAAGTCTATTACAAACCATTCCATATATTTACATGTCAAATGGAATTTAACAAAATTTTTACACAAAAACTCGGTTCAAAACCCACAACTCGACTCTTCTTCATCTTTGAGGCCCCGAGTGAGAGCCCTCTGCCAATGTGCCACCCGCACCTGAAATATTTTGCCGTATAGGGTGAGCCATGCGCAGTAAATTATTCCAAACAAGAATGTACAATTCAATGTTAGAATCTAACATGTCATGCCATGACATGAGATGATACCTACTCATGCAATTTAACTCGAGCCCTTCGCGCCTTCACAACACAGACAATGCCAATGTGTATAAGGCCGAGCTTTTCTAGCTCCCGCCCTTTACCTTCACCCCATGTTAAGCCATGAGTATACAACCGGTCTTTCCAAGCCCCCACCATCAGTGTTATACAACCAATGACTATTTAAAATCTTCGGGTCTTTCTTGGGGTGGGTATTTACGGGCTTATACCAACAGTCAGCCAACCGACACAGAATTTAGGGACTTGCACCAACAGTTCTGCGTACACTGACACACTTTATGGACATTTATTAACGGAAGTGCGTATCCAAATCATCGGGTCTGTCACCCGAGGGATTGTCTAGTCCTTCTTACTAACCCCAACCCAATTCTTTTTCTTTTTTTTTATGCAACGTGCGACTCAGCCGGATCTTTGATCCAATTTTCTCCAGCCCGCTCATCATCCACCTACGTGGTGTTGACGTCAACCATGCACTCACACCCAAAAATGCGATGTTTTTCGTGCATATACAATGTCATGCCTCATATGTAATGAATGTCATATGAGCAACTTTAAACACATATATACATATCCCATGCATATACTTTTAACTTTCATCACAATGTCAATATATCTATTAGCATACATCAACATTTTTATAACCAACAAAACAACACAAGCATATTATTTCCTCAAACATGCCAATACCACAATGTATTCAGAAAGGCATTANGAACTACGTACAAAACTATTTTGGGAATGTCTCCTTATCGAGTAGTTTACAGTCAACTGTGACGCCCCTAAAACCGGGGATCATTAGTTTACCGTTGACCACCCGTCAACCCGCNACACAAGCATATTATTTCCTCAAACATGCCAATACCACAATGTATTCAGAAAGGCATTATCTAAACACATAGCATGCCCACATATTACCAATTTCCATGGGATTTCACAAGGAATTACCACAATCCATTCCAATCTCGGAATTTACTTTAAAATCATTTCTATACTCATTTTCATACCCATTTCATCAATGTCACAACATAGGTAAGTGATATACCATTTAATCAACCTACCCATTACATATAAACATCCTAGATTGTAAAATAAACCCAAGTAGGAAGAAACCATATCTCTTGAAGCGTAAAGAACACGTAGGGAAGCTCCAAGACTTTAACTTGAACTCTAATCGAAGCCTTCCCAAAATCTCATTTTTCAACCTTCGGTGAAAACCCTCATTTTTGGTATGTAGGCATAGCCCTCGACGANAAACTACGTACAAAACTATTTTGGGAATGTCTCCTTATCGAGTAGTTTATGGTCAATTGTGACGCCCCTAAAACCGGGGATCATTAGTTTACCGTTGACCACCCGTCAACCCGCGGAAATACCCGTGAGTGCTGAACCATCCGCGTTACACTAATAATATTCTTTTACCCGGGATTGTAACTCACACATATAACTCATGTTCCTTTAATTATTTAATCCAACCGTGGTTCAAGGTACCACAATTCATGCCCATTATTGTCCAATTACATCATTTGAACCAAGGGGATCAAAGGTCGAGAGCATAGCACTTTAGTTTTAAAATTTCAAATTTTTGGAAACAATACCTGTACTATGTACCGATATGGTTTGCCTTCNACTTGCCTTAAATTATTTTCCAACTTTTAAAATTTTATTAAAAATTTTATTTTTGGGTCACTCGAGACTCTACTGCCTCGTAAAATGTGAAAAATCTGACTATCTTAGAATTCGACGAAAATTGACAGGGTAACTAAATTTCGCGAGACGAATCCAATGGTGAAGTCTGTTTCATCATCCGAGTTTTAGAAAAATTCAAGTTTCTAGCCCGTATTGTAGCGGTAAATTACAATTTTGCCCTTGTTCATAAAAAGTTTAAATTTACCCAGATTTTACAATCTTCCCCCCTTAAAAGAATTTCGTCCCCGAAATTCATACACACTTGCATATGCAACAATAATATGATACATAAAATTATAAAACTTGTACCTCCATCCTCGAACAGAAACGGATAGTTGGTATGTATGGTATCCTCAAGTTCTCATGTCACCTCCTGCACTCCTCGGTGCTGCCATAAGACCCTTACTAGTCTCAAAGTCTTGCCTCGTAAAACTTGCTCCCGGCTATACATGATACGCACTGGTCCCTCCTCAAAAGTCTCATCTGCATCAACAACTAACTCACCCCAATCCACCACATGTGTCGGATCTGGAGTATACTTCTGGATCATAGAGACATGGAATACTGCGTGAACACTCGATAAATTTGGTCGTAATGCCAATCTATGAGCCACTGTACCCACCCTCTCGAGTACCTCAAAGGGCCCGCTAAACCTTGGCGACAACTTTCCTTGTTTCCCAAATCTGACCACTCCCCTCTGAGGCATAACCTTCAAGAAGACATGATCTCCCACCTCGAACTCTAGAGGTCACCTTCGTTTGTCAGCATAGCTCTTCTTCCAGCTCTGAGCAGTAAGAAGGCGCTTCCGTATCAATCCTACCTTTTCCAAGGTATCTCGGATCAAATTCAGACCCGTAGAGGGTCTCTCTCCCACTTCTGTCAAACAAACTGAAGAACGACAAGGCCTCTCATATAGTGCCTCGTAGGTGCCACTAGATGCTCGCATGATAACTGTTGTTGTAGGCAAACTCCACTAGGGGTAAATGCTCCTCCCACCTACCCTTGAGATCTAGGACACATGCCTGTAGCATGTCCTCTAATATCTGGATGGTCCTCTCTGATGGACCGTCTATCTGGGAATGAAAAGTTCTACTCATCATCAACTGTGTCCCCATAGCTAGCTGGAAACTCTCCCAAAAATAAGCCATAAACCTAGAATCTCAATCCCACACTATAGATACGGGCACTTCATTTAACCGGAAAATCTTTCGTATGTACAATCTGTAGAATTCCTCAAATCTGAAAGTCATTTGCACTGCCAAAAAGTGTGCCGACTTTGTAAGTCGGCCCACTATCACCCACATTGTGTCAAGTTCCCGCGATGTCCGTGGCAAGTGAGTCNATGCATATGCAACAATAATATGATACATAAAATTATAAAACTTGTACCTCCATCCTCGAACAGAAACGGATAGTTGGTATGTATGGTATCCTCAAGTTCTCATGTCACCTCCTGCACTCCTCGGTGCTGCCATAAGACCCTTACTAGTCTCAAAGTCTTGCCTCGTAAAACTTGCTCCCGGCTATACATGATACGCACTGGTCCCTCCTCAAAAGTCTCATCTGCATCAACAACTAACTCACCCCAATCCACCACATGTGTCGGATCTGGAGTATACTTCTGGATCATAGAGACATGGAATACTGCGTGAACACTCGATAAATTTGGTCGTAATGCCAATCTATGAGCCACTGTACCCACCCTCTCGAGTACCTCAAAGGGCCCGCTAAACCTTGGCGACAACTTTCCTTGTGTTCCCAAATCTGACCACTCCCCTCTGAGGCATAACCTTCAAGAAGACATGATCTCCCACCTCGAACTCTAGAGGTCACCTTCGTTTGTCAGCATAGCTCTTCTTCCAGCTCTGAGCAGTAAGAAGGCGCTTCCGTATCAATCCTACCTTTTCCAAGGTATCTCGGATCAAATTCAGACCCGTAGAGGGTCTCTCTCCCACTTCTGTCAAACAAACTGAAGAACGACAAGGCCTCTCATATAGTGCCTCGTAGGTGCCACTAGATGCTCGCATGATAACTGTTGTTGTAGGCAAACTCCACTAGGGGTAAATGCTCCTCCCACCTACCCTTGAGATCTAGGACACATGCCTGTAGCATGTCCTCTAATATCTGGATGGTCCTCTCTGATGGACCGTCTATCTGGGAATGAAAAGTTCTACTCATCATCAACTGGGTCCCCATAGCTAGCTGGAAACTCTCCCAAAAATAAGCCATAAACCTAGAATCTCAATCCCACACTATAGATACGGGCACTTCATTTAACCGGAAAATCTTTCGTATGTACAATCTGTAGAATTCCTCAAATCTGAAAGTCATTTGCACTGCCAAAAAGTGTGCCGACTTTGTAAGTCGGCCCACTATCACCCACATTGTGTCAAGTTCCCGCGATGTCCGTGGCAAGTGAGTCACAAAATCCATCGTGATTTGCTCCCACTTCCACTCAGCTACCTCCAAAGGCTAGAGTAACCCTGCTAGACTCTGGTGCTCAGCCTTAACCTGCTGACACGTAAGACATCGACTAACGAAGTCCCAAACGTGTCTCTTTATCCCGCTCCAATAGTATTGGCAACAATGATCATGGTACATCTTTGTGTCTCCGAGATGCACGATAAATCAAGAGCAATGGAACTCCCTAAAGGCCTCATGTCTCAGATCCGCTAACTAGGGAACAACAACCCTTCCCCTATACTGAAGGCTACCATCAGAGTGAATGGCCTAGCCCTCGTCACCAGTACCTGGCTGCACTCTATCCCTGAAAGATGATAACCTTGGGTCCTACCCTTAGGACTCCATCACTCTGCTCAATAGGAAAGGCATAGCCACTAAACTCCCTAAAATACCCTGAGTTTGTCCCTGATAATGTAGCCCAAACTGTCCCACAGTCTCAAGCATCTCCCACTCCCAGGAAGCCATACTAGCCAAGACTCCCCGTGACTTTGGCTGAGTGCATCAGCCACCACATTTGCCTTACCGGGATGGTAATGAAAAGTGAAGTCGTAATCCTCTAGGTACTCAATCCACCTACACTGTCTCATGTTAAGGCCTCAATGAGTGAAGATGTACTTTAGACTCTTATGGTTCGAAAATACCTCGAACTACTCACCATATAGATAGTGCCGCCAAGTCTTCAGGNGAGGGTCTCTCTCCCACTTCTGTCAAACAAACTGAAGAACGACAAGGCCTCCCATATAGTGCCTCATAGGTGCCACTAGATGCTCACCTGATAACTGTTGTTGTAGGCAAACTCCACTAGGGGTAAATGCTCCTCCCACCTACCCTTGAGATCTAGGACACATGCCTGTAGCATGTCCTCTAANTCGACACAACGTGTCCCATAAATTTCACCTTCATAAGCCAAAATTCACACTTGCTAAACTTAATGTACAACTGGTGGTCTCTCAACATCTGAAGAACAACCCTCAAGTGATCCTGATGCTCCTCCTCAGACTTGGAGTANTTGACTTTGGCCTCTCCCAATTCATAACCCCCTCAACCTTCTCCGGGTCCATAGATACACCCGAAGTTGACACAACGTGTCCCATAAATTTCACCTTCATAAGCCAAAATTCACATTTGCTAAACTTAATGTACAACTGGTGGTCTCTCAACATCTGAAGAACAACCCTCAAGTGATCCTGATGCTCCTCCTCAGACTTGGAGTAGATCAAGATGTTGTCAACAATGACCACGACGAACTAATCCAGGTAAGGTTGGAACACCCTATGCATGAGATCCATGAATGCTGCCAGAGCATTCGTCAATCCAAATTGCATCACAGTGAACTCGAAATGCCCATACCATGTTTTGAACGTCGTCTTAGGGATATCTGCCTCCTTTATCCTTAACTGATGGTAATAGGTGTGGAGATCTATCTTGGAGTAGACCCACGCTCCCCTCTACTAATCAAATAGATCATCGATCCTCGGTAAAGGGTACCTATTCTTGATGGTGACCTGGTTCAATTACCAATAGTTTATACACAATTGANTAACTAATGGTAATAGGTGTGGAGATCTATCTTGGAGTAGACTCACGCTCCCCTCTACTAATCAAATAGATCATCGATCCTCGGTAAAGGGTACCTATTCTTGATGGTGACCTGGTTCAATTACCAATAGTTTATACACAATTGAATGTTCTTGTCCTTCTTCTTAGCGAACAACACTGGAGCGCCCCATGGTGAAGTGCTCGGTCTAATGAAGCCCTTGTCCAATAATTCTTACAATTGGACCTTGAGTTCTTGTAACTCTACCAATGTCATTCTGTGTGGAGTCATAGAAATAGGTGACATATCCGGATGCAACTCAATGCTAAAGTCAACATCCCTATGGGGAAGTAATTCTGGTAGTTCATCCGGAAAAATATTCTCATACTCACAAATAACCCGAGATAGACCCAACTCCTATCTTACCTCATCTTCTAAGGTAAGCAAGCCAACCCATCAACTGCCCGTGTCATCGAGAGTCATAACGGCTTGGGGTAAGGCGTCGTGCTTTTCCCCCTGAAACTTGAAACAAACATCATCTGGTGTATAAGCAACGATCCTCTTTCGATTACAATCAATGACGACCTGATGTGCCGCCAACCAATCTATTTCGAGGATAACGTCGAACTCCGACATGTCCATGACCCTAAGGTCCATGGTGAGTAGAATCCCTGAGATCTCAAACTCACAGCCCCAACATATTCGGTCAACACACACCCTAGCTCCTAGGGGAGAATTTACATACAACTGCTCTTCCAAGGTATCAACTTCTAAGCCCAAACCCCGTACACATGATGCAGATATGAATGAATGCAATGTTCTAGAGTCAAACAACACCCTAACCCATAAACGAGAGAGTAGAAACGTACCCTAAATGACTAACTGATCCACTGACTCAGTCTAAGGTATCATGGCGTAGACACGCCCCTAGGTCCCTAATGTCCCAGCTTGTGAACCCTGGCCTCAACCCTGACCCATGCTGTGGCCCATCTGGCCTACTTGCGGAGTCCCCGCATGTGAAGTTGTAGGGCCCTGAGTAGCACCCTGGATCTAATACTGGCTTCCCTAGTCCATGGTGAGATAGGGAGGAATGTAGTGTGTCTATGGCTATCTCATAGACGNGCAATGATCCTCTTTCGATTACAATCAATGACAACCTGATGTGCCACCAACCAATCTATTTCGAGGATAACGTCGAACTCCGACATGTCCATGACCCTAAGGTCCATGGTGAGTAGAATCCCTGAGATCTCAAACTCACAGCCCCAACATATTCGGTCAACACACACCCTAGCTCCTAGGGGAGAATTTACATACAACTGCTCTTCCAAGGTATCAACTTCTAAGCCCAAACCCCGTACACATGATGCATATATGAATGAATGCAATGTTCTAGAGTCAAACAACACCCTAACCCATAAACAAGAGAGTAGAAACGTACCCTAAATGACTAACTGATCCACTGACTCAGTCTAAGGTATNGATATGAATGAATGCAATGTTCTAGAGTCAAACAACACCCTAACCCATAAACGAGAGAGTAGAAACGTACCCTAAATGACTAACTGATCCACTGACTCAGTCTAAGGTATCATGGCGTAGACACGCCCCTAGGTCCCTAATGTCCCGGCTTGTGAACCCTGGCCTCAACCCTGACCCATGCTGTGGCCCATCTGGCCTGCTTGCGGAGTCCCCGCATGTGAAGTTGTAGGGCCCTGAGTAGCACCCTGGATCTAATACTGGCTTCCCTAGTCCATGGTGAGATAGGGAGGAATGTAGTGTGTCTATGGCTATCTCATAGACAACTGGGACTGAGACGTCATATAAATCTGGGATCCCTGCCTCTGAGGGCAATCCCGCTTCATGTGACCCCACTGGTGGCAATGGAAACATGTCCTCTGACCCGCCTGATGTGTAGTCCCCGGGTTTCTCCCACCTTGTGGGAATCGACCTTGCCCTTGGCCCTAATAGCCACAGTTTTGTCCCTACGGAGGAAAGGTCTTATGCCTCTTTCCTGAGCTAGAAGAAGAGGATTGGCTCTCCTTCTTCTTGTCCTTGGCACCCGATTCTCGAATGCTTTTTGCGTCGTCAATCTCTCTCTCAATAGCCATGGTTGTCNAAGCTAGAAGAAAAGGATTGGCTCTCCTTCTTCTTGTCCTGGGCACCCGATTCTCGAATGCTTCTTGCGTCGTCAATATCTCTCTCAATAGCCATGGTTGTCTCGACCATCGAGTCCAAATTTTGTATGAGGAGACCCATAATTTTCCTCCGGATGGATAATTTCAAACCATCCTCAAAATTCCTTACCTTGGCCATATCTATGGGCACATAATCATCGACGAAATAGGCTAACTCAGTGAATTTAGCCACGTACTCCATAACCGTCATCGTTCCTTGTTTCAATTCCAAGAATTCTCGAGCCTTTCCATGTCGTGCAGCCGCCAGAAAATACTTACTCATGAAGAGCTCACAGAACTCTCCCCATGTCATGGTCGTTAAGTCCATTGCATCCTTCACCCAATCCCACCACAATTGGGCTTCCCCCTCTAGCTGGAATGCAGCTAGTCTTATCTTCGTGGCATCGAAGGTGATCTTCATTGCCTCTAAGACCATGTCAACTTGCAAGAACCAATGGTCGGCTACCATCGGATCCGCCCCTCCCTTAAATACCGGAGGCTTGTGTGCCTTGAACCTTTAGAGGTGACTTGAGCCTCCTTGATTCCCACTTGCACCAGTCTGTGCAATTGTAGCAGCTGTAGCACTAGCTTGTGCAATAATAGCAGCCGCTGCACCAATAGCCTCCACAAAGGCTTGTTGGTCAAAGACTGGCAGTGGTTGGTTGTTATTCCATCTACCCTGACGTCCCCTTCCTTTACTTGCCATCTACACACATACCAGAAAGCAATAGAGCATTCGTTTAGTACCCTAATGTAGGGATCAAGTTTAAACTTTGAGATCTCTCTCCTTATCCCACTATTAGACATTTACACCCTGAACTATCCCATTCCCTTGTTTTCTGACCCCTAAGGTTATGTTTTTCTAACCCTAGTGTCTTATTTGCACATACATTTTACCATGTATATCATTCGCTTAACATGTAGCACGTATCACATAGCACATAACAATTTAAGAACATAATATGTAGTGCACAATGAATGCAATGGTCTAGACCCATGATCCATCAAACCCTAAGGAAATTGTACATCTAGGCTCTAATACCAAGCTATGATGTCCCTAAAATCGGGGGTCATTAGTTTACCGTTGACCACTTGTCAACCCGCGGAATACCCGTGAGTGCCACACCATCCAACATCACGCTAATAATATCCCTTTACCCAGAATTGTAATTCACACATGTAACCTATGTTCCTTTAATTATTTAATCCAACTATGGTTCAAGGTACCACAACTCATGCCTCTTTATTGTCCAATTACATCATTTGAACCAAGGGGATCAAAGGTTGAGAGCATAGCACTTTAGTTTTAAAATTTTAAATTTTTGGAAACAATATTGATATTGTGTACCAGTATGGTTTGCCTTCAGGACAGACTGTACCGGTACACAGTACCGGTACTCTATGTCCAATTTTACCTGTCTCGTCCATTTTCGGTTTCCAATCCATTATAAAACCTATTTTTCCCATCCAAAACATACTTAACAATGTTTTTCACATAATATCTAATATATACAAAGTCTATTACAAACCATTCCATACATTTACATGTCAAATGGAACTTAAAAAAATTTTTACACAAAAACTCGGTTCAAAAGCCACAACCCGGCTCTTCTTCATCTTTGAGTCCTCGAGAGAGAGCCCTCTGTCAATGTGCCACCCGCACCTGAAATATTTTCTCGTATAGGTGAGCCACACCCAGTAGAGTATTTTCTACAGAGGCTACTCCTCAACCTAGATGCACATGATATGCTCACATGCAACATTCAACATACAAACATTCATTCCAAACAAGAATGTACAATTCAATGTTGGAATCTAATATGTCATGCCATAATATGAGATGATACCTACTCATGTGATTTAACTCGAGCCCTTCGCGGCTCCACAACACATGCAATGCCAATGTACATAAGATCGAGCTTTTCTAGCTCCCGCCTTTTACCTTCACCCCATGTTAAGCCATGAGTATACAACCGGGTTTTCCAAGGCCCCACCATCAGTGTTACACACCCAATGACTATTTAAAATCTCTGGGCCTTTCTTAGGGGTGGATATTTATGGACTTACACCAACGGTCACCTAACCGACACAGAATTAATGGACTTCCACCAACGGTTCCACGTACACTAACACACTTTATGGGCTCTAATACCAATGAAAGTGCGTATCCGAATCATCGGATCTTTCACCCGAGGGATTGTCTAGNCCATAATATGAGATGATACCTACTCATGTGATTTAACTCGAGCCCTTCGCGGCTCCACAACACATGCAATGCCAATGTACATAAGATCGAGCTTTTCTAGCTCCCGCCTTTTACCTTCACCCCATGTTAAGCCATGAGTATACAACCGGGTTTTCCAAGGCCCCACCATCAGTGTTACACACCCAATGACTATTTAAAATCTCTGGGCCTTTCTTAGGGGTGGATATTTATGGACTTACACCAACGGTCACCTAACCGACACAGAATTAATGGACTTCCACCAACGGTTCCACGTACACTGACACACTTTATGGGCTCTTATACCAATGAAAGTGCGTATCCGAATCATCGGATCTTTCACCCGAGGGATTGTCTAGCCCTTCTTACTAACCCCGACCAAATTTTTTTTTCTTTTTTTTTATGGAACGTGCAACTCAGCCGGATCTTCGATCCAACTTTCTCAAGCCCACTCATCGTCCACCTACGTGGTGTTGACGTCAACCATGCACTCACACCCAAAAATGCAATGTTTTCGTGCGTATGCAATGTAATGTACCATTGCTATTACAATGTCATGCCTCGTATGTAATAAATGTCATATGAGCAACTTTAAACACATATACATATCCCATGCGTATACTTTTTACTTTCATCACAATGTCAATATATCCATNGACTCAGCCGGATCTTCGATCCAACTTTCTCAAGCCCACTCATCATCCACCTACATGGTGTTGACGTCAACCATGCACTCACACCCAAAAATGCAATGTTTTCGTGCGTATGCAATGTAATGTACCATTGCTATTACATTGTCATGCCTCATATGTAATAAATGTCATATGAGCAACTTTAAACACATATACATATCCCATGCGTATACTTTTTACTTTCATCACAATGTCAATATATCCATTAGCATACATCAACATTTTTATAACCAACAAAACAACACAAGCATATTATTTCCTCAAACATGCCAATAGCACAATTTATTCAGAAAGGCATTATCTAAACACATAGCATGCCCACATATTACCCTTTTCCATAGGATTTCACAAGGAATTACCGCAATCCATTCCAATCTAGGAATTTACTTTAAAATCATTTCTATACTTATTTTCATACCCATTTCATCAATTTCACAACATAGGTAAGTGATATACCATTTAATCAACCTACCCATTACATATAAACATCCTAGATTGTAAAATAAACCCAAGTAGGAAGAAATTCTACTTCTTGAAGTGTAAAGAACACGTAGGGAAGCTCCAAGACTTCAACCCAAACTCTAATCCAAGCNCGATATTGTGTACCAGTATGGTTTGCCTTCAGGACAGACTGTACCGGTACTCTATGTCCAATTTTACCTGTCTCGTCCATTTTCGGTTTCCAATCCATTCTAAAACCTATTTTTCCCATCCAAAACATACTTAACAATGTTTTTCACATAATATCTAATATATACAAAGTCTATTACAAACCATTCCATACATTTACATGTCAAATGGAACTTAAAAAAATTTTTACACAAAAACTCGGTTCAAAAGCCACAACCCGGCTCTTCTTCATCTTTGAGTCCTCGAGAGAGAGCCCTCTGTCAATGTGCCACCCGCACCTGAAATATTTTCTCGTATAGGTGAGCCACACCCAGTAGAGTATTTTCTACAGAGGCTACTCCTCAACCTAGATGCACATGATATGCTCACATGCAACATTCAACATACAAACATTCATTCCAAACAAGAATGTACAATTCAATGTTGGAATCTAATATGTCATGCCATAATATGAGATGATACCTACTCATGTGATTTAACTCGAGCCCTTCGCGGCTCCACAACACATGCAATGCCAATGTACATAAGATCGAGCTTTTCTAGCTCCCGCCTTTTACCTTCACCCCATGTTAAGCCATGAGTATACAACCGGGTTTTCCAAGGCCCCACCATCAGTGTTACACACCCAATGACTATTTAAAATCTCTGGGCCTTTCTTAGGGGTGGATATTTATGGACTTACACCAACGGTCACCTAACCGACACAGAATTAATGGACTTCCACCAACGGTTCCACGTACACTGACACACTTTATGGGCTCTTATACCAATGAAAGTGCGTATCCGAATCATCGGATCTTTCACCCGAGGGATTGTCTAGCCCTTCTTACTAACCCCGACCAAATTTTTTTTTCTTTTTTTTTATGGAACGTGCGACTCAGCCGGATCTTCGATCCAACTTTCTCAAGCCCACTCATCGTCCACCTACGTGGTGTTGACGTCAACCATGCACTCACACCCAAAAATGCAATGTTTTCGTGCGTATGCAATGTAATGTACCATTGCTATTACAATGTCATGCCTCGTATGTAATAAATGTCATATGAGCAACTTTAAACACATATACATATCCCATGCGTATACTTTTTACTTTCATCACAATGTCAATATATCCATTAGCATACATCAACATTTTTATAACCAACAAAACAACACAAGCATATTATTTCCTCAAACATGCCAATAGCACAATTTATTCAGAAAGGCATTATCTAAACACATAGCATGCCCACATATTACCCTTTTCCATAGGATTTCACAAGGAATTACCGCAATCCATTCCAATCTAGGAATTTACTTTAAAATCATTTCTATACTTATTTTCATACCCATTTCATCAATTTCACAACATAGGTAAGTGATATACCATTTAATCAACCTACCCATTACATATAAACATCCTAGATTGTAAAATAAACCCAAGTAGGAAGAAATTCTACTTCTTGAAGTGTAAAGAACACGTAGGGAAGCTCCAAGACTTCAACCCAAACTCTAATCCAAGCCTTCCCAAAATCTCATTTTTTAACCTTCAGTAAAAACCCTTATTTTTGGTATGTAGGCGTAGCCCTCGATGAGAAGACGGACTTTAACTCTTGGCCCGAGTGGATTTGAGCGACGAAATATCGTCGATCGTAGAGAGAAGGTGGACTCCTTCTCTCTTTTCCCTCTCTTCTCTATCGGGTAACATCTGAACACTTTGGGGAAAAAATCTAATTTTCTTCCCCTTTTTATAGTCCCCCAATGCTTGGTCCATAATGCGCCACACGATCCTCTTTTCCTGAGTCCATTTTCATCCTGAAATGATTAAATTTGGTCCCGATTTAAGTTCAAAATATTTTATTTTAAGTTGCCTTAAATTATTTTTCAAATTTCATAATTTTATTAAAAATTTCACAATTCCATATGCTCAATGCCTATGGAATTGGAACATTGAGCATACTGGACAATCAAAATAATGAACTTTGATATTGACAAAGCAAATGAATCCCACAAACTTCAGATTAATGAATTGAAAAAAATTAAGAAATGAAGTATATGAAAATGCAAAGATTGCGAAGTCCAGAATGAAATTTTTTCATGATAAGAATATTATGTGGAAGTCCTTTCTACCCCTCTCAAAAATTCCTATTACATAATTCAAGGCTCTGGCTATTTCTTGAAAAAATAAGATGAAGATTAATAGGCCCCTATATTGTTAAACAAGTTTTTGAACATGGGCTAGAGAATCCATTAATTGGAAATATTTTTAAAGTGAATGATCAAAGGCTTAAGCCATATCATGATGGATTTGTTCAAAATGTGAATTCCATTTAGTTAATGGAACCAGTATATGTGCCTTGAATAGCCTTTATAAGTGTTTGATTGTAAATAGTAGTACTAAATGTTTGTTTTTTGTTTTACAAATTAGGGTTTAGCACTATGGATTTTTCTCGCTCCAGATCTTATTAGCAATTGTCTATAATTTTACTTCATAATGTTATGCATTAGGGACAATGTTAAATTTAGGTAGGGGAGGGAACAATCCATTTTTGTCTTTGTGACCGACAGACGTTAAAGAACTGGATAGTGAGTTAATTTTCAAAAAACTNCTAAATGTTTGTTTTTTGTTTTACAAATTAGGGTTTAGCACTATGGATTTTTCTCGCTTCCAGATCTTATCAGCAATTGTCTATAATTTTACTTCATAATGTTATGCATTAGGGACAATGTTAAATTTAGGTAGGGGAGGGAACAATCCATTTTTGTCTTTGTGACCGACAGACGTTAAAGAACTGGATAGTGAGTTAATTTTCAAAAAACTTTCAAAAAAATGGGTGAAGAACATTTTTGGTTTAGTTTGAGTATGTTAAGTACTTTTCCAAAAGATATATATTCTTTGATCATAGCAAAAGCAAAGGTTGTAAGAAAATTAGAAATTTTTGACAACCAAGCAAATCCTTTGTGTGGAATGAGTTCATTTGCTAAACACTGTCGGGCAAATTGACTCAGTGGTTGTATAAAGTGCGGTCAATTAATGCATATGAGAGAATATAATNTTTGAGTATGTTAAGTACTTTTCCAAAAGATATATATTCTTTGATCATAGCGAAAGCAAAGGTTGTAAGAAAATTAGAATTTTTTGACAACCAAGCAAATCCTTTGTGTGGAATGAGTTCATTTGCTAAACACTGTCGGGCAAATTGACTCAGTGGTTGTATAAAGTGCGGTCAATTAATGCATATGAGAGAATATAATCAGTGTGTGGAACTAATTTTAGGTCGAGCATTAGATCATCTTGATTGGATTAAGTATGGGTAGAGTAAGGATTACCCTTAGATGCCATCTTAGAAGATCGTGTCGTGCATGCTTTTCAAGAGATGTGCGATAGGAAATTAATCGGTTCACTAATGTTCTCAATTTGGAAGATTTTGATTAAAATTAGTTATGATCAAAGTTGTATAATCTAAGGATGTGTATGAATGTATATAACTACAATTTGATTTTATGTTTNTCGTCTTAGAAGATCGTGTCGTGCATGCTTTTCAAGAGATGTGCGATAGGAGATTAATCGGTTCACTAATGTTCTCAATTTGGAAGATTTTGATTAAAATTAGTTATGATCAAAGTTGTATAATCTAAGGATGTGTATGAATGTATATAACTACAATTTGATTTTATGTTTTAATGTAGAATTTGAGTTTACTAGATAGTTAAAGGTGTGAATATTTGAATTTAAATTGAGTTTTTGTAACTACAGGTTGAAAAACTGAAGCTGGAAACCAAGAGGAAATCAAGGTTCAGTAGCCTGCAAACCTAAGGAGATTTCAGAGGATCAGCAATGTCCAGATGATTCTGATAGCATTCGAACAGTACTGGCCAGCATAAAACCTCATGTTCATGTAGAANATGAAGCTGGAAACCAAGAGGAAATCAAGGTTCAGTAGCCTGCAAACCTAAGGAGATTTCAGAGGATCAGCAATGTCCAGACGATTCTGATAGCATTCGAACAGTACTGGCCAGCATAAAACCTCATGTTCATGTAGAAACCAGTCTAGCATCTCCCTCGTAGTAGGAATTCAAAAAAATAGCAGAACCTTTCATCTTCTCTCCTCAGATTCACTCCACCCATCAGTTTTTCTTGAATTCTACTCCAATTAAACTCTTACCCAAAATCTTTTATAGGTTTTTACTGATTAAAAATCTTTGAAACAGTTTATTTATCAAGAAATTCAAGAATCCATGGATACAAGAGCAAGAACAAGAGCTTTGTCACGTTAAGCAAGGTGAGGAGCCTCTTCACCACCTGAAGTAGCCCCAAAATAAGAGAACAAGCCCAATATCGTAATGTATTTTACATTGCCTTGTTTGAAAGTATTGATTAGCAAATTTGGTATGATAAGTATTTTTATTCTAACTCTATTATTGTTGAACTACCTTTCATATA
Organism: Ilex paraguariensis; assembly: GCA_963454935.2. Classification (NCBI taxonomy): domain Eukaryota; kingdom Viridiplantae; phylum Streptophyta; class Magnoliopsida; order Aquifoliales; family Aquifoliaceae; genus Ilex; species Ilex paraguariensis. The sequence continues at coordinate 763,925 of CAUOFW020003502.1, forward strand.
TGAAGATTTTGATCAAATAGGGGTTATGCAAATTTTTGTGCCACGATATTGGCTTAACTAATTGAAATTGGTAGGTCCTGCATATAAATGCTTAGTTCGGAAATTTTATAGTAATGCAAAAGAAACCAGGCCAAGACAATTTTGTGTTTATGTTAGGGGAGTTGTGTTTCAAGTTACACTTGCCACCATTGCTAATTTTTTGAATCCAATCCCAAGGTATCAGCAGCCATAGTATCCCTACACCGCATTGCCCGATATAATTGTCATTGGGATTGAGTTGAATGGGAATCTGGAATATGTTTGGGGTAGGCCGAATAAGTNTTTAGTTCGGAAATTTTATAGTAATGCAAAAGAAACCAGGCCAAGACAATTTTGTGTTTATGTTAGGTCAGCAGCCATAGTATCCCTACACCGCATTGCCCGATATAATTGTCATTGGGATTGAGTTGAATGGGAATCTGGAATATGTTTGGGGTAGGCCGAATAAGTACATTAAGCAAGGGGACTTGACCGATAAATACATAATCCTGAATTTGATTACTGTGAACAACCTATTGTCTCAGTCCCAGAAAAAACCAAACTTACACTGAGAGAGCCTATTTTTTGTATGCCTTCAGAATGGACAATAATATTGATTTTCCAACTTTGATAATGGACCAAATGATGGTGAATGTTAAGGGNGAATCCTGAATTTGATTACTGTGAACAACCTATTGTCTCAGTCCCAGAAAAAACCAAACTTACACTGAAAGAGCCTATTTTTTGTATGCCTTCAGAATGGACAATAATATTGATTTTCCAACTTTGATAATGGACCAAATGATGGTGAATGTTAAGGGTAAGAAGCCCCCACTCCCATTTGTTGTGCTAGTATGTGAGTTATATAGGGAGAAAGGAGTTATTAAAGATCCCACATGGCTAATGGTGGAGCATTTGGCACCATTGGACAAAACCTTGCTGAGAAAGAGCCGTGGAGGGCAGCCAGAGGAGCAACAGGAAGCACCACCAAAACTGCAAGCAAATCTATTCTTGGAAGGTGCAGACTTCCAACCACCAGAGGAGCCTCAGAAATAAGAACAGCCGTATATTCCAATTTATGACAGGATTGACNCTAGAAGGTGCAGACTTCCAGCCACCAGAGGAGCCTCAGCAATAAGAACAGCCGTATATTCCAATTTATGACAGGATTGACTGCCAGATTTTGTTAGGGTTAGAGACCAGCATCACCTAGTTGGATCANTTGGAAGGTGCAGACTTCCAACCACCAGAGGAGCCTCAGAAATAAGAACAGCCGTATATTCCAATTTATGACAGGATTGACTGCCAGATTTTGTTAGGGTTAGAGACCAGCATCACCTAGTTGGATCAAAGGATGGCTATCTATAAGGAGAATCAGAATGAGATCCTAAGGCTATTACAAAGGCAGTATGGTGGAGCCCCATCAATTTAAGTGACTGGATTTTTTGGAATTTCTATGCTCTTACTACTTTTATTGAACTTTTTACTTACACACTTTATTTCAATTTTATGTTTTGAATAATGGTTTTAAGTTGGTTTTGTTCGTAATATGGTTGGTTTATGATTTTGTTTAAATTTTGTTGTGTTAGGATACTTATTTCATGTGATTCACAATAAAAAATTATGTTATTATTCTACTACTTTGCAGGTATATCCCTAACTAGGTTGTGCAGGATTTTCATACATTGATTGTGCACTATCTTAATATTTTCTTAAGAACTCAGAAGTTTGAGCACGTAAAAATTCCTTATTTTGAAAACCTTTTGAAATACTATAATCATTTATTAAGTTTACATATATAATGGAGATGTAAACCTTATGCAGATTTTAAGTCAATCCTTTTTGGAGAGATTTTTCACATTTACTTAAGCAAGAGTTTTCGATTCAGCGGTAATACTTCTTTGAATAATCTCATTAATTTTGCTTTGGTTAGCACTCATTGAATAACATGGTTAAAATTTTCCTTTAAATTCTTAATTGGAAATTATGCAGGTGCATGAATTCTAAAAATGATCTTAGGCCAATTGTGATTTTATTTTGAGTCTCAGCCATTTCTTTTACAAAATTATATCCCTAGTAAGTAGTGATTGAGCCTAAATTGAAATTTCTTTTCTTAAAATCATTAGATAACTGAGTCCTAGAAAAATATATTTGACCAATCCTTGCTATCTAATTTTCTTGCACACTCTCCTAAAGAAAGCATTATACGAAAAAAAGGGAGAAAAGAAAAAATGGTGACTACAATTCAAGAAAGAAAAGAAAAGAAAGAAGCTGTGAAAGAACGCAAAAAGTAAAGAAAGAAANAAAAAATATATTTGACCAATCCTTGCTATCTAATTTTCTTGCACACTCTCCTAAAGAAAGCATTATACGAAAAAAGGGAGAAAAGAAAAAATGGTGACTACAATTCAAGAAAGAAAAGAAAAGAAAGAAGCTGTGAAAGAACGCAAAAAGTAAAGAAAGAAATAGAAACAAATAAAGAAAATAGCCAAGAAAGTGCAAATAGGGAAGCTTGGTTGTTTTCCTTGTGGTTCCTAACCTCCTAACATCATCCTTCAATGTGTATGGCTTATAGGAATGGGGGAGTGTCACTCTCCCTCAGAATGATAGGGGAAAAGGGGCAACAAAATGGTGAATATGAAATGTACAAAATGTGATGTGTGTGAAAAAAAGTGCTCCCCAAGCTCAAGGAGTCTTTTGTGTGTCATTGTTTTACTTGGAAAANAAAATGGTGGAATATGAAATGTACAAAATGTGATGTGTGTGAAAAAAAGTGCTCCCCAAGCTCAAGNAGGGGAAAAGGGGCAACAAAATGGTGAATATGAAATGTACAAAATGTGATGTGTGTGAAAAAAAGTGCTCCCCAAGCTCAAGGAGTCTTTTGTGTGTCATTGTTTTACTTGGAAAAGTATTCCAAGGTGGTATCCTCAGGGAAGAAAAGTTGAAGTGTGGTGAAGGTGATTTTGTGAAAAAAGGAAAGTGTAAAACCTTGTAGTTGGTTTTGGTGAGTTTTGTTCTTAATGAAAATGCAAGAAAACAAGTGTTGACTAATCCTAAGAGTTCATTCCAATGGGAATACCAAATCAACTCGAAACCTTCCTCCAATGATGCATAGATGAACGATTGATTTGTGGGAAGCTCGGGACTAAAATGGAGGTGGGGATTCAAGTATACAGCGTGACCAGGCTTGCGGTGTATCAAGAACTCACAACCGTGTCCTCACCCCAACCCAATCAAACCGAACCATCATACACCAAGAGGAGGAAAGAACATGAGTTGAAATGGCAAACCCAAGAGGGGGTCTCCCTTGGATTAGCCAACTAAAAATCTAGCTACTCATAAAAGCAAGAGGGAAATGTATAATGTAAAGAGACATAATGAAGAAAGGAAACACGGAACTTAACTTAATGTAATAAATCTTAAACTATAAAGAAAAATATGCAATATCCATTTTAAAGCTAGGAAATGAAGAAAACTTAAGGCAAAAGATACTCAATTAAACTTGCAAAGCACTTGAAATAAATGACATTAAAAGTAAATAATGAAGTTTACAAGAGCCTTACAATAAAATACAAGTGAAACGATGGAAGAAAATGCCAAAATCCAAGTTTTCTATCTATTATCATCATCTTCCTCCTTGGAGCTTTCTAAGCTTAGGTAGCCACCCCGTTTTAAAATGCTTGTGGAATGCTGAATAAATGGAGTGTTAGCCTTGCAATTTCGTCCATGGTGGTCCCCCCAAGGTGTGCGCAGGCCTCCCATCAATAGGGGGCTGAATGGATGGGTTAGGTAGGCAAGCATANACCCCGTTTTAAAATGCTTGTGGAATGTTGAATAAATGGAGTGTTAGCCTTGCAATTTCGTCCATGGTGGTCCCCCTAAGGTGTGCGCAGGCCTCCCATCAATAGGGGGCTGAATGGATGGGTTAGGTAGGCAAGCATAGGATTAGCTTGCAGAACCATCATCCTCTCTATCTCCTCCCATGCCTTCTCTTCCAAAGTCAAGAAATTGTATAAGAATAGCATGGTTGTATGTAGAAAATGTATGAGATAGGTGTGGGAGAAGTGTAGGTGAGCCCCCCAAGCAGGTGGAGTTGAGATGCAGGCTATTTGGGCATTTTGGGCTATTTCAGAATAGCGTATTGGTACTTCGAATATCAGTAGCCAAACCATACCGGTACTACCTGCTCCAGACCAGTTTTCGTCGAATCATCATAACCTTTGATCCAACTGTCCGATTGGGCTGATATTTGTACACACTATATAAGACATCCAGATCTACAACTTTCATGTTTTTCACTTTGTCATATTCGAAGTGGATCATGGTCAAAAAGGAGGAAAACCGAGGTACTGCTACCAAATAGTGCGGGTGCTGGTGCCCATGTTACCAAACACTGATACCTCCTTGATTTCTTTCACTTTTAAGCCTCTCAATCCTCATGTAATGTGTCCACATCTTCACCACACATCCACACTTAGTTGCAAGGTTCTAAAATCCATCATTTAAGATATAATTACCTGCAACCACAAGATTTCAACATTATTCATAATATCGGCTAACTCTAAGTAATTAAATGCAAATTTAAGTTAAAATGCATGTAATGAGGCCATGAAATATGCAATATTTTGCGCTCATCAAGGGATAGAAAGGAGAAATGGGAAATACCATGTATAAATTTTTTGGAAAATGGGAGAAAGATGTGCTACACTAATCAAGAAATGATAGCTTCTGGAATACCTTTGACGTTGTTTCTTTAAACCCAATAGCCTTAGCCTTGTTATAACACTAATAAAGTCATTTTTTATTCTAGAAGTCATGCATATGTATTATTTCTACCAATTTGTCAGAAAAGGGTGAGTGTTGATAATGTTGTTTAATGTAGTGTTAATATTCTTTCATGAGATTATTTCAAATTCTAGTTTACTCAAATAACCTTCTTTTGAGATATTACATGTGCTATTATTTTGCTTTGATAACGATATTTTTCTCACATGTAATTTTTGAGTGATAGTAACTAAAACTTGAGGGTATTCTTCGCTGAGTGATTCCTAGGAAAGGATTGACATCGAGGCTAATTCTTGTATAGCAAAGTGAAGCGTGGTGATATTTCTTAAGTGATTTTTGAAATGAAGGAACCCTTGCACACACACAACTTTTTTTTTTGAAAATATGGAACAGTGCCACAACTAATGGTGTTACTCTTACATTGATCAGGAAGGGGAGGTATCTTGGTAATAAAGAGGAATGGTGATTTAATTTTATCTGTGAAAAATATGAATTATGTAAATTCTAACATTTGAAGTTTGTAGGTATCTTCACTAGAAACCTTCATGAGACAAAACTCATCCACTAGGGATCACCTAGGGATTTAATGGCTTGTTGCATATACTAAATACAATCGTGAAATCTATAAAAATGATTTTATTTAATTTATGTTATTTTTATTACTGGGGACTAGTAATGTTTGGTTGGGGGGTGTGATTAACCCTAAATAATGTGTAAACAAATTAGGTTTTAAAGTTCATTGTGTACGTGAATTAGGTTAAAATGATTAAGTTATAAAGAATTAGCGTTAATGCATAATTTCAAGTGGAACTATAGAAATTCAGGAGGGTCAAAGTGTAAAGGCTAAATAAAGAAAGAGAGGCAAGTGCAATTAGAAGTCAAATGTAATGATGCTGCCAAGCAAGGAAATCAGAGAATGGTGATGGCATCCGGATAGTCCTTAAATTGCCTCAACTCTTTCTCCTCTCCCATTGGTCCAATTGAGCAACAACACACCTTGATTGGTCCATTTGGGTCTATCACCTTAAAGCACCTCTCCAGTGCCTATAAATACCTAAGTTCAGTTCATTTTTTAGGGGATTTGCTAGAGAACTCAATCCAAAGCAAGAAATGAGAGACAAGAGGAAAGAAAGAGAGAAAGGGAGACTTCAGTGAATGTTCTAGCCAAAAAACAAGTGGAGCCCTGCCTTAATCACTTCTCAGCCAAAATTTTCTCTACTTCTACATTTATGTTATCCTTTTTACTTGGAGGGTTAAACCTTTCTCACTTTTGTGCCCTAGTTGGTAATAAGAGTGGCAGTGTTTCAACTATTCCTTGGGAAAGGACTATTTGTATTTTTTCCAGTTGTACTGGGATTATATCACTACTTTTGCTCATTTATAGCAATGAGGCATGAATAGTCCATTTATACTCTTCAGTGAAGGGTGAATGCATGTGTAATACTATTTACGTTATGGAAATACCGATGTTTTATTTATGCGTTAATGTTTATACCTCCCTTAATTGATGGTTATGAACACCGAGCAAAGCTTAATGCTATATACCATACTATCTATAATTATTACACACTTCATGCATGATACAGTGATGTACGTAGTTGGGATTTATGTAACAGTTAGAAGATTGGTTATAGACAGGTTAAATCTCGCCATAGCTAATGCTTTTGATTCAATGCATAAACTGGAACTTCGTCTTCATTGAATCATCAACCTGCCAATTGAATAGGTACAGTAAACCTTTTGAATGGTTCACCTTCTGGTTTAATAGGGTTATTTGATTGTTGCATGGTACATAGACCTTCGGCTAACCTAATCAATTGATGTGATATGGTTCAGTTATACATCTTACCTACCAATTAGCTTTCCAATGAAATAAAAGTTAATTGTTGTAAGGTGACATTTCCATAAATAAACAATATAAAGCATGTTGGATCCTCCCACTAAAGAGTACATTTTTTATCATTGTTATTCAAAGTTTTAGTTAAGTGTTTATTTGACAATTCTTAGCTCACACCATAAGCTATTTCGTTGCACATTACACACACAACAATTTTACCATTTTCATTTTGAATACCAACAATTAGCTCCTTGTGGGTTTGACCTCAGACTTATCTGAGAAATATTGTAATTTGACCACTTATACTTGNAAGCTCACACCATAAGCTATTTCGTTGCACATTACACACACAACAATTTTACCATTTTCATTTTGAATACCAACAATTAGCTCCCTGTGGGTTTGACCTCAGACTTATCTGAGAAATATTGTAATTTGACCACTTATACTTGGGTGTATGACATAAATCAGGTCAGATCAAATACCACAACCCCATCACCAACAAAAAAGGCCTCCAGATCAACCTCGANCCATCTAAGTAAATGGCCCAGCCCTCGTCACTGATACCCACCTGCACTCGGTCCCTAATGGATGATAACTCTGGGTCTTGCCCCTGGGGCTCAATCACTCTACTCAATAGGGAAGGCATCACCACTAAACTCCCTAAAACACCTTGAGCCTGATCCCTCTAGTGTAGCCCGAACTGTCCCACAGCCTCGAGCATTTGCCATTCACAGGAAACCATACTAGCCACAACTCCCCGTGACTTTCGACTGAGTGCATCANATACCACAACCCCATCACCAACAAAAAAGGCCTCCAGATCAACCTCGACTTGATAGAGGAGGAAAGAGATATGACCATGCTCCAGAATGCAAAGTATAAGCGTCATATGACGAGATACTACAACTCGAGGGAGAAGTCTCTCTTTTTTTATCAGGAGATCTAGTCCTCAAAAAAGTAATACTCGTCATGCAAGATTTACGAGAAGGGAAGCTTGGACCAAATTGGGAAGGGCCCTACATTGTGACTGAGATAGTGGGGCTAGGCACCTACAAAATCCAGAATTTTAAGGAAAAATACCTCAATCATGGAATGTTGAACATCTAAAGAGGTATTATTAGTAACAGTTGAGGAGGATAGGACTGATAAAGCCAAATGACTTGATTTTATTTTTTCCTTTTAAGTCAAAAGACTGGTACCTGTTTTGGGATTATTGCCCATCACTGCTTATTATGTGCAACCATCAAATAAATTTTTTTGAATTTACTCCAAAAGATTCATTGCATTTTATGTGAAATAAACATCAGTGGCAAAGATCACTTTTACAAAAGTTAGAGCATAGTCTGACACTGTCTATCTACCAACCTAAAAAAAAGAATCAAAAGTCCCCAATACTCTGATTGTTGTTGCTACCGGTGTCCTCACCCTCTTCATCCTCTGCACCGTCATCACACTCCCCGCCATCATCACCATCATCATCATCATCATCATCACCATCATCATCGTCATCATCACCCAAGGGTGCCTCATATGGAACAAACCCTAAGAGGTCAATATCAGGGAAAACAATTGAAATTTTCCCCCTAAGCTCCTCGTGGCCATCAATGAAGCCGCCCTCTGAATCAGCCTCAGCCATGGAAACCCTCTCACTAGCCAATCACAAATTTGCCTCAACTTGGGAAACCCTCTCACAGGCTACCTCCAACTCTGGCTCCTCTCTCAAGCGAGCAGCCTCGCCATCGGCCTCCAGCTTAGAGGCCTTCTCACGAGATGCCACAAGCTCTGCCTCTACCCTTGTGCAGGCAGCCTCACTAAGCGAAACCCTCTCATGGGTCACCATAAGCTCTACCTAGGATGCCTCACCTTCAACCTCGAGCTTGGCAATTCTCTGCTGAGCGGCCACCAAATACTCCTTTATAGCTTCATGGGCAAGCCTCTCCTCTTTAACAGTCGAGTGTAGCAAGCTCAATTGAATAGCCCTTGAAAAAAGGCATACAAAAATAATAGAAAACCTAAAACGACAAAGAAATGCCAACACCATAAAGGAGGCACAAAGGCAAAGAAGAAAACAGATGCTTACCTAAGCCAAGCCTCCCAAGACGCTGTCAATAATGCCCTCGGTGCCCCGAGCACCAACCTGAGTGATCTCCATAGGTGGCACAAATCTCCCAAGTCGGTGCCTTATGATCTGAATGTCATCTGGCATGGATATCATCTCAGAGGCAGCCCTTGTAGAAATCCCTAGTGGAGAATCAAATGTACGTGGAGCAAGAGAAGTAGTCACTTGTGGAGCCTCTAGAGGAGCAGTTACCTCTGGAGCCGCAACTGGAGGAATCTTTGAGGGAATCACCGAGGTAGCTATCTGGGGAGGAGCCACTAGAGGGGTCCCCTGAGAAGGGGCTGCTATAACATTATCCACCCTGGCCATGTTCGGTAGAGGAATACCCCTAGTGGAATAAAGGGACTTCACCACTGTCCTATCAACTGCAAAAGGATAAAGTGTTACCCTAATAAAATAGAAAAAGAAAAGTATGAATGAAGCCAACATACCTATTCTCTTCAATGAGGAGTTGCTAGCCTCGAAAGAAGACACACCACCTCTAGCACCACCAGAAGGGGGGTCGCTAGTCTCATCCTCTCTAAGTATGATGGTCCCAAAAATTTTTTTAGGATAAGCCTTCATAGCTTGCAGCTTCCACTCCTGGTCTATTGAGAGCGTCGAGGAGCCTGGAAAAAATGTGATTAATACCCATATATAAAAAAAAACTGAGATTAGCTATACCTAATCTCTTTGGAATAGGCCTTTCTCACCAGTATTAATGCCCTATCTACCTCTGAAACCCACTCTCCTCCTACAAATAGGAAACAAGCTTTCCAGCTATGGCAGTCCAAGCGCAGCCCAACAATTAGTTTTCCTCCCCTCAAAGTAAAGTAATACCACCCATGGTTGGGAGCAGGAGTTTCACTCAAAGTAGAGGCTGCAAATGACTCTTCAGGAGAGCCATCCTCATAATGCACTTTCCTCTACAGTGCAAGAAATCCCAGAAAAATACTCCAACCATTGGGCGCTAAGCGTCTTGGTGTTAGTGAAAAAGAATGAAGGATGCAACAAATAGAGGAAGGTATATGAAACCTTTAACTTACCTCAAGAACCTCCTTATAAATAGCAATATCTCTAGAGAAGTCATCATTGACTAGCTCGCCCATTTCATCTCGGTGACACAGCACCGTAGCAGAGGCAATCTATAAAATATCGGCCTCGGTATTAAGGGAACTAGAAATGGTACTTACTTTATATCCATCGTCGTCAGTGATGGCTTTTCCTCAATATCTACTGGCTAGAGGACAAAGTGAAGCAATGCTTGAACCACTATTCGAAGTGCCTTAAGGAGCCTAGGTCTAGGAGGTGCTATGAAATCCGTAAAATTAGGGGTCCTTTAACAATTGTTGACCAACCATCAACCCGCGGAAATACCCGTGAGTGTCGCACAACCCAACATCACGTCCATAGCATCCCCTTAACCAATTTTGCTTGTTTCACATGTTTTTCATTTCCCATTTTTAATGAAGATTTTCACATTACACAAGGTCCATACAAACTGTATTACATTCAATTCCAGGAATTACATGCCCAAAATATAATTTTCACAAAAATTACACAAAATGTGCTATAAAAGCCACAAGTTGGACCTCTTCATCTTTGGGGCTCGAAATGAGAATCCTCCGCCGGTGTGAACCCCGCACCTGAAATGTTTTCCCATATAGGGTGAGCCACGCCCAGTAGAGTATTTCTTACAGAAGCTACTCCCCCAACCTAGATGCATATGAAATGTGCACATATAACATTGAACACGGAAACGATCATTCCAAACAAGAATATGCAATTCAATGCTGGAATTCTACCATGTCATGCCATGAAAAGAGATAAGACTCACTAAGGCACTTGAACCCGAGCCTTCACTGGCTCCCACCACACAATGCAATGCCAATGTATGAAAAATCTGCCATTGATGAATTACACCCAATGATCATTTTGAAATAAATCCATGTGGTTATAAAACCAAGTCATTGTTGGATGTTACACATCGAATAACTATTTTATAAAACAAGTATACTTTTCTAAAATTTCACCTCAGGGGAGTGTATGAACCAGGTATTTTATAAAACAAAATCCTTGTGTCTTTGTTAGGAAGCGGAGTTCTTGGAGTTGCACCGCCGGTTTCGCACACTGTGACACTTTTCTGGAATTTCACTTTAGTGGAGTGTCTGAACCAGGCAGCCTGGTCTTGCACCTGAGGGAGAGTCTAGCCCTACTTGCTATACCCGACACAAATTTTTCATGCAACCGTGCGACTCAGTCTAATTTTTAATCCAACTTTCCCGAGCCCACCCATCAACCACCAAGTATGGTGTTTGATTAAACCATGCACACACCCATATCCACACCCACGTCTCATGCCCATGGTTGTGATGCTTTCGTGCAAATGTAATGTTATGCACCATTGCAATATCAATTTCATGCCTATATGTAATGAATGTCATATGAGCAAATTTAACCACCTAAATACATGTTCCATGGCCAATTATATCATATGCATATAATCACCAAACTTCATCACAACGTTAATATATCAATAAACATATATCAACAGTTGATATCTAACAACCATTCACAAGCATGTTATCACATAATATATGTCAATAACACACTTCATTCACCAAGGCATAATTTAAACATATAGCATGCCCACAAATACCAATTTTCATGGAATTTCACAAGTAATTACCACATTTCAATTCCAAGCTAGGAATTTATTCTAAACCATTTCTATACTTATTTCCATCAATTTCACAACAATAGGTGATTTATATAAAATTCTATCAAACTACCCACTACATATATTACCCTAGGTTAGAAAATAAACCTAAGTAGAAGGGAACCCTACCTCTTGAAGCGTAAAAACATGTTGGGAAGCTTCAAGAATTTAGCCTCAGCTCAAATCCAAGCCCTCCCAAAATTTTGTCTTCCAAACCTTCAATGAAAGCCTTCGTTTTTGGTATGGTTGCGTAGCCCCCGACGCGAGGAACAACTTTCCTCCTTGGTTAGAGTGGATTCGAGCACCATAAGGCCGTAGATCGTACAAAGAAGTGGAGAAACCATCACTTTTTCCCTCTCTTCTTCTATCCGGTAACGACTGAACGATTTGGGGAAGAAAATCTGATTTTCTTCCCCTTTTTATATTCTTCCCCTTTTTATAGTCCTCCCAATGCTTGGTCCACAATTCGCCACATGACCCTATTTTTTTCGGGTCCGTTTTCACCCCGAAACGATTAAATTTAGTCCTGGTTCAAGTTCAAAATATTTTTATTTTAACTTGCCTTAAATTATTTTTTAAATTTCAAAATTTTATTAAAAATTTCGTTTTTGAGTCACCCGAGACTCGAAAACGTAAAAAATTTGACTATCTCAGAATTTAATGAAATTTGACAAGATAACTAGATTTTGCGAGACGAATCCAACAGTGATGTCCGTTTCGTCATCCGAGTACTAGAAAATTTCTGGTTAACAACCCGTACCATAGTAGCAAATTATCATTTTGCCCTTTTTCATAAAAAATTTAAATTTACCCGGGTTTTTCATTCTTCCCCCTTTAAAAGAATTTTGTCCCTAAAATTCACACACACAGCTAACTATGTGCATATGCCACAACAGGAATGGATACTTGGTATGTGTGGTATCCTCACGCTCTCATGTCTCCTCCTCCACACCACAGTGCTGCCACAGAACCTTCACTAGCCTCACAGTCTTGCCTTGCAAAACCTACTCCTAGCTATCCATGATACGCACCTGTCCCTCCTCGAAGGTTCCCTTCGCATGAACAATCAACTCACCCCAATCCACTACATGTGTCAGATCTGGAGTATACTTCCAGAGCATAGAGACATGGAACACCACGTGAAAAGTCAATAAATTTGGTCGTAACGCCAATCTATAAGCCACTGTGCCCACTCTCTCGAATACCTCAAAGGGCCTGATAAACCTCGGCGATAGCTTTCCTTATTTTTTGAATCTGACCACTCCCCTCTTAGGCATCACCTTCAAGAAGATGTGATCTCCCCCCTCAAATTCTAAAGGTCGTCGCCGTCTATTAGCGTAGCTCTTCTGTCGGCTCTAAGTTGTAAGAAGACGTTTTCATATCAGGTCCACCTTCTCTGAGGTGTCTCTAACCAAATCTAGACCCGTAGAGGGTCTCTCTCCTACCTCCGTCCAACATACCAGAGAATGGCAAGGCCTCTCATAAAGTTTCTCATAGAGTGTCATCTAAATGCTTGCCTGATAACTGTTGTTGTAGGCGAGCTCCACTAAGGGTAAATGCTCTTCCCAGCTACCCTTGAAATCTAGGACACATGCTTGTAACATGTCCTATAATATTTGGATGCTCCTCTCCAACTAACTGTCCGTCTAGGGATGAAAAGTTATTCTCATCATCAACTGTGTCCCCATGGCTCATTGGAAACTCTCCCAAAAATGAGCTGTAAACCAGGGATCCCTATCTGCTATAATAGATACGAGCACCCCATGCAACCTAACAATCTCCCATATGTACAATCGACATAATTCCTCAAGTATGATGGTCATCCACACAGCCAAAAAGTGTGCCGACTTTATAAGCCGGTCCACTATCACCCATACCATGTCATATCCTCGCAATGTTTATGGCAAGTGGGTCACAAAATCCATCGTGACATGCTCCCACTTCCATTTAGCTACCTCCAAGGGATCGAGTAACCCTACTGGTCTCTGGTGCTCAGCCTTGACCTGCTGACACGTGAGACATCGTCTGACAAAGTCTCTAACGTCTTTCTTCATCCCGTTCCAACAATACTCATGACAAAGACCATGATACATCTTCGTGCCACCTAGATGTACAACAAATCGGGAGCAATGGAACTCCCTAAGGATCTCCTCTCTCAGATCCGCTAATTGGGGAACCACAACCCTTCCCCTATACCAAAGACTACCATCTAAGTGAATGGCCCAGCCCTCGTCACTGATACCCACCTGCACTCGGTCCCTAATGATGATAACTCTGGGTCTTGCCCCTGGGGCTCAATCACTCTACTCAATGGGGAAGGCATCACCACTAAACTCCCTAAAACACCTTAAGCCTGATCCCTCTAGTGTAGCCCAAACTGTCCCACAGCCTCGAGCATTTGTCATTCACAGGAAACCATACTAGCCACAACTCCCCGTGACTTTCGACTGAGTGCATCAGCCACCACGTTTGCCTTACCAGGATAGTGATGCAAAGTAAAGTCGTAGTCCTCCAGGTACTCCATCCACCTACACTGCCTCATGTTGAGGTCTCACTGAGTGAAGATATACTTCAGACTCTTGTAGTCCAAAAATACCTCAAACTGCTCACCATATAGATAGTGGCACCAAGACAATGGCCGCTAACTCCATGTCGTGTGTAGGATAATTCTGCTCGTAGTTCTTTAATTGTCGAGAACCATAAGCCACCACCCTCCCTGACTGCATCAAAACACAACCAAGGCCATCTCTAGAGGCATCACAGTACACAGTGTACATTTGTCCCCTCTCTAAGACTATCAAAATAGGAGCTTAAGTAAGCCTCCTTTTTAACTCTTGGAATGCCTNACCAAGACAATGGCCGCTAACTCCATGTCGTGTGTAGGATGCTCGTAGTTCTTTAATTGCCGAGAACCATAAGCCACCACCCTCCCTGACTGCATTAAAACACAACCAAGGCCATCTCTAGAGGCATCACAGTACACAGTGTACATTTGTCCCNGTTGCTACCGGTGTCCTCACCCTCTTCATCCTCTGCACCGTCATCACACTCCCCGCCATCATCACCATCATCATCATCATCATCATCACCATCATCATCGTCATCATCACCCAAGGGTGCCTCATATGGAACAAACCCTAAGAGGTCAATATCAGGGAAAACAATTGAAATTTTCCCCCTAAGCTCCTCGTGGCCATCAATGAAGCCGCCCTCTGAATCAGCCTCAGCCATNCCCTCTCTAAGACTATCAAAATAGGAGCTTAAGTAAGCCTCCTTTTTAACTCTTGGAATGCCTTCTCACACGAATCATTCCACTCAAATTTGACCTCCTTTCGGGTCAATCTCGTCATAGGTGCAGCTAATCGGGATAAGTCCTTGATGAATCTCTGGTAATAACCTGTCNATTTTCCCCCTAAGCTCCTCGTGGCCATCAATGAAGCCGCCCTCTGAATCAGCCTCAGCCATGGAAACCCTCTCACTAGCCAATCACAAATTTGCCTCAACTTGGGAAACCCTCTCACAGGCTACCTCCAACTCTGGCTCCTCTCTCAAGCGAGCAGCCTCGCCATCGGCCTCCAGCTTAGAGGCCTTCTCACGAGATGCCACAAGCTCTACCTCTACCCTTGTGCAGGCAGCCTCACTAAGCGAAACCCTCTCATGGGTCACCATAAGCTCTACCTAGGATGCCTCACCTTCAACCTCGAGCTTGGCAATTCTCTGCTGAGCGGCCACCAAATACTCCTTTATAGCTTCATGGGCAAGCCTCTCCTCTTTAACAGTCGAGTGTAGCAAGCTC
Source organism: Ilex paraguariensis (assembly GCA_963454935.2). Taxonomy (NCBI): domain Eukaryota; kingdom Viridiplantae; phylum Streptophyta; class Magnoliopsida; order Aquifoliales; family Aquifoliaceae; genus Ilex; species Ilex paraguariensis. The sequence continues at coordinate 779,181 of CAUOFW020003502.1, forward strand.
AATTGAATAGCCCTTGAAAAAAGGCATACAAAAATAATAGAAAACCTAAAACGACAAAGAAATGCCAACACCATAAAGGAGGCACAAAGGCAAAGAAGAAAACAGATGCTTACCTAAGCCAAGCCTCCCAAGACGCTGTCAATAATGCCCTCGGTGCCCCGAGCACCAACCTGAGTGATCTCCATAGGTGGCACAAATCTCCCAAGTCGGTGCCTTATGATCTGAATGTCATCTGGCATGGATATCATCTCAGAGGCAGCCCTTGTAGAAATCCCTAGTGGAGAATCAAATGTACGTGGAGCAAGAGAAGTAGTCACTTGTGGAGCCTCTAGAGGAGCAGTTACCTCTGGAGCCGCAACTGGAGGAATCTTTGAGGGAATCACCGAGGTAGCTATCTGGGGAGGAGCCACTAGAGGGGTCCCCTGAGAAGGGGCTGCTATAACATTATCCACCCTGGCCATGTTCGATAGAGGAATACCCCTAGTGGAATAAAGGGACTTCACCACTGTCCTATCAACTGCAAAAGGATAAAGTGTTACCCTAATAAAATAGAAAAAGAAAAGTATGAATGAAGCCAACATACCTATTCTCTTCAATGAGGAGTTGCTAGCCTCGAAAGAAGACACACCACCTCTAGCACCACCAGAAGGGGGGTCGCTAGTCTCATCCTCTCTAAGTATGATGGTCCCAAAAAATTTTTTAGGATAAGCCTTCATAGCTTGCAGCTTCCACTCCTGGTCTATTGAGAGCGTCGAGGAGCCTGGAAAAAATGTGATTAATACCCATATATAAAAAAAAACTGAGATTAGCTATACCTAATCTCTTTGGAATAGGCCTTTCTCACCAGTATTAATGCCCTATCTACCTCTGAAACCCACTCTCCTCCTACAAATAAGAAACAAGCTTTCCAGCTATGGCAGTCCAAGCGCAGCCCAACAATTAGTTTTCCTCCCCTCAAAGTAAAGTAATACCACCCATGGTTGGGAGCAGGAGTTTCACTCAAAGTAGAGGCTGCAAATGACTCTTCAGGAGAGCCATCCTCATAATGCACTTTCCTCTACAGTGCAAGAAATCCCAGAAAAATACTCCAACCATTGGGCGCTAAGCGTCTTGGTGTTAGTGAAAAAGAATGAAGGATGCAACAAATAGAGGAAGGTATATGAAACCTTTAACTTACCTCAAGAACCTCCTTATAAATAGCAATATCTCTAGAGAAGTCATCATTGACTAGCTCGCCCATTTCATCTCGGTGACACAGCACCGTAGCAGAGGCAATCTATAAAATATCGGCCTCGGTATTAAGGGAACTAGAAATGGTACTTACTTTATATCCATCGTCGTCAGTGATGGCTTTTCCTCAATATCTACTGGCTAGAGGACAAAGTGAAGCAATGCTTGAACCACTATTCGAAGTGCCTTAAGGAGCCTAGGTCTAGGAGGTGCTATGAAATCCGTAAAATTAGGGGTCCTTTAACAATTGTTGACCAACCATCAACCCGCGGAAATACCCGTGAGTGTCGCACAACCCAACATCACGTCCATAGCATCCCCTTAACCAATTTTGCTTGTTTCACATGTTTTTCATTTCCCATTTTTAATGAAGATTTTCACATTACACAAGGTCCATACAAACTGTATTACATTCAATTCCAGGAATTACATGCCCAAAATATAATTTTCACAAAAATTACACAAAATGTGCTATAAAAGCCACAAGTTGGACCTCTTCATCTTTGGGGCTCGAAATGAGAATCCTCCGCCGGTGTGAACCCCGCACCTGAAATGTTTTCCCATATAGGGTGAGCCACGCCCAGTAGAGTATTTCTTACAGAAGCTACTCCCCCAACCTAGATGCATATGAAATGTGCACATATAACATTGAACACGGAAACGATCATTCCAAACAAGAATATGCAATTCAATGCTGGAATTCTACCATGTCATGCCATGAAAAGAGATAAGACTCCCTAAGGCACTTGAACCCGAGCCTTCACTGGCTCCCACCACACAATGCAATGCCAATGTATGAAAAATCTGCCATTGATGAATTACACCCAATGATCATTTTGAAATAAATCCATGTGGTTATAAAACCAAGTCATTGTTGGATGTTACACATCGAATAACTATTTTATAAAACAAGTATACTTTTCTAAAATTTCACCTCAGGGGAGTGTATGAACCAGGTATTTTATAAAACAAAATCCTTGTGTCTTTGTTAGGAAGCGGAGTTCTTGGAGTTGCACCGCCGGTTTCGCACACTGTGACACTTTTCTGGAATTTCACCTTAGTGGAGTGTCTGAACCAGGCAGCCTGGTCTTGCACCTGAGGGAGAGTCTAGCCCTACTTGCTATACCCGACACAAATTTTTCATGCAACCGTGCGACTCAGTCTAATTTTTAATCCAACTTTCCCGAGCCCACCCATCAACCACCAAGTATGGTGTTTGATTAAACCATGCACACACCCATATCCACACCCACGTCTCATGCCCATGGTTGTGATGCTTTCGTGCAAATGTAATGTTATGCACCATTGCAATATCAATTTCATGCCTATATGTAATGAATGTCATATGAGCAAATTTAACCACCTAAATACATGTTCCATGGCCAATTATATCATATGCATATAATCACCAAACTTCATCACAACGTTAATATATCAATAAACATATATCAACAGTTGATATCTAACAACCATTCACAAGCATGTTATCACATAATATATGTCAATAACACACTTCATTCACCAAGGCATAATTTAAACATATAGCATGCCCACAAATACCAATTTTCATGGAATTTCACAAGTAATTACCACATTTCAATTCCAAGCTAGGAATTTATTCTAAACCATTTCTATACTTATTTCCATCAATTTCACAACAATAGGTGATTTATATAAAATTCTATCAAACTACCCACTACATATATTACCCTAGGTTAGAAAATAAACCTAAGTAGAAGGGAACCCTACCTCTTGAAGCGTAAAAACATGTTGGGAAGCTTCAAGAATTTAGCCTCAGCTCAAATCCAAGCCCTCCCAAAATTTTGTCTTCCAAACCTTCAATGAAAGCCTTCGTTTTTGGTATGGTTGCGTAGCCCCCGACGCGAGGAACAACTTTCCTCCTTGGTTAGAGTGGATTCGAGCACCATAAGGCCGTAGATCGTACAAAGAAGTGGAGAAACCATCACTTTTTCCCTCTCTTCTTCTATCCGGTAACGACTGAACGATTTGGGGAAGAAAATCTGATTTTCTTCCCCTTTTTATATTCTTCCCCTTTTTATAGTCCTCCCAATGCTTGGTCCACAATTCGCCACATGACCCTATTTTTTTCGGGTCCGTTTTCACCCCGAAACGATTAAATTTAGTCCTGGTTCAAGTTCAAAATATTTTTATTTTAACTTGCCTTAAATTATTTTTTAAATTTCAAAATTTTATTAAAAATTTCGTTTTTGAGTCACCCGAGACTCGAAAACGTAAAAAATTTGACTATCTCAGAATTTAATGAAATTTGACAAGATAACTAGATTTTGCGAGACGAATCCAACAGTGATGTCCGTTTCGTCATCCGAGTACTAGAAAATTTCTGGTTAACAACCCGTACCATAGTAGCAAATTATCATTTTGCCCTTTTTCATAAAAAATTTAAATTTACCCGGGTTTTTCATTCTTCCCCCTTTAAAAGAATTTTGTCCCTAAAATTCACACACACAGCTAACTATGTGCATATGCCACAACAGGAATGGATACTTGGTATGTGTGGTATCCTCACGCTCTCATGTCTCCTCCTCCACACCACAGTGCTGCCACAGAACCTTCACTAGCCTCACAGTCTTGCCTTGCAAAACCTACTCCTAGCTATCCATGATACGCACCTGTCCCTCCTCGAAGGTTCCCTTCGCATGAACAATCAACTCACCCCAATCCACTACATGTGTCAGATCTAGAGTATACTTCCAGAGCATAGAGACATGGAACACCACGTGAAAAGTCAATAAATTTGGTCGTAACGCCAATCTATAAGCCACTGTGCCCACTCTCTCGAATACCTCAAAGGGCCTGATAAACCTCGGCGATAGCTTTCCTTATTTTTTGAATCTGACCACTCCCCTCTTAGGCATCACCTTCAAGAAGATGTGATCTCCCCCCTCAAATTCTAAAGGTCGTCGCCGTCTATTAGCGTAGCTCTTCTGTCGGCTCTAAGTTGTAAGAAGACGTTTTCATATCAGGTCCACCTTCTCTGAGGTGTCTCTAACCAAATCTAGACCCGTAGAGGGTCTCTCTCCTACCTCCGTCCAACATACCAGAGAATGGCAAGGCCTCTCATAAAGTTTCTCATAGAGTGTCATCTAAATGCTTGCCTGATAACTGTTGTTGTAGGCGAGCTCCACTAAGGGTAAATGCTCTTCCCAGCTACCCTTGAAATCTAGGACACATGCTTGTAACATGTCCTATAATATTTGGATGCTCCTCTCCAACTAACTGTCCGTCTAGGGATGAAAAGTTATTCTCATCATCAACTGTGTCCCCATGGCTCATTGGAAACTCTCCCAAAAATGAGCTGTAAACCAGGGATCCCTATCTGCTATAATAGATACGAGCACCCCATGCAACCTAACAATCTCCCATATGTACAATCGACATAATTCCTCAAGTATGATGGTCATCCACACAGCCAAAAAGTGTGCCGACTTTATAAGCCGGTCCACTATCACCCATACCATGTCATATCCTCGCAATGTTTATGGCAAGTGGGTCACAAAATCCATCGTGACATGCTCCCACTTCCATTTAGCTACCTCCAAGGGATCGAGTAACCCTACTGGTCTCTGGTGCTCAGCCTTGACCTGCTGACACGTGAGACATCGTCTGACAAAGTCTCTAACGTCTTTCTTCATCCCGTTCCAACAATACTCATGACAAAGACCATGATACATCTTCGTGCCACCTAGATGTACAACAAATCGGGAGCAATGGAACTCCCTAAGGATCTCCTCTCTCAGATCCGCTAATTGGGGAACCACAACCCTTCCCCTATACCAAAGACTACCATCTAAGTGAATGGCCCAGCCCTCGTCACTGATACCCACCTGCACTCGGTCCCTAATGATGATAACTCTGGGTCTTGCCCCTGGGGCTCAATCACTCTACTCAATGGGGAAGGCATCACCACTAAACTCCCTAAAACACCTTGAGCCTGATCCCTCTAGTGTAGCCCGAACTGTCCCACAGCCTCGAGCATTTGCCATTCACAGGAAACCATACTAGCCACAACTCCCCGTGACTTTCGACTGAGTGCATCAGCCACCACGTTTGCCTTACCAGGATAGTGATGCAAAGTAAAGTCGTAGTCCTCCAGGTACTCCATCCACCTACGCTGCCTCATGTTGAGGTCTCACTGAGTGAAGATATACTTCAGACTCTTGTAGTCCAAAAATACCTCAAACTGCTCACCATATAGATAGTGGCGCCAAGACAATGGCCGCTAACTCCATGTCGTGTGTAGGATAATTCTGCTCGTAGTTCTTTAATTGTCGAGAACCATAAGCCACCACCCTCCCTGACTGCATCAAAACACAACCAAGGCCATCTCTAGAGGCATCACAGTACACAGTGTACATTTGTCCCCTCTCTAAGACTATCAAAATAGGAGCTTAAGTAAGCCTCCTTTTTAACTCTTGGAATGCCTTCTCACACGAATCATTCCACTCAAATTTGACCTCCTTTCGGGTCAATCTCGTCATAGGTGCAGCTAATCGGGATAAGTCCTTGATGAATCTCTGGTAATAACCTGCCAGTCCTAAGAAACTACGTATCTCGAAGACTGACTTCAGTCTCTCACAATTCATAATCGCCTCAACTTTTTCTAGGTCCACGGATACACCCGAAGCCGACACCATGTGTCCCAAAAACTTTACCTCCGTAAGCCAAAATTCACACTTGTTGAACTTAGCGTACAACAGGTNTCAGTCCTAAGAAACTACGTATCTCGAAGACTGACTTCAGCCTCTCACAATTCATAATCGCCTCAACTTTTTCTAGGTCCACGGATACACCCGAAGTCGACACCATGTGTCCCAAAAACTTTACCTCCGTAAGCCAAAATTCACACTTGTTGAACTTAGCGTACAACAGGTTATCTCTCAACGTCTGGAGAACAATTCTCAAGTGACCCTCATAGTCCTCCTCAGAGTTGGAGTAGATCAGGATANCCGAGCACCAACCTGAGTGATCTCCATAGGTGGCACAAATCTCCCAAGTCGGTGCCTTATGATCTGAATGTCATCTGGCATGGATATCATCTCAGAGGCAGCCCTTGTAGAAATCCCTAGTGGAGAATCAAATGTACGTGGAGCAAGAGAAGTAGTCACTTGTGGAGCCTCTAGAGGAGCAGTTACCTCTGGAGCCGCAACTGGAGGAATCTTTGAGGGAATCACCGAGGNATCATCAACAAATACTACAACGAACTGATCTAAATAGGGTTGAAACACCCGATGCATGAGANGAAGTAGTCACTTGTGGAGCCTCTAGAGGAGCAGTTACCTCTGGAGCCGCAACTGGAGGAATCTTTGAGGGAATCACCGAGGTAGCTATCTGGGGAGGAGCCACTAGAGGGGTCCCCTGAGAAGGGGCTGCTATAACATTATCCACCCTGGCCATGTTCGGTAGAGGAATACCCCTAGTGGAATAAAGGGACTTCACCACTGTCCTATCAACTGCAAAAGGATAAAGTGTTACCCTAATAAAATAGAAAAAGAAAAGTATGAATGAAGCCAACATACCTATTCTCTTCAATGAGGAGTTGCTAGCCTCGAAAGAAGACACACCACCTCTAGCACCACCAGAAGGGGGGTCGCTAGTCTCATCCTCTCTAAGTATGATGGTCCCAAAAAATTTTTTAGGATAAGCCTTCATAGCTTGCAGCTTCCACTCCTGGTCTATTGAGAGCGTCGAGGAGCCTGGAAAAAATGTGATTAATACCCATATATAAAAAAAAACTGAGATTAGCTATACCTAATCTCTTTGGAATAGGCCTTTCTCACCAGTATTAATGCCCTATCTACCTCTGAAACCCACTCTCCTCCTACAAATAGGAAACAAGCTTTCCAGCTATGGCAGTCCAAGCGCAGCCCAACAATTAGTTTTCCTCCCCTCAAAGTAAAGTAATACCACCCATGGTTGGGAGCAGGAGTTTCACTCAAAGTAGAGGCTGCAAATGACTCTTCAGGAGAGCCATCCTCATAATGCACTTTCCTCTACAGTGCAAGAAATCCCAGAAAAATACTCCAACCATTGGGCGCTAAGCGTCTTGGTGTTAGTGAAAAAGAATGAAGGATGCAACAAATAGAGGAAGGTATATGAAACCTTTAACTTACCTCAAGAACCTCCTTATAAATAGCAATATCTCTAGAGAAGTCATCATTGACTAGCTCGCCCATTTCATCTCGGTGACACAGCACCGTAGCAGAGGCAATCTATAAAATATCGGCCTCGGTATTAAGGGAACTAGAAATGGTACTTACTTTATATCCATCGTCGTCAGTGATGGCTTTTCCTCAATATCTACTGGCTAGAGGACAAAGTGAAGCAATGCTTGAACCACTATTCGAAGTGCCTTAAGGAGCCTAGGTCTAGGAGGTGCTATGAAATCCGTAAAATTAGGGGTCCTTTAACAATTGTTGACCAACCATCAACCCGCGGAAATACCCGTGAGTGTCGCACAACCCAACATCACGTCCATAGCATCCCCTTAACCAATTTTGCTTGTTTCACATGTTTTTCATTTCCCATTTTTAATGAAGATTTTCACATTACACAAGGTCCATACAAACTGTATTACATTCAATTCCAGGAATTACATGCCCAAAATATAATTTTCACAAAAATTACACAAAATGTGCTATAAAAGCCACAAGTTGGACCTCTTCATCTTTGGGGCTCGAAATGAGAATCCTCCGCCGGTGTGAACCCCGCACCTGAAATGTTTTCCCATATAGGGTGAGCCACGCCCAGTAGAGTATTTCTTACAGAAGCTACTCCCCCAACCTAGATGCATATGAAATGTGCACATATAACATTGAACACGGAAACGATCATTCCAAACAAGAATATGCAATTCAATGCTGGAATTCTACCATGTCATGCCATGAAAAGAGATAAGACTCACTAAGGCACTTGAACCCGAGCCTTCACTGGCTCCCACCACACAATGCAATGCCAATGTATGAAAAATCTGCCATTGATGAATTACACCCAATGATCATTTTGAAATAAATCCATGTGGTTATAAAACCAAGTCATTGTTGGATGTTACACATCGAATAACTATTTTATAAAACAAGTATACTTTTCTAAAATTTCACCTCAGGGGAGTGTATGAACCAGGTATTTTATAAAACAAAATCCTTGTGTCTTTGTTAGGAAGCGGAGTTCTTGGAGTTGCACCGCCGGTTTCGCACACTGTGACACTTTTCTGGAATTTCACCTTAGTGGAGTGTCTGAACCAGGCAGCCTGGTCTTGCACCTGAGGGAGAGTCTAGCCCTACTTGCTATACCCGACACAAATTTTTCATGCAACCGTGCGACTCAGTCTAATTTTTAATCCAACTTTCCCGAGCCCACCCATCAACCACCAAGTATGGTGTTTGATTAAACCATGCACACACCCATATCCACACCCACGTCTCATGCCCATGGTTGTGATGCTTTCGTGCAAATGTAATGTTATGCACCATTGCAATATCAATGTCATGCCTATATGTAATGAATGTCATATGAGCAAATTTAACCACCTAAATACATGTTCCATGGCCAATTATATCATATGCATATAATCACCAAACTTCATCACAACGTTAATATATCAATAAACATATATCAACAGTTGATATCTAACAACCATTCACAAGCATGTTATCACATAATATATGTCAATAACACACTTCATTCACCAAGGCATAATTTAAACATATAGCATGCCCACAAATACCAATTTTCATGGAATTTCACAAGTAATTACCACATTTCAATTCCAAGCTAGGAATTTATTCTAAACCATTTCTATACTTATTTCCATCAATTTCACAACAATAGGTGATTTATATAAAATTCTATCAAACTACCCACTACATATATTACCCTAGGTTAGAAAATAAACCTAAGTAGAAGGGAACCCTACCTCTTGAAGCGTAAAAACATGTTGGGAAGCTTCAAGAATTTAGCCTCAGCTCAAATCCAAGCCCTCCCAAAATTTTGTCTTCCAAACCTTCAATGAAAGCCTTCGTTTTTGGTATGGTTGCGTAGCCCCCGACGCGAGGAACAACTTTCCTCCTTGGTTAGAGTGGATTCGAGCACCATAAGGCCGTAGATCGTACAAAGAAGTGGAGAAACCATCACTTTTTCCCTCTCTTCTTCTATCCGGTAACGACTGAACGATTTGGGGAAGAAAATCTGATTTTCTTCCCCTTTTTATATTCTTCCCCTTTTTATAGTCCTCCCAATGCTTGGTCCACAATTCGCCACATGACCCTATTTTTTTCGGGTCCGTTTTCACCCCGAAACGATTAAATTTAGTCCTGGTTCAAGTTCAAAATATTTTTATTTTAACTTGCCTTAAATTATTTTTTAAATTTCAAAATTTTATTAAAAATTTCGTTTTTGAGTCACCCGAGACTCGAAAACGTAAAAAATTTGACTATCTCAGAATTTAATGAAATTTGACAAGATAACTAGATTTTGCGAGACGAATCCAACAGTGATGTCCGTTTCGTCATCCGAGTACTAGAAAATTTCTGGTTAACAACCCGTACCATAGTAGCAAATTATCATTTTGCCCTTTTTCATAAAAAATTTAAATTTACCCGGGTTTTTCATTCTTCCCCCTTTAAAAGAATTTTGTCCCTAAAATTCACACACACAGCTAACTATGTGCATATGCCACAACAGGAATGGATACTTGGTATGTGTGGTATCCTCACGCTCTCATGTCTCCTCCTCCACACCACAGTGCTGCCACAGAACCTTCACTAGCCTCACAGTCTTGCCTTGCAAAACCTACTCCTAGCTATCCATGATACGCACCTGTCCCTCCTCGAAGGTTCCCTTCGCATGAACAATCAACTCACCCCAATCCACTACATGTGTCAGATCTAGAGTATACTTCCAGAGCATAGAGACATGGAACACCACGTGAAAAGTCAATAAATTTGGTCGTAACGCCAATCTATAAGCCACTGTGCCCACTCTCTCGAATACCTCAAAGGGCCTGATAAACCTCGGCGATAGCTTTCCTTATTTTTTGAATCTGACCACTCCCCTCTTAGGCATCACCTTCAAGAAGATGTGATCTCCCCCCTCAAATTCTAAAGGTCGTCGCCGTCTATTAGCGTAGCTCTTCTGTCGGCTCTAAGTTGTAAGAAGACGTTTTCATATCAGGTCCACCTTCTCTGAGGTGTCTCTAACCAAATCTAGACCCGTAGAGGGTCTCTCTCCTACCTCCGTCCAACATACCAGAGAATGGCAAGGCCTCTCATAAAGTTTCTCATAGAGTGTCATCTAAATGCTTGCCTGATAACTGTTGTTGTAGGCGAGCTCCACTAAGGGTAAATGCTCTTCCCAGCTACCCTTGAAATCTAGGACACATGCTTGTAACATGTCCTATAATATTTGGATGCTCCTCTCCAACTAACTGTCCGTCTAGGGATGAAAAGTTATTCTCATCATCAACTGTGTCCCCATGGCTCATTGGAAACTCTCCCAAAAATGAGCTGTAAACCAGGGATCCCTATCTGCTATAATAGATACGAGCACCCCATGCAACCTAACAATCTCCCATATGTACAATCGACATAATTCCTCAAGTATGATGGTCATCCACACAGCCAAAAAGTGTGCCGACTTTATAAGCCGGTCCACTATCACCCATACCATGTCATATCCTCGCAATGTTTATGGCAAGTGGGTCACAAAATCCATCGTGACATGCTCCCACTTCCATTTAGCTACCTCCAAGGGATCGAGTAACCCTACTGGTCTCTGGTGCTCAGCCTTGACCTGCTGACACGTGAGACATCGTCTGACAAAGTCTCTAACGTCTTTCTTCATCCCGTTCCAACAATACTCATGACAAAGACCATGATACATCTTCGTGCCACCTAGATGTACAACAAATCGGGAGCAATGGAACTCCCTAAGGATCTCCTCTCTCAGATCCGCTAATTGGGGAACCACAACCCTTCCCCTATACCGAAGACTACCATCTAAGTGAATGGCCCAGCCCTCGTCACTGATACCCACCTGCACTCGGTCCCTAATGGATGATAACTCTGGGTCTTGCCCCTGGGGCTCAATCACTCTACTCAATAGGGAAGGCATCACCACTAAACTCCCTAAAACACCTTGAGCCTGATCCCTCTAGTGTAGCCCGAACTGTCCCACAGCCTCGAGCATTTGCCATTCACAGGAAACCATACTAGCCACAACTCCCCGTGACTTTCGACTGAGTGCATCAGCCACCACGTTTGCCTTACCAGGATAGTGATGCAAAGTAAAGTCGTAGTCCTCCAGGTACTCCATCCACCTACGCTGCCTCATGTTGAGGTCTCACTGAGTGAAGATATACTTCAGACTCTTGTAGTCCAAAAATACCTCAAACTGCTCACCATATAGATAGTGGCGCCAAGACAATGGCCGCTAACTCCATGTCGTGTGTAGGATAATTCTGCTCGTAGTTCTTTAATTGTCGAGAACCATAAGCCACCACCCTCCCTGACTGCATCAAAACACAACCAAGGCCATCTCTAGAGGCATCACAGTACACAGTGTACATTTGTCCCCTCTCTAAGACTATCAAAATAGGAGCTTAAGTAAGCCTCCTTTTTAACTCTTGGAATGCCTTCTCACACGAATCATTCCACTCAAATTTGACCTCCTTTCGGGTCAATCTCGTCATAGGTGCAGCTAATCGGGATAAGTCCTTGATGAATCTCTGGTAATAACCTGCCAGTCCTAAGAAACTACGTATCTCGAAGACTGACTTCAGTCTCTCACAATTCATAATCGCCTCAACTTTTTCTAGGTCCACGGATACACCCGAAGCCGACACCATGTGTCCCAAAAACTTTACCTCCGTAAGCCAAAATTCACACTTGTTGAACTTAGCGTACAACAGGTTATCTCTCAACGTCTGGAGAACAATTCTCAAGTGACCCTCATAGTCCTCCTCAGAGTTGGAGTAGATCAGGATGTCGTCAACAAATACTACAACGAACTGATCTAAATAGGGTTGAAACACCCGATGCATGAGATCCATAAATGTCATCGGGCATTCGTCAATCTAAATGGCATCACAATGAACTCGAAATGCCCATACCGTATTCTGAACGCCGTCTATCTGCCTCCCTAATCCTCAACTAATGATAGCTGGTGTGAAGATCTATCTTGGAGTAGACCCGTGCTCCTTTCAGCTAATCAAATAAGTCATCGATCCTAGGCAAAGGGTACATATTCTTGACAGTAACCTGATTCAACTGCCGATAGTCTATACACAATCAAAGGGTCTTGTCCTTCTTCTTGGCAAATACTATCGGAGCGCCCCATGGTGAAGTGCTCGGTCTAATAAAGCTCTTGTCCAACAATTCTTGCAAATGGACTTTGAGTTCTTGTAACTCAACTGGTGCCATCCTATGTGGAGGCATAGAAACAAGCGATGTACTGGGATGCAACTCAATGCTGAAGTCTACATCCCTATGGGGATGTAATCCTAGTAGTTCGTCCAAAAAAACATCCTCATATTCACAGACAACCCAAGGTAGACCCAACTGCTATCTCACCTCGTCCTCCAAAGTAAGGCTCACAAGCCAACCTATCAACTGCCCATGCCAACAGGAGTCTTACACGGATTGGGGCAAAGCTTCATGCTTTTCCCCCTGAAACTTGAAACAAACACCGTCCAGTGTGTAGGCGGTTACCCTTTTATGATTACAATCGATGACGACGCGATGTGCCGCCAACCAATCCATCCCATGGATGACTTCAAACTCTAATATGTTCATAACCCTAAGGTCCACGGTTAGTAAAATTCCCGAGATCTCTAACTCACAACCTCGACATATCTAGTCAACACACACCCTAGCTCCTAGGGGTATATTTAAATACAATGGCTCTTCTAGGTATCAACCTCTAAGCTCAAATCTCTCACATATGATGCAAATATGAATGAATGTGATGCACTAGAGTCAAATAACACCCTAGACCATAAGCGAGAGAGTAGAAATGTACCATGAATGATTGATTGGTCCACTAGCTCAATCTAAGGTGTGATGGCGTAGACATACCCCTGGGTCCCTAAAGTCCCGGCTTATGGACCTTGTCCTCGACCTCAACCTCGACCCAAGCCTTGGCTCATCTGGCCCGATTGCGAAGTCCCTACTCGTGAAGTAGTAGGGGCCTNAATACTCCAACCATTGGGCGCTAAGCGTCTTGGTGTTAGTGAAAAAGAATGAAGGATGCAACAAATAGAGGAAGGTATATGAAACCTTTAACTTACCTCAAGAACCTCCTTATAAATAGCAATATCTCTAGAGAAGTCATCATTGACTAGCTCGCCCATTTCATCTCGGTGACATAGCACCGTAGCAGAGGCAATCTATAAAATATCGGCCTCGGTATTAAGGGAACTAGAAATGGTACTTACTTTATATCCATCGTCGTCAGTGATGGCTTTTCCTCAATATCTACTGGCTAGAGGACAAAGTGAAGCAATGCTTGAACCACTATTCGAAGTGCCTTAAGGAGCCTAGGTCTAGGAGGTGCTATGACATCCGTAAAATTAGGGGTCCTTTAACAATTGTTGACCAACCATCAACCCGCGGAAATACCCGTGAGTGTCGCACAACCCAACATCACGTCCATAGCATCCCCTTAACCAATTTTGCTTGTTTCACCTGTTTTTCATTTCCCATTTTTAATGAAGATTTTCACATTACACAAGGTCNGTACAACATACCAGAGAATGGCAAGGCCTCTCATAAAGTTTCTCATAGGGTGTCATCTAAATGCTTGTCTGATAACTGTTGTTGTAGGCGAGCTCCACTAAGGGTAAATGCTCTTCTCAGCTACCCTTGAAATCTAGGACACATGTCTGTAACATGTCCTATAATATTTGGATGCTCCTCTCCAACTGACTGTCCGTCTAGGGATGAAAAGTTATTCTCATCATCAACTGTGTCCCCATGGCTCATTGGAAACTCTTCCAAAAATGAGCTGTAAACCAGGGATCCCTATCTGCTATAATAGATACGAGCACCCCATGCAACCTAACAATCTCCCATATGTACAATCGACATAANCAACCTAGATGCATATGAAATGTGCACATATAACATTGAACACGGAAACGATCATTCCAAACAAGAATATGCAATTCAATGCTGGAATTCTACCATGTCATGCCATGAAAAGAGATAAGACTCCCTAAGGCACTTGAACCCGAGCCTTCACTGGCTCCCACCACACAATGCAATGCCAATGTATGAAAAATCTGCCATTGATGAATTACACCCAATGATCATTTTGAAATAAATCCATGTGGTTATAAAACCAAGTCATTGTTGGATGTTACACATCGAATAACTATTTTATAAAACAAGTATACTTTTCTAAAATTTCACCTCAGGGGAGTGTATGAACCAGGTATTTTATAAAACAAAATCCTTGTGTCTTTGTTAGGAAGCGGAGTTCTTGGAGTTGCACCGCCGGTTTCGCACACTGTGACACTTTTCTGGAATTTCACTTTAGTGGAGTGTCTGAACCAGGCAGCCTGGTCTTGCACCTGAGGGAGAGTCTAGCCCTACTTGCTATACCCGACACAAATTTTTCATGCAACCGTGCGACTCAGTCTAATTTTTAATCCAACTTTCCCGAGCCCACCCATCAACCACCAAGTATGGTGTTTGATTAAACCATGCACACACCCATATCCACACCCACGTCTCATGCCCATGGTTGTGATGCTTTCGTGCAAATGTAATGTTATGCACCATTGCAATATCAATGTCATGCCTATATGTAATGAATGTCATATGAGCAAATTTAACCACCTAAATACATGTTCCATGGCCAATTATATCATATGCATATAATCACCAAACTTCATCACAACGTTAATATATCAATAAACATATATCAACAGTTGATATCTAACAACCATTCACAAGCATGTTATCACATAATATATGTCAATAACACACTTCATTCACCAAGGCATAATTTAAACATATAGCATGCCCACAAATACCAATTTTCATGGAATTTCACAAGTAATTACCACATTTCAATTCCAAGCTAGGAATTTATTCGAAACCATTTCTATACTTATTTCCATCAATTTCACAACAATAGGTGATTTATATAAAATTCTATCAAACTACCCACTACATATATTACCCTAGGTTAGAAAATAAACCTAAGTAGAAGGGAACCCTACCTCTTGAAGCGTAAAAACATGTTGGGAAGCTTCAGGAATTTAGCCTCAGCTCAAATCCAAGCCCTCCCAAAATTTTGTCTTCCAAACCTTCAATGAAAGCCTTCGTTTTTGGTATGGTTGCGTAGCCCCCGACGCGAGGAACAACTTTCCTCCTTGGTTAGAGTGGATTCGAGCACCATAAGGCCGTAGATCGTACAAAGAAGTGGAGAAACCATCACTTTTTCCCTCTCTTCTTCTATCCGGTAACGACTGAACGATTTGGGGAAGAAAATCTGATTTTCTTCCCCTTTTTATATTCTTCCCCTTTTTATAGTCCTCCCAATGCTTGGTCCACAATTCGCCACATGACCCTATTTTTTTCGGGTCCGTTTTCACCCCAAAACGATTAAATTTAGTCCTGGTTCAAGTTCAAAATATTTTTATTTTAACTTGCCTTAAATTATTTTTTAAATTTCAAAATTTTATTAAAAATTTCGTTTTTGAGTCACCCGAGACTCGAAAACGTAAAAAATTTGACTATCTCAGAATTTAATGAAATTTGACAAGATAACTAGATTTTGCGAGACGAATCCAACAGTGATGTCCGTTTCGTCATCCGAGTACTAGAAAATTTCTGGTTAACAACCCGTACCATAGTAGCAAATTATCATTTTGCCCTTTTTCATAAAAAATTTAAATTTACCCGGGTTTTTCATTCTTCCCCCTTTAAAAGAATTTTGTCCCTAAAATTCACACACACAGCTAACTATGTGCATATGCCACAACAGGAATGGATACTTGGTATGTGTGGTATCCTCACGCTCTCATGTCTCCTCCTCCACACCACAGTGCTGCCACAGAACCTTCACTAGCCTCACAGTCTTGCCTTGCAAAACCTACTCCTAGCTATCCATGATACGCACCTGTCCCTCCTCGAAGGTTCCCTTCGCATGAACAATCAACTCACCCCAATCCACTACATGTGTCAGATCTGGAGTATACTTCCAGAGCATAGAGACATGGAACACCACGTGAAAAGTCAATAAATTTGGTCGTAACGCCAATCTATAAGCCACTGTGCCCACTCTCTCGAATACCTCAAAGGGCCTGATAAACCTCGGCGATAGCTTTCCTTATTTTTTGAATCTGACCACTCCCCTCTTAGGCATCACCTTCAAGAAGATGTGATCTCCCCCCTCAAATTCTAAAGGTCGTCGCCGTCTATTAGCGTAGCTCTTCTGTCGGCTCTAAGTTGTAAGAAGACGTTTTCATATCAGGTCCACCTTCTCTGAGGTGTCTCTAACCAAATCTAGACCCGTAGAGGGTCTCTCTCCTACCTCCGTCCAACATACCAGAGAATGGCAAGGCCTCTCATAAAGTTTCTCATAGAGTGTCATCTAAATGCTTGCCTGATAACTGTTGTTGTAGGCGAGCTCCACTAAGGGTAAATGCTCTTCCCAGCTACCCTTGAAATCTAGGACACATGCTTGTAACATGTCCTATAATATTTGGATGCTCCTCTCCAACTAACTGTCCGTCTAGGGATGAAAAGTTATTCTCATCATCAACTGTGTCCCCATGGCTCATTGGAAACTCTCCCAAAAATGAGCTGTAAACCAGGGATCCCTATCTGCTACAATAGATACGAGCACCCCATGCAACCTAACAATCTCCCATATGTACAATCGACATAATTCCTCAAGTATGATGGTCATCCACACAGCCAAAAAGTGTGCCGACTTTATAAGCCGGTCCACTATCACCCATACCATGTCATATCCTCGCAATGTTTATGGCAAGTGGGTCACAAAATCCATCGTGACATGCTCCCACTTCCATTTAGCTACCTCCAAGGGATCGAGTAACCCTACTGGTCTCTGGTGCTCAGCCTTGACCTGCTGACACGTGAGACATCGTCTGACAAAGTCTCTAACGTCTTTCTTCATCCCGTTCCAACAATACTCATGACAAAGACCATGATACATCTTCGTGCCACCTAGATGTACAACAAATCGGGAGCAATGGAACTCCCTAAGGATCTCCTCTCTCAGATCCGCTAATTGGGGAACCACAACCCTTCCCCTATACCAAAGACTACCATCTAAGTGAATGGCCCAGCCCTCGTCACTGATACCCACCTGCACTCGGTCCCTAATGATGATAACTCTGGGTCTTGCCCCTGGGGCTCAATCACTCTACTCAATGGGGAAGGCATCACCACTAAACTCCCTAAAACACCTTAAGCCTGATCCCTCTAGTGTAGCCCAAACTGTCCCACAGCCTCGAGCATTTGTCATTCACAGGAAACCATACTAGCCACAACTCCCCGTGACTTTCGACTGAGTGCATCAGCCACCACGTTTGCCTTACCAGGATAGTGATGCAAAGTAAAGTCGTAGTCCTCCAGGTACTCCATCCACCTACACTGCCTCATGTTGAGGTCTCACTGAGTGAAGATATACTTCAGACTCTTGTAGTCCAAAAATACCTCAAACTGCTCACCATATAGATAGTGGCACCAAGACAATGGCCGCTAACTCCATGTCGTGTGTAGGATGCTCGTAGTTCTTTAATTGCCGAGAACCATAAGCCACCACCCTCCCTGACTGCATTAAAACACAACCAAGGCCATCTCTAGAGGCATCACAGTACACAGTGTACATTTGTCCCCTCTCTAAGACTATCAAAATAGGAGCTTAAGTAAGCCTCCTTTTTAACTCTTGGAATGCCTTCTCACACGAATCATTCCACTCAAATTTGACCTCCTTTCGGGTCAATCTCGTCATAGGTGCAGCTAATCGGGATAAGTCCTTGATGAATCTCTGGTAATAACCTGTCAGTCCTAAGAAACTACGTATCTCGAAGACTGACTTCAGCCTCTCACAATTCATAATCGCCTCAACTTTTTCTAGGTCCACGGATACACCCGAAGTCGACACCATGTGTCCCAAAAACTTTACCTCCGTAAGCCAAAATTCACACTTGTTGAACTTAGCGTACAACAGGTTATCTCTCAACGTCTGGAGAACAATTCTCAAGTGACCCTCATAGTCCTCCTCAGAGTTGGAGTAGATCAGGATATCGTCAACAAATACTACAACGAACTGATCTAAATAGGGTTGAAACACCCGATGCATGAGATCCATAAATGTCATCGGGCATTCGTCAATCTAAATGGCATCACAATGAACTCGAAATGCCCATACCGTATTCTGAACGCCGTCTATCTGCCTCCCTAATCCTCAACTAATGATAGCTGGTGTGAAGATCTATCTTGGAGTAGACCCGTGCTCCTTTCAGCTAATCAAATAAGTCATCGATCCTAGGCAAAGGGTACATATTCTTGACAGTAACCTGATTCAACTGCCGATAGTCTATACACAATCAAAGGGTCTTGTCCTTCTTCTTGGCAAATACTATCGGAGCGCCCCATGGTGAAGTGCTCGGTCTAATAAAGCTCTTGTCCAACAATTCTTGCAAATGGACTTTGAGTTCTTGTAACTCAACTGGTGCCATCCTATGTGGAGTCATAGAAACAAGCGATGTACTGGGATGCAACTCAATGCTGAAGTCTACATCCCTATGGGGATGTAATCCTAGTAGTTCGTCCAAAAAAACATCCTCATATTCACAGACAACCCAAGGTAGACCCAACTGCTATCTCACCTCGTCCTCCAAAGTAAGGCTCACAAGCCAACCTATCAACTGCCCATGCCAACAGGAGTCTTACACGGATTGGGGCAAAGCTTCATGCTTTTCCCCCTGAAACTTGAAACAAACACCGTCCAGTGTGTAGGCGGTTACCCTTTTATGATTACAATCGATGACGACGCGATGTGCCGCCAACCAATCCATCCCATGGATGACTTCAAACTCTAATATGTTCATAACCCTAAGGTCCACGGTTAGTAAAATTCCCGAGATCTCTAACTCACAACCTCGACATATCTAGTCAACACACACCCTAGCTCCTAGGGGTATATTTAAATACAATGGCTCTTCTAGGTATCAACCTCTAAGCTCAAATCTCTCACATATGATGCAAATATGAATGAATGTGATGCACTAGAGTCAAATAACACCCTAGACCATAAGCGAGAGAGTAGAAATGTACCATGAATGATTGATTGGTCCACTAGCTCAATCTAAGGTGTGATGGCGTAGACATACCCCTGGGTCCCTAAAGTCCCGGCTTATGGACCTTGTCCTCGACCTCAACCTCGACCCAAGCCTTGGCTCATCTGGCCCGATTGCGAAGTCCCTACTCGTGAAGTAGTAGGGGCCTATACAATACCCTAGAACTGGTACTGACTTGCTTGGCCCATGCTGGGGTAAGGAAGAACAAAGTGCGTCTGTGCATGCCCCACCAAAGACTGGGACTAGGATGCTCCAAAGCTCTGAAATCCCTGTCGCTGAGGACAATCCTACTTCATATGCCCCCGTTGGTTGCAATGATAGCAAGTCTTTTGACCTGCTTGGTAGGAAGGCCTTTGATTTCTCCCACCTTGAGAGGATTCACCTTCGCCTTGGCTTTGATAACCACAACCCTGTCCTTGATGTCCCTGAGGAGTAAAAGTCCTCTGTCTCTTTCCCGAGCTAGAAGAAAAGGATTGGCCCTCCTTCTTCTTGTCATTGGCACTCGACTTTCGGATGGTTCTTGTGTCATCAACTTCTCTCTCAAATGGCCATAGTTGTCTCAACCATTGAGTCCAAATCTTGTAGGCAAAGACTCATAATTTTCCCCCAAATGGATAATTTCAAACCATCCTCGAATTTTCTCACCTTGGCTATATCCGTGGCCATGTAATCATCAACAAAATGGGTTAGTTCGGTGAACTTAGCCACACACTCCATCACTGTCATCGTCCCTTGTTTCAAATTCAAGAATTCCCGCGCCTTTGCATGTTGAGCGGCCACTGGGAAGTACTTGCCCATGAAGAGCTCCCGGAACTCTCCCTATGTCATTAACTCTAAGTTCCTTGAGTCCTTTACCCAATCCCACCATAATTGGGCTTCTCCCTCTAGCTGGAATACAGATAGTCTTATCCTCGTGGCATCGGAGGTGATGTCTATTGCCTCTAAAATCTTGACAACTTGCCAGAACCAATGATCGGCAACCATTGGATCCGCCCCTCCCTTAAATATTGGAGGCTTGTGCACCTTAACCTTTTGGAGGTTACACGTGCCTCCTTGTCCCACATTTGCACTAGCCTATGCAATGGTAGCAACCGCAGTACCAATAGCCTCTATGAAAGCTTGTTGGTCAATGACCGGTGGTGGTTGATTATTGTTTTGTCCACTGCCTCGGCGTTCTCTTCCTCTACCTGCCATCTACACACATGTGAGATAGCAATAGAGCACTAATTTAGTATCCCAACATAGGGACCAAATTTGAAACCTTGAGATTCATCTCCTTGTCTCCCTAGTAGAGCTCACGCCATCCACTTGTAGAAATTTACACCTTGAACTATCATGTTCCCTTGTTTTTCGACCCCCAAGGTTATGTTTTCTAACCCTAGTGTTTCTTTTCCATATACATTTTACCATGCATATCATTCACATAACATATAACACATAACATGTATCATATTAAAGCACATAGCATGAAATGCGCAATGAAGGCAATAGTCTAGACCCATGCCCCATCAAGCCCTAGGTAAATCTTATACCTAGGCNTGGATTGGGGCAAAGCTTCATGCTTTTCCCCCTGAAACTTGAAACAAACACCGTCTAGTGTGTAGGCGGTTACCCTTTTATGATTACAATCGATGACGACGCGATGTGCCGCCAACCAATCCATCCCATGGATGACTTCAAACTCTAATATGTTCATAACCCTAAGGTCCACGGTTAGTAAAATTCCCGAGATCTCTAACTCACAACCTCGACATATCTAGTCAACACACACCCTAGCTCCTAGGGGTATATTTAAATACAATGGCTCTTCTAGGTATCAACCTCTAAGCTCAAATCTCTCACATATGATGCAAATATGAATGAATGTGATGCACTAGAGTCAAATAACACCCTAGACCATAAGCGAGAGAGTAGAAATGTACCATGAATGATTGATTGGTCCACTAGCTCAATCTAAGGTGTGATGGCGTAGACATACCCCTGGGTTCCTAAAGTCCCGGCTTATGGACCTTGTCCTCGACCTCAACCTCGACCCAAGCCTTGGCTCATCTGGCCCGATTGCGAAGTCCCTACTCGTGAAGTAGTAGGGGCCTATACAATACCCTAGAACTGGTACTGACTTGCTTGGCCCATGCTGGGGTAAGGAAGAACAAAGTGCGTCTGTGCATGCCCCACCAAAGACTGGGACTAGGATGCTCCAAAGCTCTGAAATCCCTGTCGCTGAGGACAATCCTACTTCATACGCCCCCGTTGGTTGCAATGATAGCAAGTCCTTTGACCTGCTTGGTAGGAAGGCCTTTGATTTCTCCCACCTTGAGAGGATTCACCTTGGCCTTGGCTTTGATAACCGCAACCCTGTCCTTGATGTCCCTGAGGAGTAAAAGTCCTCTGTCTCTTTCCCGAGCTAGAAGAAAAGGATTGGCCCTCCTTCTTCTTGTCATTGGCACTCGACTCTCGGATGGTTCTTGTGTCATCAACTTCTCTCTCAAATGGCCATAGTTGTCTCAACCATTGAGTCCAAATCTTGTAGGCAAAGACTCATAATTTTCCCCCAAATGGATAATTTCAAACCATCCTCGAATTTTCTCACCTTGGCTATATGCGTGGCCATGTAATCATCAACAAAATGGGTTAGTTCGGTGAACTTAGCCACACACTCCATCACTGTCATCGTCCCTTGTTTCAAATTCAGGAATTCCCGCGCCTTTGCATGTTGAGCGGCCACTGGGAAGTACTTGCCCATGAAGAGCTCCCGGAACTCTCCCTATGTCATTAACTCTAAGTTCCTTGAGTCCTTTACCCAATCCCACCATAATTGGGCTTCTCCCTCTAGCTGGAATACAGATAGTCTTATCCTCGTGGCATCGGAGGTGATCTTTATTGCCTCTAAAATCTTGACAACTTGCTAGAACCAATGATCGGCAACCATTGGATCCGCCCCTCCCTTAAATATTGGAGGCTTGTGCACCTTAACCTTTTGGAGGTTACACGTGCCTCNGTCTATTGCCTCTAAAATCTTGACAACTTGCCAGAACCAATGATCGGCAACCATTGGATCCGCCCCTCCCTTAAATATTGGAGGCTTGTGCACCTTAACCTTTTGGAGGTTACACGTGCCTCCTTGTCCCACATTTGCACTAGCCTATGCAATGGTAGCAACCGCAGTACCAATAGCCTCTATGAAGGCTTGTTGGTCAATGACCGGTGGTGGTTGATTATTGTTTTGTCCACTGCCTCGGCGTTCTCTTCCTCTACCTGCCATCTACACACATGTCAGATAGCAATAGAGCACTAATTTANGCCTATGCAATGGTAGCAACCGCAGTACCAATAGCCTCTATGAAAGCTTGTTGGTCAATGACCGGTGGTGGTTGATTATTGTTTTGTCCACTGCCTCGGCGTTCTCTTCCTCTACCTGCCATCTACACACATGTCAGATAGCAATAGAGCACTAATTTAGTATCCCAATATAGGGACCAAATTTGAAACCTTGAGATTCATCTCCTTGTCTCCCTAGTAGAGCTCACGCCATCCACTTGTAGAAATTTACACCTTGAACTATCATGTTCCCTTGTTTTTTGACCCCCAAGGTTATGTTTTCTAACCCTAGTGTTTCTTTTCCATATACATTTTACCATGCATATCATTCACATAACATATAACACATAACATGTATCATATTAAAGCACATAGCATGAAATGCGCAATGAAGGCAATAGTCTAGACCCATGCCCCATCAAGCCCTAGGTAAATCTTATACCTAGGCTCTGAGACCAAGCTGTGATGCCCCTAAATTTGGGGGTTCTTTAACAACCGTTGACCAACCATCAATCCACGAAAATACCCGTGAGGGTTGCACAACCCGACATCACGTCCATAGCATCCCCTTAGACGGAATCATCACCCACATGTGTAACCCGTGTATATGTTACCATTTAATCAAACCGTGATCCAATGTACCACATTTCATACTCCATTATAGTCCGTTTATATCATTTGGAAGGAAGGAGACATGGCCTAGGAGCATGGCAAAACAGTTTTAAAATTTTAGATTTTTGGAAGGCCTACTGGTAGGGTGAACTTACTGAAAAATTCCTACCGGTAGGGTTTGTCTACTAGACAAAGTTGTACCAATAGGCTGTACCGGTAGGCTTTGTCCTGTTTTTCCTGTTTCACCATTTTTTCATTTCCAATTCATTTCAAAACCTATTATTTCTATCCAACCAATGTATAATGAAGATTCTCACATTACACAAGGTCCATACCAACTCTATTCCATTCAATTCCATGAATTACATGCCCAAAATATAATTTTCATAAAAATTACACAAAATGTACTATAAAAGCCACAATCGGCCCTCTTCATCTTTAGGGCTCGAAATGAGAGTCCTCCGCTAGTGTGAACCCCGCACCTGAAATATTTTCCCGTATGGGTGAGCCACGACTAGTAGAGTATTTCCTACAGAGAATACTCCACTAACCTAGACGCATATGAAATGTGCACATATAACATTCAACACGAAACGATCATTTCAAACAAGAATATGCAATTCAATGTTGGAATTCTACCATGTCATGCCATAAAATGAGATGAAATTCACTCATGCACTTGAACTTGAGCCTTCACCGGCTCCCACCACACAATGCAATGCCATTATATGAAAAATATGTCATTGATAAATTACATCCAATGATCATTTTGAAATAAAGTCATGTGGTTATAAAACCAAGTCATTATTGGATGTTACACATCGAATGACTACTTTATAAAACAAGTGCACTTTTCTGGAATTTCACCTCAGAGGAGTGTACACACTAGGTATTTTATAAAACAAAATCCTTGTGTCTTTGTTGGGTAGCTGAGTTCTCGGAGTTGGACCGCCGATTTCGTACACCATGACACTTTTCTAGAATTTCATCTCAAGGGAGTGCCTGAACCAGGTAACTAGGTCTTGCACCTGAGGGAGAGTCTAACCCTACTTGCTATACCTGACACAAATTTTTCATGCAACCGTGTGACTCAGTCAGATTTTTAATCTAACTTTCCCGAGCCCACCATCTGCCACCAAGTATAGTGTTTGATTAAACCATGCACACACTCATATCCACACCCATGTCTCATGCCCATAGTTGTNGAACAGAAGACAATATGCAAGCCTACTGATACTTGTCCCAAAAATCAGATATGGGGAAACACAAAAGAAGAAGAGGAATAACCAAATGTCAAAAAAGACGTCCGACAGATCGAGATCGTTCTCACCGATAGAGGACCAATNGCGACTAGTAGAGTATTTCCTACAAAGAATACTCCACTAACCTAGACGCATATGAAATGTGCACATATAACATTCAACACGAAACGATCATTTCAAACAAGAATATTCAATTCAATGTTGGAATTCTACCATGTCATGCCATGAAATGAGATGAAATTCACTCATGCACTTGAACTTGAGCCTTCACCGGCTCCCACCACACAATGCAATGCCATTATATGAAAAATATGTCATTGATAAATTACATCCAATGATCATTTTGAAATAAAGTCATGTGGTTATAAAACCAAGTCATTATTGGATGTTACACATCGAATGACTACTTTATAAAACAAGTGCACTTTTCTGGAATTTCACCTCAGAGGAGTGTACACACTAGGTATTTTATAAAACAAAATCCTTGTGTCTTTGTTGGGTAGCTGAGTTCTCGGAGTTGGACCGCCGATTTCGTACACCATGACACTTTTCTAGAATTTCATCTCAAGGGAGTGCCTGAACCAGGTAACTAGGTCTTGCACCTGAGGGAGAGTCTAACCCTACTTGCTATACCTGACACAAATTTTTCATGCAACCGTGTGACTCAGTCAGATTTTTAATCTAACTTTCCCGAGCCCACCATCTGCCACCAAGTATAGTGTTTGATTAAACCATGCACACACTCATATCCACACCCATGTCTCATGCCCATAGTTGTGATGCTTTCGTGCAAATGTAATGTAATGCACCATTGCATTATCAATGTCATGTCCCATATATAATGAATGTTATATGAGCAAATTTAATCACGTATATACATGTTCCATGGCCAATTATATCATATGCATATAATCACCAAATTTCATCATAATGTTAATATATCAATAAATATATATCAACAGTTGATATCTAACAACCATTCACAAGCATGTTATCACATAATATATGCCAATAACACACTTCATTCACCAAGGCATAATTTAAACATATAGCATGCCCACAAATACCAATTTTCATGGAATTTCACAAGTAATTACCACATTTCAATTCCAAGCTAGGAATTTATTCTAAACCATTTCTATACTCATTTCCATCAATGTCACAACAATAGCTGATTAATATAAAATTCTATCAACCTACCCATTAAATATATTACCCTAGGTTAGAAAATAAACCTAAGTAGAAGGGAACCCTACCTCTTGAAGCGTAAAAACATGTTGGGAAGCTTCAAGAATTTAGCCTCAGCTCAAATCCAAGCCCTCCCAAAATTTTGTCTTCCAAACCTTCAATGAAAGCCTTCGTTTTTGGTATGGTTGCGTAGCCCCCGACGCGAGGAACAACTTTCCTTCTTGGTCCAAGTGGATTCGAGCACCACAATGCCATGGATTGTAGAGAGAAGTGGAGAAACCCTCACTTTTTCCCTCTCTTCTTCTATCCGATAACGACTAAATGATTTGGGGAAGAAAATCTGATTTTCTTCCTCTTTTTATAGTCTCCCAATGCTTGGTCCACAATTCGCCACATGACCTTTTTCCCAGTTTCGTTTTCACCCCGAAACAATTAAATTTAGTCCCGATTCAAGTTTAAAATATTTTTATTTTAACTTGTCTTAAATTATTTTCCAACTTTCAAAATTTTATTAAAAATTTTGTTTGTGGGTCACCCAAGATTCAACCGTCCTGTAAAATATGAAAACTCTGACTATCTCGGAGTTCGATGAAATTTGACAGGGTAACTAGATTTTATGAGACGAATCCAACGATGAGGTTCATTTCGTCATCCAAGTTCTAAAAAATTTTAGGTTTACAACCTGTATCGCAGTGATAAATTACTATTTTACCCTTTTTCATAAAAAGTTTGAATTTCTCTGGGTTTTACAAGTGCTGCCAGAATGAGCCGTGCCACCTATCATATCGGGAGTGCTGCCAGAACAAGCGCAGCTCCACACTCGACATAGCCAACGTCCCCGCCCTCACGCGCTCATTGCTCCTCCACGCCCGATCCCCAGAGCCGTTTGCACGCCAGCCCAGGATACGTGGGTGCCTACCTCGATGCTGTCTGCCTCCACGCTGACGCTTGCCTATCACCCATTCCCCAGGCTACGTGCCTCGCCGATGCTTGCCTAGCTCCCACTGCCAAGGAGCAGTCTGCCTACTTGCCACCACTCTTTGACATCTCTCTAATGATTTTCTCTCATGGTTTGACAGAATGGAAAGAAACAAAAAGGACAGTATCTATAGCCCTGGGTTTGGAGTCCTAATAAGAATGAATTTGGCAGTGATAGGTTGGGATGGTGGTTTTCTAGTCAACAGGGGATGTCCTAGAGGGATAAACCATATCAAAAAAGGGAGATCATTAGTTAAGAAAAGTCTTCATCAGCTAGAGTTCGAGCTTAGCTAATGCTTTCGCCTCCAAATCTTATTGGACTCAATGCATGGAGGAAAATTGATGGGCCTTGCCCAAGGCCCAACTCAAAAAATAGGCTCGGCCCAGAACAAAGCCAAATGGGTCTAGCCTAGAAGAGACCTAGATCTAGTCAGCCTCACTAAAGCCCAGTCAACCACAACATCCTGGAGTGACGAAGTTAGCCACACTTTCCTGGTGTGAAGAAGTTAGCCACGTCATCCTAAGACCTGGTCTTGAGGAGATCTTCNGGGAAAATTGATGGGCCTTGCCCAAGGCCCAACTCAAAAAATAGGCTCGGCCTAGAACAAAGCCAAATGGGTCTAGCCTAGAAGAGACCTAGATCTAGTCAGCCTCACCAAAGCCCAGTCAACCACAACATCCTGGAGTGACGAAGTTAGCCACACTATCCTGGTGTGAAGAAGTTAGCCACGTCATCCTAAGACCTGGTCTTGAGGAGATCTTCATGCCCTCTCTATAATTGCCCCATTTGTTATGAGGATGGTGCCACCTCCACCAAACTATTCTATCTGATATGAGAAGGGCACCTCAATCTATTAGGAGGTGCCTATAAATTGTAAACCCCACCTTCACATAGGAGGCATCTATCTCACATCACACATATTGCTCACACTTGAGCATCCAACACTCCTTACAGCAATAAAATACTCAGACCATCCTAGCCCTTCATAATAGAGTAGGTTACCTTAACCGAACCACTTAAACTGTGCTTTGTTTGTGTTGATCTCATCTTTATATTTACTGCATTTATTACCTATATTAATTACTCGATAGGTGGTGGATAAAATCAATTTATGCATAATCAATTATAACCACAATGAAGAAATAACCACCATTGCTATTTCTAAAACAAGAATACAATCACAATGAAGAATTGCACAAATAAGAAGACAACCATATCTATTCATTACTTTTAAAACATATTTACATGCCAAAAAGAATAGATAATATTCTAAAAAATGAGAAGAACCTCATAACTTTGCAATCCAACTAGAAAATGTAAGCATCATGTGAATCCAAGTTTTAGGAGTGTTAGTCATGTGATTACTAACTATATTGTTTAACTGGCTCTGTTACATACATTAACCAATTCGCAAATTGTTGATGCATATAACAAACAAGCCACACAACACTGCTAAAACAATCATAGACATAACTTTAGAACATCACAATGGATTCTAAAAATAAAGCCAATCCTTTTCGCAAAACCAAGCCTAGTTAAGCAATAGGAAAAAGCATAGCAAATAAATAAAATGAAAAATCCAACATTCACATAAACAAATGAGATGGAAAGGAATGGAGTATGTTATTTTCCAAAATAAAGAACAAAAATTTAGGAACAAATGAAAATATAAAAATGCAACATTTACATGAGATCTTGGGAAAAAGAAATGTAAAATGAAGGTCTCTACTGTTTCTTGTCCCAAACAAAAATCAAGTTCAAAATGCAAAATACAACAAATAAAAATACAAAATGCAACAGAAGACAATATGCAAGCCTACTGATACTTGTCCCAAAAATCAGATATGGGGAAACACAAAAGAAGAAGAGGAATAACAAAATGTCAAAAAAGACGTCCGACAGATCGAGATCGTTCTCACCGATAGAGGACCAATTAAGGGTTGTTGAGTGTTCAATTTCTATAGCTCCTACTTAAATGATCTGTGTTTCTTCTCCACAAGCTTTTCATTGAAGTATGAGAAGCCAAATCTGGGTCATGTAAAAATAAAAAATGAAAACAGATCTAGCAAATATCAGGTATGACTTAAACAAATCCAAAAAAACCTCAAGGAAAAAGAAACAAAAAACCATATCTAACAAATCTAGGGCTTACCTGGGTCGACAGGGCTACACCTTCGGTTCGCTAGTTCTGTATGGCATCAAATATGTTATAGATTTGAAGGTAAAATGGAAAAATCAAAACAAATCTAAAGAAAAACAAACTCAAAAGAACTCATGGCAATAAGGGTAAAAAAAAAAACCCAGATCTATGGTTTCCTTAAGTCACTGTAGCTAACTTAAAAAAAAAAAAAAGAAGAAGAACAAATGGTTTCCCTAAGTTGCCAGAGCAATGCTTGCAATTCGCTGGAGCTGTATCATCAAATCGCCTGAGGTAACCGTTTGAGCCGCCAAACGAGGGAGGGAACAAAAAAAAGGTGTAATAAGTGCACAGTAAACTTGTTCCTCGTGTTTCCTAAATCCTAAAAATAGATTCTAGAAAAGTAGGCAAAAACACTCCTCTCTTATTCTCTAAAACTACACCTTAATTCCCACTATTTTCCAAAAATTGGAGAATGAAAAACCTAATCAAAAAATTTTTAAATTGTTTTTAGTGTTTTGAAATGTTTTCTAAATGCAATCCAAACACAGTTTATTCTTCTCGCAAGTATGTAGGAATATGTAGGCTTACTGATTTAAATCCATGACAACTTGGAAAAGAAAATAGACTACTGGCTGTGAACCATGGAATTCAAAATTATGGGTTTCGTTGCCCACATCAGCAAGCAAAAGTGTTGGTGGTAAAAAGTGTTGCCTCCTGCTTATGTAGCTTGATGATAGGTGATTTACGTATATTGATTAATCCTCCCCTGAAAAACGAACAAACTACCTAGGACCAAAGTGCTTTGATTGAAGGCACTTCGATACTTAAATCAATAATGGAGTAAGGCAAGCCTATTTGTAGGAAAGACTGTGCATTCCTTTCACTAAGCCTTCCTATTCCTTTATATATGGTGATCCCCTCTTCTAGGGTTTTACCTATTTGGAAGGTGGCACACCCCTTTAACTTGGCCTTCTAATTGATTCCTTGCTACAATCTCTTTCATACTCTTTAATCAGCTTGTTCTTCAGTGATATTGATCATATTTCCCTTGATCATAACAACTTGATCTCCTAAATCATAGGCACTTTCTTAGTTCTAGCTATATTTCAAATTAAGCTCGGCCTCACAAACTAAGCGTCCCTAAATCTCTCCTTGCCAATCTCATTTGGCTTAGCTTCATAATATATTCCCTGAACCTCCCTTGTTCAGCTCGGTTCTGGCATTTATGTGTCTTTTCATTGGGTCGAGGCCCATGTGATGTGCCTGATTAACCCTAATTAGTGGTAAATTAAAATAGATTAATAGGTTAATTATGTAGGTTAAATAGTTGAATTGTGTGGAATTAGGATTAGTGCATAAATTAGGGTTAATGTACGGAATGTTGTTAATTTTAGGGTTTTGTGCGAAAATTGTGGGGAGCAATCTATCAAAGTCTAAACCAACATAGGATGTCAGCATAATTTCAACAAAAACCTACCAGAACAGTGTGTAACTTCACCACCAAAATCTAGTGTGTCTTTACCATCCAGACGATGGTGATGGAACCTGGACGGTAGCCGAAGGCGGTTACCTATTTCTTCTACATTCTAGTAGATTCTTTGGCCTATAAATAGGCCTTGCCAGCATCACTTTTGGGGGTTTGGAGGAAGAGAGCAAAAGCCTAAATCCAAAGAGAAATCCAAGGAGATTCAGAGAGAATCAAGAAAGAGATCCTGTCCAACCTACTCTCCCACCAGAATTTCTGGTATTTCTACATTTCTGTTATACCTTTCTACTTGGAAGGTTGAACTTTTTGCCACCTTTGTGCCTTAATCGGTATTAAGGGTGGTTGTATTTCAACTAATCTTCAGGGGAGGAGTGTCTGTGTTTTAATTAGTATTGTAATAAAACTAACTTGCATTTCTTGCTTGTTAATAGCAATGAGGTGTGGGTAGTTTACTTTTACCCTTTAGTAAAAGGGTGAACATATGCATATTATTGTCTAAGTTATGGAAATGCTAATGTTTAACTATACTTTATTGTTACATATATACCTCCCTTTATTGATGGATGGTTATATTTATAATATGATCATAGTTATGATCACCATGCAGTATTTAGTATTGTATACAATACTATGTACTAATTATGTACTTCGTGCATGGTACAATGACATACTTGACTGGTTAGAGACGAGTTAAGTCTCGGCAAGCCAATGCTTTTGATTCAATGCATAAACTGGAATCTCGTCATTGGTGAATCATCAACCTGTTGGTTGAATAACTACGGTGTTCCAATTCAATGGCTCGCCTTCTGGTTCACTAGGGTTGTTTAATTGATGCATGGTAAAGAACTGTCGATTGAGTAATTCAAAGTATTCCTCTTGAATGACTTGCCTTCTGGTTTACCTAGATTACTTGATTGTTGCATATACCTTCCAGCTAACTTAACCATTTGTTGTGTTATGGTTTAATATACATCATACTTACCAGTTGACTTTTCAGTAACCTGGGAGTTAATTGTTGTAAGGTGACATTTCTAGTACTTAACCAATATAGAGCATACAAGATCCTTGAACTGAAGGGTACTTCTTATATTATTGTATTTTACCAATTTACCTATGTATTTTATTTACCGTTTATAAGCTCACATCACAAGTTATCTCATGTTACACTGTGTTATAATAATTTCTTTGTTCTTATCTTCAATCCCAGTTATTAAAACTTGTCATGGGATCGACCTCGGACTTAAACCTAGAAAACTACCATTCGATCACTTATACTTGGGTGTATGATGTAAAGCAGGTCACAATACAGATCGAATCAAGTTTTTGGTGCCATTGCCGGGGAGTTACAGTGATTGTAATTCAAATAGGGAAGTTGTTTAGTTATATTATATGTTTATATATTGTTTGTTGTCTTTTAATAGTTTATGTTTGTTCAGTCATCAGTAGGATCTATAAATCAGTCATCTCTGTCATCTTCATCTTCATCTTCTTCATCTTCACAAGCATTATTTGACTTAAGTATGACCCAAAATATTCCCAGGGAACAAGAAGTAGTTCAGAATGTCTGACCTTTAAGAGAATATTTGCATCTTACATGTACTAATGTCCCATCATGCTTTGCTTTTCTAAAAAATGCTCCAAATCTTAATATTAAGGTAGGGATAATACAATTGCTACCACAATTTCATGGTTTGGAATCGAAAAACCCTTATATGCATATGAAAGAATTTGATGAAATCTGCGGAACTTTGCAAGATAACTCTGACATGTCCCGTTGAAACTTTTTTCTTTTTCTTTAAAAGATAAAGCTAAACAATGGCTTAATTCTTTAAAATCCAATTATATCCCAAGTTGGCAAGCCTTGCAAACTGAGTTTTTTTAAAAAAAAAATTATGTGCATCGTACTAATGTATTAATATGTCAAATAATAAATTTTTCTATAAAATAAGGGGGAGATTTTTTATCAATGTCGGGAAAGATTTAAGGATCTTCTTCAAGCCTATCCACATCATGCATTTGAAAATTGGACCTTCGTTGGTTTCTTTTATGATTCCCTCCCATCTGCAGTGCGATAGTTTGTTGAAATAATGGTTCAGGGAGAATTTATGAGTAAAAACCCTGAGGAGGCGTTCCAATTTTTTGATACAATTTCTGAGAGTTCTCAAATGTGGGACTTGATTTCTTCAAATATCATTGAACCTAAGTCATCTACATCCCAAGGAGGGAAGTATGTGTTAAAAGAAGATGANTATACTTTATTGTTACATATATACCTCCCTTTATTGATGGATGGTTATATTTATAATATGATCATAGTTATGATCACCATGCAGTATTTAGTATTGTATACAATACTATGTACTAATTATGTACTTCGTGCATGGTACAATGACATACTTGACTGGTTAGAGACGAGTTAAGTCTCGGCAAGCCAATGCTTTTGATTCAATGCATAAACTNCTTAGTATTGTATACAATACTATGTACTAATTATGTACTTCGTGCATGGTACAATGACGTACTTGATTGGTTAGAGACGAGTTAAGTCTCGGCAAGCCAATGCTTTTGATTCAATGCATAAACTGGAATCTCGTCATTGGTGAATCATCAACCTGTTGGTTGAATAACTACGGTGTTCCAATTCAATGGCTCGCCTTCTGGTTCACTAGGGTTGTTTAATTGATGCATGGTAAAGAACTGTCGATTGAGTAATTCAAAGTATTCCTCTTGAATGACTTGCCTTCTGGTTTACCTAGATTACTTGATTGTTGCATATACCTTCCAGCTAACTTAACCATTTGTTGTGTTATGGTTTAATATACATCATACTTACCAGTTGACTTTTCAGTAACCTGGGAGTTAATTGTTGTAAGGTGACATTTCTAGTACTTAACCAATATAGAGCATACAAGATCCTTGAACTGAAGGGTACTTCTTATATTATTGTATTTTACCAATTTACCTATGTATTTTATTTACCGTTTATAAGCTCATATCACAAGTTATCTCATGTTACACTGTGTTATAATAATTTCTTTGTTCTTATCTTCAATCCCAGTTATTAAAACTTGTCATGGGATCGACCTCGGACTTAAACCTAGAAAACTACCATTCGATCACTTATACTTGGGTGTATGATGTAAAGCAGGTCACAATACAGATCGAATCAAGTTTTTGGTGCCATTGCCGGGGAGTTACAGTGATTGTAATTCAAATAGGGAAGTTGTTTAGTTATATTATATGTTTATATATTGTTTGTTGTCTTTTAATAGTTTATGTTTGTTCAGTCATCAGTAGGATCTATAAATCAGTCATCTCTGTCATCTTCATCTTCATCTTCTTCATCTTCACAAGCATTATTTGACTTAAGTATGACCCAAAATATTCCCAGGGAACAAGAAGTAGTTCAGAATGTCTGACCTTTAAGAGAATATTTGCATCTTACATGTACTAATGTCCCATCATGCTTTGCTTTTCTAAAAAATGCTCCAAATCTTAATATTAAGGTAGGGATAATACAATTGCTACCACAATTTCATGGTTTGGAATCGAAAAACCCTTATATGCATATGAAAGAATTTGATGAAATCTGCAGAACTTTGCAAGATAACTCTGACATGTCCCGTTGAAACTTTTTTCTTTTTCTTTAAAAGATAAAGCTAAACAATGGCTTAATTCTTTAAAATCCAATTATATCCCAAGTTGGCAAGCCTTGCAAACTGAGTTTTTTANTGAGTAATTCAAAGTATTCCTCTTGAATGACTTGCCTTCTGGTTTACCTAGATTACTTGATTGTTGCATATACCTTCCAGCTAACTTAACCATTTGTTGTGTTATGGTTTAATATACATCATACTTACCAGTTGACTTTTCAGTAACCTGGGAGTTAATTGTTGTAAGGTGACATTTCTAGTACTTAACCAATATAGAGCATACAAGATCCTTGAACTGAAGGGTACTTCTTATATTATTGTATTTTACCAATTTACCTATGTATTTTATTTACCGTTTATAAGCTCACATCACAAGTTATCTCATGTTACACTGTGTTATAATAATTTCTTTGTTCTTATCTTCAATCCCAGTTATTAAAACTTGTCATGGGATCGACCTCGGACTTAAACCTAGAAAACTACCATTCGATCACTTATACTTGGGTGTATGATGTAAAGCAGGTCACAATACAGATCGAATCAAGTTTTTGGTGCCATTGCCGGGGAGTTACAGTGATTGTAATTCAAATAGGGAAGTTGTTTAGTTATATTATATGTTTATATATTGTTTGTTGTCTTTTAATAGTTTATGTTTGTTCAGTCATCAGTAGGATCTATAAATCAGTCATCTCTGTCATCTTCATCTTCATCTTCTTCATCTTCACAAGCATTATTTGACTTAAGTATGGCCCAAAATATTCCCAGGGAACAAGAAGTAGTTCAGAATGTCTGACCTTTAAGAGAATATTTGCATCTTACATGTACTAATGTCCCATCATGCTTTGCTTTTCTAAAAAATGCTCCAAATCTTAATATTAAGGTAGGGATAATACAATTGCTACCACAATTTCATGGTTTGGAATCGAAAAACCCTTATATGCATATGAAAGAATTTGATGAAATCTGCGGAACTTTGCAAGATAACTCTGACATGTCCCGTTGAAACTTTTTTCTTTTTCTTTAAAAGATAAAGCTAAACAATGGCTTAATTCTTTAAAATCCAATTATATCCCAAGTTGGCAAGCCTTGCAAACTGAGTTTTTTAAAAAGTTTTTTTCTGTGCATCGTACTAATGTATTAAGATGTCAAATAATAAATTTTTCTATAAAATAAGGGAGAGATTTTTTATCAATGTCGGGAAAGATTTAAGGATCTTCTTCAAGCCTATCCACATCATGCATTTGAAAATTGGACCTTCGTTGGTTTCTTTTATGATTCCCTCCCATCTGCAGTGCGATAGTTTGTTGAAATAATGGTTCAGGGAGAATTTATGAGTAAAAACCCTGAGGAGGCGTTCCAATTTTTTGATACAATTTCTGAGAGTTCTCAAATGTGGGACTTGATTTCTTCAAATATCATTGAACCTAAGTCATCTACATCCCAAGGAGGGAAGTATGTGTTAAAAGAAGATGATGATTTAAGACCTAGAGTGGCTAATTTATCCCGAAAGCTTGATGCCTTAGAGATGAAAAAAAATTAAAGAAGTGTTTGTTGTGTCTTCCACTGAAAAACCTGTGAGATCTGTGCATTGTCAGGACATCTTGCAGGAGAATGTCCAACTATACAAACATTTAAAGAAGTTTTAATTGAACAATCTAATGCTATTCCAAATTATACTAAGCCTTATTCAAACCCATATTCTAACACTTATAACCCGGGACGGTGTAATCATCCAAATTTTAGTTGGAAAAATTCACAACCTATGAATCAACGAGTAGGACCACCTCCACCACAACCACAAAATCAACAACAATATCAACTTTATCAACCCCCACATAAAAGGAGTCTAGAAGATACTATGAATCAATTTATTCAAAGTCAAATGAGTTTCAATACTCAAACAACTCATTCATTCAATGAGTTTAAACCTCAAACTTCATAGAATATTGAAGACATCAAGAGTCATCTAGTTAAGTTGACCCAGTCCCTGAGTGTATCAGAGATGAAAAAATTTCCATCTTAACCTAAACCTCTACAAGACCAAAGTCAGACTAATGTTGTGTCATCTGAACCTTCTCCAAGTCAATTGCAAGCAATTACCACGTTGAGAAGTAGCAAGGTGATTGATAAGACCATTAAAGCCAAAATTTCAAAAAAAAAAATGTAAGCCAATCCCTGTAAATGAACCACTTAAGCCTGAACCCTCACCTATAAAGGAACCAAAACCATCAAATGAGAAAGATCATTCGTGTCCTATTCCATTATCTTTTATTCAAAGGGTCAAGAAGTCCTCATCTTTGAAAGATCATTCTGAAATTCTTGAACTATTTAAACAAGTAAAGATTAACATCCCTTTGTTGGATGCAATCAAACAAGTTCCTTCTTACGCCAAGTTTTTGAAAGATCTTTGCACAGTAAAAAAGAAAATTAATGTACAAAAGAAAGCATTTTTAACTGAGCAAAATTAGTGCTATCGTTTAGCATAAGACTTTTCTTAAGTATAAAGATCCTGGAAGTCCTACAGTTTCATGTATTATTAGAAATTTTTGGATTGAGCAAGCTCTGCTTGATCTAGGAGCAAGTTTTAATTTAATGACCTACTCAGTGTATAAGCAGGTAGGGTTAGATGAGTTGAAACCCACCAATGTCACACTACAATTAGCAGACCGAACTGTAAAAACTCCATGAGGAATTGTGGAGGATGTTCTTGTCCAAGTTGATAAATTCTATTTTCTAGTAGATTTTATTTACACGGCCAATTTTTCATGCATCTGCATACATAACTATCATTTTGGGTTGACCATTTCTAGCTACATCAAATGCATTAATTAATTGTAGAAATGGAGTCTTGAAGCTTTCATTTGGAAACATGACCTTGGAATTGAATATCTTTAACATTGCAAAACTACCCAGACAAGAAGAAGAGTTGCATGAAGTAAACTATGTTGAGTTATTAACTCTGAATTTATTTGAAAATGCTTGTATGAAAGAAGAGTCATATACATTGGAATCTATACCTAATGATGAGTCTGAAGATATATCAGCATGCAATCCAAAATGTGAAAAATTGTTGCTTAAGTCAATAGAATTCAACATCAAAGTTTTTAAGCCAGAATTGAAACCTCTCTCGACTGATTTAAATTATGTCTTTTTGGGAGAAGATGAAATTTATCCAATTATATATCCTCAAAATTATCTGAAATTCAAGAAAAGAAATTGACAGAAGTCATAAAGAACCATCAAAGTGTTATTGGATGGACAATAGCATATATAAAAGGTATAAATCCTCTTCTATGTACTAATTATATATATTTAGAAGAAAATGTTAAACCATCTTGCCAGATGCAAAGATGGTTGAACCCACATTTGAAAGAAGTAGTTCGGGCTGAAGTACTTAAACTATTATATGCTAATATCATCTATCATATATCTGGTAGTAAATGAGTAAGTCCTACACTGGTAATGCCTAAAAAGTCTGGTGTTACTATCATAAAAAAAATCAAGAGAATGAATTAGTCCCTATGAGTACAGTCACTGGTTACCGTATGTGTATTGACTGCAAGAAGCTAAATTCCTCACCCAAAAAGATCATTTGCCATTGTCTTTTCTAGATCAAGTCTTGGAAAGAATAGCTGGTCATGCATACTATTTTTTTAGATGGTTATTCTGGTTACAATCAGATTTAAATTGCAATATATGATCAAGAAAAAACTACTTTTACATGTCCTTTTGGTACCTTTACAAATAAAAGGATGCCTTTTGGATTATGTAATGCTCCAACCACTTTTCAATGTTGTATATTAAGTATTTTTAGTGATATGGTGGAACGGTTTTTAGAAGTTTTTATGAATGATTTTTCGGTATATGGTGATTCATTTGACTTATGTCTAGAAAATCTTGAAAAATTTCTTATTCGATGTGATGAAACAAACCCTATTTTGAATTGGAAAAAATGTCATTTCATGGTTACACTAGATATTGTTTTAGGTCATGTAGTTTCGGCAAAAGGAATTGAAGTTGATAAGTCTAAAATTGATTTGATAGCCAATCTTCCTTCACCTAAGACTGTAAAAGATGTTCGATCTTTTCCAGGTCATGTAGGATTTTATAGAAGATTAATAAAAGATTTCAGTTCAATATCTAAACCTATATGTAATCTTCTATGTCAATATGTATTATTTGAAAGGAATGATTCATGTCAATTTGCATTTGATAAATTGAAAAGCGTGCTTATTTTTGCACCTATTATGCAACCTCCTGATTGGAATTTACCCTATGGATTAATGTGTGATGCTAGTGATTAGGCAGTAGGAGCTGTGTTAGGTCAAACAAAAGATAAAAATACCATATGCTATTTACTATGCAAGCAAAACCTTAAATGATGCACAAATGAATTATTCTGCTACAGAGAAAGAATTGATTGTTGTTGTGTTTGCTTTAGATAACTTTCATTCGTATTTGGTTGGATCATCAATCGTTGTACTTACTGATCATACAGCTTTAAAATATTCGCTTACTGTGATGCCCCAAAAACAGGGCGTCCTTAATTTAACAAAATTTGGGCAGAATCTCTTTTGTACGGAAAGCTCTATCCAAAACACAACCTGTGCATCAAACAATCACATGACCCATCCAAGTTCCAATATACAATATTGACCACACCGGATCTATTAAAAAGTAAACATATAATAGCATGCAAGATTTCATTAAAATAGTCCAAAAATTAACTTAGTGAATGTTTTGAAAAAACATAGTTTTTCACAATAAAACTCTATATATACAAGTTCCATTGCAAGTAATTCCATATAATTACATGTCCAAAAAAAATTTTTTTACAAAACTTTAAAACAAAACCACATTCCAACTTTCTTCATCCATAGGGATCAGATTGGAAGCCTTCCACCGGTGTGTATCCCCGCACCTGAAATATTTCTCGTATAGGGTGAGCTAACGCCCAGTAGAATTATTCCTATAGAGGCTACTCCCCACTTAAGTGCATATGCAATGTTTACATTTAACATTCACACCAAACAACATTCCAAACAAAATATAAAATTTTATGTTGGAATTTCACCATGTTATGCTGTGGAATGAGATGAGACTCACTAACGCACATCCACCCGAGCTTTCATCGACTCTCATCACGCAATGCAATGCACATGTAAAAACCTTTATCATTGATGGAATACATCCAATGATCATTTTTGAAATACAAACTATGTGTTTATAAAGCCAACTCATTTTTTTTTGGATGTTTCCCTTCGAATGAATACTTTATATTACAAAATCATGTGTCTTTGTTGGGTATCGGATTTCGGAATCACACCAATTGGCTCCGTACGCCATTACACTTTTCCGAAATTTCACCTCAGGGAAGTGTATGAACCAAGTAGCTGGAATTTTTACTCAAGAGAGTGTCTAGCCTTTCTTGTTATACCCAATACAAGTTTTTCTTATGCAACCATGTGTCTCCCTTGGATCTTCAATCCCACATTTTCAAGTCCACATATCAATCACCAAGAGTGGTGTTTGATTAAACCTTGCATACACACCCACACTCATGCCTAAGCCCATGAATGTGATGCCAACCTCATGCCCAAAATGCAAGGATGCCAAATGAACAATTTTAATAGCCATGACATATCCATGTGTAATGAATGTCATATGGATTATTTCTATCACATTTCAACACTTACATTTTCAATGTAAATCATCTCATAAGCGTATGATTTCAACACACCATAACATCCAAGCATGTTATTTCAATTTCATCAAAATGACCCTTCAATCATTCAAGGCATTTATCAAATCCCCATACAAGGCATAATTTATATAGAAACATAACATGCCCACATAACAGCCCCAAAAAAAGCCGCATAACAGCCCACATAATAGCCCCAAAACAGGCTGCATAATAGCCACTAAACAGCCCACATAGCAGCCCCAAAATAGGCCGCATAACAGCCCCAAAATAGGTCGCATGACAGCCCCAAAATAGGCCACAAAACAGCCCATAAAATAGTCCCAAAATAGCCCACAAAATAGCCCATAAAACAGCCCACATAACAGTCCCTTATGAACACTAGAGGCTAGAAATGAACCGGAGTAGGAGGGAACCCTATCTCGTGAAGCGTAAGTCGAAGGCTAGAACTTCAAGAACACCAACCAAAACCTCCAAAACTTGATTTCCCCAAAATCTCTCTTTTCGATCTTCAGTGAAATCCTTCGTTCTTGGTGTTGTTGTGTAACCCTCGTCGATG
The DNA here is from genome assembly GCA_963454935.2 of Ilex paraguariensis. NCBI lineage: Eukaryota > Viridiplantae > Streptophyta > Magnoliopsida > Aquifoliales > Aquifoliaceae > Ilex > Ilex paraguariensis. The sequence continues at coordinate 819,685 of CAUOFW020003502.1, forward strand.
TGATTGACTTTAACTCTTGGCTCGACGGATTCTGACCAACAGAACTCCGAGAATCGACTAGAGAAAATTTGTTTTCTCTCTTTTCTCTCCCTCTTTCTCCCACACGTTTAAGGGCTGAATTGCAGAGATATTTCTGCTAAAATATCTGGTTTTTAACCCTATTTATAATTTTAAAGACTTGGCTCACACCGAGCTGCACACCCCCCCACTTGTTCGGGTCCATTTTTCATCTCAAAACGATTCATTACATCCCGATTTAAATTCAAATTAATTTTATTTGAACTTTAACCCAATTCTAACGAAATTTTATAAAACTCATTTTTGGGGATATTCGTGAGGTCATTCATCACCCAGTTATTTCATAAAACGTGTAAAATTTGACTACCTCGGAATTCGACGAAAATTTACAGGGCAGCTCGATTTCGCGATATAAATCTAACGGTGAGATCCGTTGCATCATTCGAGCTCTAGAAAAATATGAATTTTAAACCCGCATTATAGTGACAAATTACCATTTTGTCATTTTTCATAAAAAATTCAAATTTTCCCGGGTTTTACATTCTTTCCCTCTTAAAAGAATTTCGTCCTCGAAATTCACACACACATGCACATTTAACCACATGCATATGCGACAAGTATGTTATACTTAAAACTATAATAATGTACCTCCACCTACATCCTCGAATAAGAATGGATAATTGGTACGGATAATGTCCTTGCGCTCCAATGTCGCCTCCCCCACTCCTTGGTGCTACCACAGCACCTTCACTAGCCTCACGGTCTTACCACACAAAACCTGATCCCGGCTATCCATGATGCGCACTGGTCCCTCCTCGAAGGTCCTATCAGCATCAACAATCAACTCACCCTAATCCACCACATGTGTCAGATCTGGGGTATACTTCCGAAGCATAAAGACATGGAATACTGCATGAACACCCAATAGTCTTGGCAGTAACGCCAACCGGTAAGCCACTGCACCCACCCTCTCGAGTACCTTGAAGGGCCTGATATACCTCGGCGACAGCTTTCCCTGCTTACCAAACCTGACCACTCCTCTCTTAGGCATCGCCTTCAAGAAAACATAATCTCCTACCTCAAACTCTAGAGGTCGTCGCCGTCTATCGGCGTAACTCTTCTGCCGGCTTTGAGCCGTGAAAAGATGCTTTTGAATCAAGTCCTCCTTCTACGAGGTGTTTCTAACCAATTTCGGACTCGTAGAGGTTCTCTCTCCTACTTTAGTCCAACAAACTGGAGAACGACATAGCCTCTCATATAATGCCTCATTGGGTGTCATCTATATGCTCGTCTGGTAACTATTGTTGTAGACAAACTCCACTAAAGGTAGATGATCTTCCCAACTACCCTTGAGATCTAGGAAGCATACCCGTAGCATGTCCTCTAATGTCTATATGGTCCTCTCAGACTGACCGTCTGTCTAGTAATGAAAAGTAGTGCTCATCATCAACCGTGTCCCCATAGCTCGCTGGAAATTCTCCCAAAAATGAGCCATAAACTCAGGATCCCAATCTGATACTATAGATACGGGCACCCCATACAACTGGACAATCTCCCGTATGTATAACCTGCAGAATTCGTCCAATGTGAAGGTCATCTGTACAGCTAAAAAGTGTGTCGACTTCATAAGCCGGTCCACCATCACTCACACTGCGTCATGTCCCCGTGATGTCCGTGGCAAGTGGGTCACAAAATCCATTGTGGCATACTCCCACTTCCACTCAGCTACCTCCAAGGGCTGGAGTAACCCTGCTGGTCTCTGGTGTTCAACTTTCACCAGCTAACACGAGAGACATCGGCTAACAAAATTCCCAACGTCTTTCTTCATCCCGCTCTAATAGTACTGGCGACGAAGATCATGGTACATCTTTCATACCATCTAGATGCACAGTAAATCGGGAACAATGGGACTCCCTAAGGATCTCCTCTCTCAACTCTGCAAATTGGGGATCTACAATCCTTCCCCTAAATCGAAGACTACCACCTGAGTGAATGGTCCAGCCCTCATCACCTATCCCCAATCGTACTCGTTCCTTAATGGATAATATCTACGTGTCCTGCCCCTAGGACTCGATCACTCTACTTAGTAGGGAAGGTGTAACCACCAAACTCCCTGAAGTACCCTGAGCCTATCCCATGTAGCGTANCATAGGGATCAGATTGGAAGCCTTCCACCGGTGTGTATCCCCGCACCTGAAATATTTCTCGTATAGGGTGAGCTAACGCCCAGTAGAATTATTCCTATAGAGGCTACTCCCCACTTAAGTGCATATGCAATGTTTACATTTAACATTCACACCAAACAACATTCCAAACAAAATATGAAATTTTATGTTGGAATTTCACCATGTTATGCTGTGGAATGAGATGAGACTCACTAACGCACATCCACCCGAGCTTTCATCGACTCTCATCATGCAATGCAATGCACATGTAAAAACCTTTATCATTGATGGAATACATCCAATGATCATTNATGGCTGAGTGCATCAGCCACTACATTTGCCTTACCGGGATGGTAATGCAAAGTAAAGTCATAGTCCTCCAGATACTTCATCCACCTGCATTGCCTCATGTTGAGGTCTCGTTGTGTAAAAATATACTTTAAACTTTTGTGATCCAAAAACACCTCGAACTGCTCACCATATAGATAGTGATGTCAAGCCTTCAAGGCAAAGACAATGGCCACCAACTCCATGTCGTGCGTGGGGTAATTTTGCTCGTAGTTCTTTAACTGCTAAGAACCATAAGCCAGCACCTTTCCAGACTGCAACAAAACACATCCAAGTCCGTCCTTGGAAGCATCACAGTATACTNGTCAACTCATTTTTTTTTGGATGTTTCCCTTCGAATGAATACTTTATATTACAAAATCATGTGTCTTTGTTGGGTATCGGATTTCGGAATCACATCTATTGGCTCCGTACGCCATTACACTTTTCCGAAATTTCAACTCAGGGAAGTGTATGAACCAAGTAGCTGGAATTTTTACTCAAGAGAGTGTCTAGCCTTTCTTGTTATACCCAATACAAGTTTTTCTTATGCAACCATGTGTCTCCCTTGGATCTTCAATCCCACATTTTCAAGTCCACATATCAATCACNCCAATTGGCTCCGTACGCCATTACACTTTTCCGAAATTTCACCTCAGGGAAGTGTATGAACCAAGTAGCTGGAATTTTTACTCAAGAGAGTGTCTAGCCTTTCTTGTTATACCCAATACAAGTTTTTCTTATGCAACCATGTGTCTCCCTTGGATCTTCAATCCCACATTTTCAAGTCCACATATCAATCACCAAGAGTGGTGTTTGATTAAACCTTGCATACACACCCACACTCATGCCTAAGCCCATGAATGTGATGCCAACCTCATGCCCAAAATGCAAGGATGCCAAATGAACAATTTTAATAGCCATGACATATCCATGTGTAATGAATGTCATATGGATTATTTCTATCACATTTCAACACTTACATTTTCAATGTAAATCATCTCATAAGCGTATGATTTCAACACACCATAACATCCAAGCATGTTATTTCAATTTCATCAAAATNTCAACTCACCCTAATCCACCACATGTGTCAGATCTGGGGTATACTTCCGAAGCATAAAGATATGGAATACTGCATGAACACCCAATAGTCTTGGCAGTAACGCCAACCGGTAAGCCACTGCACCCACCCTCTCGAGTACCTTGAAGGGCCTGATATACCTCGGCGACAGCTTTCCCTGCTTACCAAACCTGACCACTCCTCTCTTAGNGGCCATAGCTTTCGTGACCATCAAGTCAAAGTCTTGCAATAAGAGGCCCACAATTTTTCCTCGGATGGACAACTTCAAGCCATCCTTGAACTTTCTCACCTTGGCCATGTCTGTGGCCACATAATCGTCGGTGAAATGTGCTAGTTTCGTGAACTTAGCCACGTATTCNAAAGCCGCATAACAGCCCACATAATAGCCCCAAAACAGGCTGCATAATAGCCACTAAACAGCCCACATAGCAGCCCCAAAATAGGCCGCATAACAGCCCCAAAATAGGTCGCATGACAGCCCCAAAATAGGCCACAAAACAGCCCATAAAATAGTCCCAAAATAGCCCACAAAATAGCCCATAAAACAGCCCACATAACAGTCCCTTATGAACACTAGAGGCTAGAAATGAACCGGAGTAGGAGGGAACCCTATCTCGTGAAGCGTAAGTCGAAGGCTAGAACTTCAAGAACACCAACCAAAACCTCCAAAACTTGATTTCCCCAAAATCTCTCTTTTCGATCTTCAGTGAAATCCTTCGTTCTTGGTGTTGTTGTGTAACCCTCGTCGATGTGATTGACTTTAACTCTTGGCTCGACGGATTCTGACCAACAGAACTCCGAGAATCGACTAGAGAAAATTTGTTTTCTCTCTTTTCTCTCCCTCTTTCTCCCACACGTTTAAGGGCTGAATTGCAGAGATATTTCTGCTAAAATATCTGGTTTTTAACCCTATTTATAATTTTAAAGACTTGGCTCACACCGAGCTGCACACCCCCCCACTTGTTCGGGTCCATTTTTCATCTCAAAACGATTCATTACATCCCGATTTAAATTCAAATTAATTTTATTTGAACTTTAACCCAATTCTAACGAAATTTTATAAAACTCATTTTTGGGGATATTCGTGAGGTCATTCATCACCCAGTTATTTCATAAAACGTGTAAAATTTGACTACCTCGGAATTCGACGAAAATTTACAGGGCAGCTCGATTTCGCGATATAAATCTAACGGTGAGATCCGTTGCATCATTCGAGCTCTAGAAAAATATGAATTTTAAACCCGCATTATAGTGACAAATTACCATTTTGTCATTTTTCATAAAAAATTCAAATTTTCCCGGGTTTTACATTCTTTCCCTCTTAAAAGAATTTCGTCCTCGAAATTCACACACACATGCACATTTAACCACATGCATATGCGACAAGTATGTTATACTTAAAACTATAATAATGTACCTCCACCTACATCCTCGAATAAGAATGGATAATTGGTACGGATAATGTCCTTGCGCTCCAATGTCGCCTCCCCCACTCCTTGGTGCTACCACAGCACCTTCACTAGCCTCACGGTCTTACCACACAAAACCTGATCCCGGCTATCCATGATGCGCACTGGTCCCTCCTCGAAGGTCCCATCAGCATCAACAATCAACTCACCCTAATCCACCACATGTGTCAGATCTGGGGTATACTTCCGAAGCATAAAGATATGGAATACTGCATGAACACCCAATAGTCTTGGCAGTAACGCCAACCGGTAAGCCACTGCACCCACCCTCTCGAGTACCTTGAAGGGCCTGATATACCTCGGCGACAGCTTTCCCTGCTTACCAAACCTGACCACTCCTCTCTTAGGCATCGCCTTCAAGAAAACATAATCTCCTACCTCAAACTCTAGAGGTCGTCGCCGTCTATCGGCGTAACTCTTCTGCCGGCTTTGAGCCGTGAAAAGATGCTTTTGAATCAAGTCCTCCTTCTACGAGGTGTTTCTAACCAATTTCGGACTCGTAGAGGTTCTCTCTCCTACTTTAGTCCAACAAACTGGAGAACGACATAGCCTCTCATATAATGCCTCATTGGGTGTCATCTATATGCTCGTCTGGTAACTATTGTTGTAGACAAACTCTACTAAAGGTAGATGATCTTCCCAACTACCCTTGAGATCTAGGACGCATACCCGTAGCATGTCCTCTAATGTCTATATGGTCCTCTCAGACTGACCGTCTGTCTAGTAATGAAAAGTAGTGCTCATCATCAACCGTGTCCCCATAGCTCGCTGGAAATTCTCCCAAAAATGAGCCATAAACTCAGGATCCCAATCTGATACTATAGATACGGGCACCCCATACAACTGGACAATCTCCCGTATGTATAACCTGCAGAATTCGTCCAATGTGAAGGTCATCTGTACAGCTAAAAAGTGTGTCGACTTCATAAGCCGGTCCACCATCACTCACACTGCGTCATGTCCCCGTGATGTCCGTGGCAAGTGGGTCACAAAATCCATTGTGGCATACTCCCACTTCCACTCAGCTACCTCCAAGGGCTGGAGTAACCCTGCTGGTCTCTGGTGTTCAACTTTCACCAGCTAACACGAGAGACATCGGCTAACAAAATTCCCAACGTCTTTCTTCATCCCGCTCTAATAGTACTGGCGACGAAGATCATGGTACATCTTTCGTACCATCTAGATGCACAGTAAATCGGGAACAATGGGACTCCCTAAGGATCTCCTCTCTCAACTCTGCAAATCGGGGATCTACAATCCTTCCCCTAAATCGAAGACTACCACCTGAGTGAATGGTCCAGCCCTCATCACCTATCCCCAATCGTACTCGTTCCTTAATGGATAATATCTACGTGTCCTGCCCCTAGGACTCGATCACTCTACTTAGTAGGGAAGGTGTAACCACCAAACTCCCTGAAGTACCCTGAGCCTATCCCATGTAGCGTAGCCCGAATTGTCCTACAGTCTCGAGCATCTACCACTCCCAAGAGGCCACACTAGCCAAGACTCCCCATGAATTATGGCTGAGTGCATCAGCCACTACATTTGCCTTACCGGGATGGTAATGCAAAGTAAAGTCATAGTCCTCCAGATACTTCATCCACCTGCATTGCCTCATGTTGAGGTCTCGTTGTGTAAAAATATACTTTAAACTTTTGTGATCCAAAAACACCTCGAACTACTCACCATATAGATAGTGATGTCAAGCCTTCAAGGCAAAGACAATGGCCACCAACTCCATGTCGTGCGTGGGGTAATTTTGCTCGTAGTTCTTTAACTGCTAAGAACCATAAGCCAGCACCTTTCCAGACTGCAACAAAACACATCCAAGTCCGTCCTTGGAAGCATCACAGTATACTGTATACCTTTGTCCCCTTTCCGGGTCTATCAAAATAGGCACAAAAGTAAGTCTCTGCTTCAACTCTTGGAATGCCTTCTCACATGCATCATTCCGCTTAAACTTGACCTCTTTTCGGGTCAACTTGGTCATAGGTGCAGCTAGTCGGGAGAAGTCCTCAATGAACCTCTGGTAATACCCCCACCAATCCTAAGAAACTGCGTATCTTGAAAATTGACTTTGGCCTCTCCCAATTCATGATTGCCTCAACCTTTTCTGGGTCCACAGATGCACCCGAGGGTGACACCACGTGCCCTAAGAATTTCACTTCCGTAAGCCAAAATTCACACTTGCTGAACTTGGCGAACAACTGATGGTCTTTCAAGGTCTAAAGAACAACCCTCAAGTGACCCTCGTGCTCCTCCTCAGACTTGGAGTAGATTAAGATGTCGTCAACAAAAATCACGACGAACTGATCAAGGTAGGGCTGAAACACCCTATGTATGAGATCTATGAATGCCATCGGGACATTCATCAATCCGAAAGGCATGGCTGTAAACTCGAAATTCCCATACAGCGTCCTAAACGCTATCTTAGGGATATTCATCTCCCTAACCCTCAACTGATGGTAACTAGTGCGGAGATCTATCTTGGAGTAGACCTGCGCCCCTTTCAGCTAATCAAACAAGTCATCAATCCTCGGTAAAGGGTACCTATTCTTGATAGTAACCTGATTCAACTGTCGATAATCTATACACAATCGAAGGGTCTTATCCTTCTTCTTGGCAAACAATACCAGAGCGCCCTAAGGTGAAGTGCTCGGTCTAATAAAGCCCCTGTCCAACAATTCTTGCAATTGGACCTTGAGTTCTTGCAACTCAGCTAGCACTATCCTATGCAGAGTCAAAGAAATAGGCGATGTACTAGGATGTAACTCAATGGTGAAGTCTACATCCTTATATGGAGGTAATCCCGATAATTCATCTGAAAAAATATTCTCATACTCACACACCACCCGAGGTAGACCCAACTTCCGTCTCACCTCATCCTCTAGGGTAAGGCTTGCTAGCCAACCCATCAGCTGCCCGTGTCACTGAGAAACATACACGGCTTGGGGTAAAGCATAATGTTTTTCCCCCTGGAACTTGAAACAAATCCCCTCTAGGGTGTAGGCAGTGACCTTCTTCGGATCACAATCAATGACAACTCGGTGTGCTGCCAACCAATCCATCCTGAGGATAATATCGAATTCTGTCATGTCCATGACCCTAAGGTCTATGGTGAGTAGAATCCCTAAGATCTCTAGCTCACAACCCCGATATATCTGATCAACTCTCACCCTGACTCCTAGGGGAGAACTTAAATGCAATGGCTCTTCCAAGGTTTCAACCTTCAAGCCCAAATCTTTCATACATGATGCAGCAATAAAAGAATAAGATGCACTAGAGTCAAATAATACCCATAAGCAAGAGAGTAAAAATGTACCATGTATCACCGACTGATCCCTCTGGCTCAGTCTGAGGTGTGATGGCATATACACGCCCCTGGGTCCCCGAAGTACCAGCTTGTGAGCCCTGTCCTCGCCCTCAACCCATACCCTGGCCCATCTGGTCTGATTACGGAGTCCCTGCTCGTGAAATAATAAGGGTCTGTATAGCACCCTGGAATTGATACTGGCTACCCTGGCCTATAGTAGGGTAGGGAGGAATTTACTGTGTCTGTTGTTGCCCCACCGAAGATTGGGACTGAGATGCTCCATGGCTCTGAGATCCCTGTCGCTGAGGACAATCCCACCTAATATGTCCTGGTTGGTTGCAATGATAGCAAGTCCTTTGCCTTGCCTAGTTGGAAGGCTTTTGATTTCTCCCACCTTGGGAGGATTGACCTTGGCCTTGGCCTTAATAGCCACGGTCTTGTCCTTGTTGTCCTCGAGGAGTGAAAGTCCTCTATCCTTTTCCCGCACTAGAAGAAGAGGATTGGCCCTCATTCTTCTTGTCTTTAACACTCGTTTCCCGGATGTTTCGTTCATCTTCTACCTCCCTCTCAATAGCCATAGCTTTCATGACCATCAAGTCAAAGTCTTGCAATAAGAGGCCCACAATTTTTCCTCGGATGGACAACTTCAAGCCATCCTTGAACTTCCTCACCTTGGCCATGTTTGTGGCCACATAATCGTCGGTGAAATGTGCTAGTTTCGTGAACTTAGCCACGTATTCCATCACCGACATCGTTCCTTGTCTCAAGTCTAAGAACTCCCATGCCTTTGCATGTCTAGTAGCCACTGGGAAATACTTACCCATGAAGAGCTCTTTGAATTCTTCTCAAGTCATTACCTCCAAGTTCTTGGAGTCCTTGACCCAATCCCACCACAATTGGGATTCTCCTTCCAACTGAAATGTTACTAGGGTTATCTTGGTGGCGTCGGAGGAGATCTCCATAGCCCTTAAGATTTTGTCAACTTGCCGAAACCAATGGTCTGCTACCATTGGATCCGACCCTCCCTTGAAGATCGGAGGTTGGTGTGCCTTGAACCTTTAGAGGTGACTTGAANACCAATGGTCTGCTACCATTGGATCCCACCCTCCCTTGAAGATCGAAGGTTGGTGTGCCTTGAACCTTTAGAGGTGACTTGAGCCTCCTTGACTCCCACTTGCACTAGTCTGTGCAATGGTAGCAGCTGTAGCACTAGCTTGTGCAATTGTAGCAGCCACAGCACCAATAGCTTCCACGAAGGCTTGTTGGTCAAAGGCCGATGGTGGTTGATTGTTCCACCCACCGCTTCAGCGTCCTTTTCCTCTATTTGCCATATACACACATGTAAGATAACAATAGAACATTCACATAGTGTCCCAAGATAGGGATCACAATTAAAACGTTGAAATTTTTTTTTCTTCATTGTCTCACCAGTAATGCGTGTGCCACCTACTAGTAGGCATTTACACATTGAACTATACCTTTCATTCTTGTTCCAACCCCTAAGGTTATGTTTTCTAACCCTAGTGTCACTTCCTTTCCACATACATTTCTATCATGCATATTTTATTTCACATAACACATGTAACAAATATAAACACATAACATGAAATGCACAATGAATGCAATGGTTTAGACCCAATGCCCATTAGCCCTAGGTACTCGCAGACCTATGCTCTGATACCAAGCTGTGACGCCCTAAAAACAGGGGGTTCTTAATTTAATAAAATTTGGGTAGGGTCTCCTTTGTACAAGAAGCTCTACCCAAAATAGAACCTGTGCATCAAACAATCACATGACCCATCTGAGGTCCAATATACAATATTGACCNAATATTTTATTTCACATAACACATGTAACAAATATAAACACATAACATGAAATGCACAATGAATGCAATGCTTTAGACCCAATGCCCATTAGCCCTAGGTACTCGCAGACCTATGCTCTGATACCAAGCTGTGACGCCCTGAAAACAGGGGGTTCTTAATTTAATAAAATTTGGGTAGGGTCTCCTTTGTACAAGAAGCTCTACCCAAAATAGAACATGTGCATCAAACAATCACATGACCCATCTGAGGTCCAATATACAATATTGACCACACCGGATCTATTTAAAATTAAACATATAATAGCATGCAAGATTTCATTAAAATAGTCCAAAAACTAACTTAGTGAATATTTTGCAAAAACATAGTTTTTCACAATAAAATTCTATATATACAAGTTCCATTGCAAGTAATTCTATATAATTACATGTCCAAAAACAAAATTTTTTATAAAACTTCAAAACAAAAGCGACATTCCGGTTTTTTTCATCCATGGGGATCGTATTGGGAGCCTTCCACCGGTGTGTATCCCGCACCTAAAATGTTTCCCGTATAGGGTGAGCTAACGCCCAGTAGAGCTATTCCTATAGAGGCTACTCCCAACCTAAGTGCATATGCAATGTTTACATTTAACATTCATACCAAGCAACATTCCAAACAAAGTATAAAAGTTTATGTTGGAATTTTCACCATGTCATACAATGGAATGAGATAAGACTCACTCACGCACATCCACCCGAGCCCTCACTGACTCCCACCACACAATGTAATGCACCTGTAAAAACCTTTATCATTGATGGAATACATCCAATGATCATTTTTGAAATACAAACTATGTGTTTATAAAACCAACTCATTTTTTTTTTGGATGTTTCCTTTCGAATGAATACTATATATTACAAAATCATATGTCTTTGGATTCCAGAATCACACCGACTAGCTCCGTATGCCATTACACTTTTTTCGAAATTTCACCTCAATGAAGTGTATGAACCAAGTAGNTGCTCTAATAGTACTGGCGACGAAGATCATGGTACATCTTTCGTACCATCTAGATGCACAGTAAATCGGGAACAATGGGACTCCCTAAGGATCTCCTCTCTCAACTCTGCAAATCGGGGATCTACAATCCTTCCCCTAAATCGAAAACTACCATCTGAGTGAATGGTCCAGCCCTCATCACCTATCCCCAATCGTACTCGTTCCTTAATGGATAATATCTACGTGTCCTGCCCCTGGGACTCGATCACTCTACTTAGTAGGGAAGGTGTAACCACCAAACTCCCTGAAGTACCCTGAGCCTATCCCATGTAGCGTAGCCCGAATTGTCCTACAGTCTCGAGCATCTACCACTCCCAAGAGGCCACACTAGCCAAGACTCCCCATGAATTTTGGCTGAGTGCATCAGCCACTACATTTGCCTTACCGGGATGGTAATGCAAAGTAAAGTCATAGTCCTCCAGATACTCCATCCACCTGCATTGCCTCATGTTGAGGTCTCGCTGTGTAAAAATATACTTTAAACTTTTGTGATCCAAAAACACCTCGAACTACTCACCATATAGATAGTGATGTCAAGCCTTCAAGGCAAAGACAATGGCCACCAACTCCATGTCGTGCGTGGGGTAATTTTGCTCGTAGTTCTTTAACTGCTAAGAACCATAAGCCAGCACCTTTCCAGACTGCAACAAAACACATCCAAGTCCGTCCTTGGAAGCATCACAGTATACTGTATACCTTTGTCCCCTTTCCGGGTCTATCAAAATAGGCACAAAAGTAAGTCTCTGCTTCAACTCTTGGAATGCCTTCTCACATGCATCATTCCGCTTAAACTTGACCTCTTTTCGGGTCAACTTGGTCATAGGTGCAGCTAGTCGGGAGAAGTCCTCAATGAACCTCTGGTAATACCCCCACCAATCCTAAGAAACTGCGTATCTTGAAAATTGACTTTGGCCTCTCCCAATTCATGATTGCCTCAACCTTTTCTGGGTCCACAGATGCACCCGAGGGTGACACCACGTGCCCTAAGAATTTCACTTCCGTAAGCCAAAATTCACACTTGCTGAACTTGGCGAACAACTGATGGTCTTTCAAGGTCTAAAGAACAACCCTCAAGTGACCCTCGTGCTCCTCCTCAGACTTGGAGTAGATTAAGATGTCGTCAACAAAAATCACGACGAACTGATCAAGGTAGGGCTGAAACACCCTATGCATGAGATCTATGAATGCCATCGGGACATTCATCAATCCGAAAGGCATGGCTGTAAACTCGAAATTCCCATACAGCGTCCTAAACGCTATCTTAGGGATATTCATCTCCCTAACCCTCAACTGATGGTAACTAGTGCGGAGATCTATCTTGGAGTAGACCTGCGCCCCTTTCAGCTAATCAAACAAGTCATCAATCCTCGGTAAAGGGTACCTATTCTTGATAGTAACCTGATTCAACTGTCGATAATCTATACACAATCGAAGGGTCTTATCCTTCTTCTTGGCAAACAATACCAGAGCGCCCTAAGGTGAAGTGCTCGGTCTAATAAAGCCCCTGTCCAACAATTCTTGCAATTGGACCTTGAGTTCTTGCAACTCAGCTAGCACTATCCTATGCAGAGTCAAAGAAATAGGCGATGTACTAGGATGTAACTCAATGGTGAAGTCTACATCCTTATATGGAGGTAATCTCGATAATTCATCTGAAAAAATATTCTCATACTCACACACCACCCGAGGTAGACCCAACTTCCGTCTCACCTCATCCTCTAGGGTAAGGCTTGCTAGCCAACCCATCAGCTGCCCGTGTCACTGAGAAACATACACGGCTTGGGGTAAAGCATAATGTTTTTCCCCCTGGAACTTGAAACAAATCCCCTCTAGGGTGTAGGCAGTGACCTTCTTCGGATCACAATCAATGACGACTCGGTGTGCTGCCAACCAATCCATCCTAAGGATAATATCGAATTCTGTCATGTCCATGACCCTAAGGTCTATGGTGAGTAGAATCCCTAAGATCTCTAGCTCACAACCCCGATATATCTGATCAACTCTCACCCTGACTCCTAGGGGAGAACTCAAATGCAATGGCTCTTCCAAGGTTTCAACCTTTAAGCCCAAATCTTTCATACATGATGCAGCAATAAAAGAATAAGATGCACTAGAGTCAAATAATACCCATAAGCAAGAGAGTAAAAATGTACCATGTATCACCGACTGATCCCTCTGGCTCAGTCTGAGGTGTGATGGCATATACACGCCCCTGGGTCCCCGAAGTACCAGCTTGTGAGCCCTGTCCTCGCCCTCAACCCATACCCTGGCCCATCTGGTCTGATTACGGAGTCCCTGCTCGTGAAATAATAAGGGTCTGTATAGCACCCTGGAATTGATACTGGCTACCCTGGCCTATAGTAGGGTAGGGAGGAATTTACTGTGTCTGTTGTTGCCCCACCGAAGATTGGGACTGAGATGCTCCATGGCTCTGAGATCCCTGTCGCTGAGGACAATCCCACCTAATATGTCCTGGTTGGTTGCAATGATAGCAAGTCCTTTGCCTTGCCTAGTTGGAAGGCTTTTGATTTCTCCCACCTTGGGAGGATTGACCTTGGCCTTGGCCTTAATAGCCACGGTCTTGTCCTTGTTGTCCTCGAGGAGTGAAAGTCCTCTATCCTTTTCCCGCACTAGAAGAAGAGGATTGGCCCTCATTCTTCTTGTCTTTAACACTCGTTTCCCGGATGTTTCGTTCATCTTCTACCTCCCTCTCAATAGCCATAGCTTTCGTGACCATCAAGTCAAAGTCTTGCAATAAGAGGCCCACAATTTTTCCTCGGATGGACAACTTCAAGCCATCCTTGAACTTCCTCACCTTGGCCATGTTTGTGGCCACATAATCGTCGGTGAAATGTGCTAGTTTCGTGAACTTAGCCACGTATTCCATCACCGACATCGTTCCTTGTCTCAAGTCTAAGAACTCCCATGCCTTTGCATGTCTAGTAGCCACTGGGAAATACTTACCCATGAAGAGCTCTTTGAATTCTTCTCAAGTCATTACCTCCAAGTTCTTGGAGTCCTTGACCCAATCCCACCACAATTGGGATTCTCCTTCCAACTGAAATGTTACTAGGGTTATCTTGGTGGCGTCGGAGGAGATCTCCATAGCCCTTAAGATTTTGTCAACTTGCCGAAACCAATGGTCTGCTACCATTGGATCCGACCCTCCCTTGAAGATCGGAGGTTGGTGTGCCTTGAACCTTTAGAGGTGACTTGAACCTCCTTGACTCCCACTTGCACTAGTCTGTGCAATGGTAGCAGCTGTAGCACTAGCTTGTGCAATTGTAGCAGCCACAACACCAATAGCTTCCACGAAGGCTTGTTGGTCAAAGGCCGATGGTGGTTGATTGTTCCACCCACCGCTTCAGCGTCCTTTTCCTCTATTTGCCATATACACACATGTAAGATAACAATAGAACATTCACATAGTGTCCCAAGATAGGGATCACAATTAAAACGTTGAAATTTTTTTTTCTTCATTGTCTCACCAGTAATGCGTGTGCCACCTACTAGTAGGCATTTACACATTGAACTATACCTTTCATTCTTGTTCCAACCCCTAAGGTTATGTTTTCTAACCCTAGTGTCACTTCCTTTCCACATACATTTCTATCATGAATATTTTATTTCACATAACACATGTAACAAATATAAACACATAACATGAAATGCACAATGAATGCAATGCTTTAGACCCAATGCCCATTAGCCCTAGGTACTCGCAGACCTATGCTCTGATACCAAGCTGTGACGCCCTGAAAACAGGGGGTTCTTAATTTAATAAAATTTGGGTAGGGTCTCCTTTGTACAAGAAGCTCTACCCAAAATAGAACATGTGCATCAAACAATCACATGACCCATCTGAGGTCCAATATACAATATTGACCACACCGGATCTATTTAAAATTAAACATATAATAGCATGCAAGATTTCATTAAAATAGTCCAAAAACTAACTTAGTGAATATTTTGCAAAAACATAGTTTTTCACAATAAAATTATATATATACAAGTTCCATTGCAAGTAATTCTATATAATTACATGTCCAAAAACAAAATTTTTTATAAAACTTCAAAACAAAAGCGACATTCCAGTTTTTTTCATCCATGGGGATCGTATTGGGAGCCTTCCACCGGTGTGTATCCCGCACCTAAAATGTTTCCCGTATAGGGTGAGCTAACGCCCAGTAGAGCTATTCCTATAGAGGCTACTCCCAACCTAAGTGCATATGCAATGTTTACATTTAACATTCATACCAAGCAACATTCCAAACAAAGTATAAAAGTTTATGTTGGAATTTTCACCATGTCATACAATGGAATGAGATAAGACTCACTCACGCACATCCACCCGAGCCCTCACTGACTCCCACCACACAATGTAATGCACCTGTAAAAACCTTTATCATTGATGGAATACATCCAATGATCATTTTTGAAATACAAACTATGTGTTTATAAAACCAACTCATTTTTTTTTTGGATGTTTCCTTTCGAATGAATACTATATATTACAAAATCATATGTCTTTGGATTCCAGAATCACACCGACTAGCTCCGTATGCCATTACACTTTTTTCGAAATTTCACCTCAATGAAATGTATGAACCAAGTAGCCAGGATTTTCACCCGAGGGAGTGTCTAGCCCTTCTTGCTATACCCGACACAAGTTTTTCTTATGCAACCACGTGTCTCCCTTGGATCTTCAATCTCACATTTTCGAGTCCACATATCAATCACCAAGAATGGTGTTTAATTAAACCATGCATACACACCCACACTCATGCCTAAGCCCATGAATGTGATGCCAACCTCATGCCCAAAATGCAAGGATGCCAAATGAGCAATTCCAATAGCCATGACATATCCATGTGTAATGAATGCCATATGGATTATTTCTATCACATTTCAACACTTACATTTCCAATGTAAATCATCTCATAAACATATGATTTCAACACACCATAACATCCAAGCATGTTATTTCAATTTCATCAAAATGACCTTCAATCATTCAAGGCATTTATCAAATCCCCATACAAGGCATAATTTATATAGAAACATAACATGCCCACATAACAGCCCCAAAAAAAGCCGCATAACAGCCCACATAATAGCCCCAAAACAGGCTGCATAATAGCCACTAAACAGCCCACATAGCAGCCCCAAAATAGGCCGCATAACAGCCCCAAAATAGGTCGCATGACAGCCCCAAAATAGGCCACAAAACAGCCCATAAAATAGTCCCAAAATAGCCCACAAAATAGCCCATAAAACAGCCCACATAACAGTCCCTTATGAACACTAGAGGCTAGAAATGAACCGGAGTAGGAGGGAACCCTATCTCGTGAAGCGTAAGTCGAAGGCTAGAACTTCAAGAACACCAACCAAAACCTCCAAAACTTGATTTCCCCAAAATCTCTCTTTTCGATCTTCAGTGAAATCCTTCGTTCTTGGTGTTGTTGTGTAACCCTCGTCGATGTGATTGACTTTAACTCTTGGCTCGACGGATTCTGACCAACAGAACTCCGAGAATCGACTAGAGAAAATTTGTTTTCTCTCTTTTCTCTCCCTCTTTCTCCCACACGTTTAAGGGCTGAATTGCAGAGATATTTCTGCTAAAATATCTGGTTTTTAACCCTATTTATAATTTTAAAGACTTGGCTCACACCGAGCTGCACACCCCCCCACTTGTTCGGGTCCATTTTTCATCTCAAAACGATTCATTACATCCCGGTTTAAATTCAAATTAATTTTATTCGAACTTTAACCCAATTCTAACGAAATTTTATAAAACTCATTTTTGGGGATATTCGTGAGGTCATTCGTCACCCAGTTATTTCATAAAACGTGTAAAATTTGACTACCTCGGAATTCGACGAAAATTTACAGGGCAGCTCGATTTCGCGATATAAATCTAACGGTGAGGTCCGTTGCATCATTCGAGCTCTAGAAAAATATGAATTTTAAACCCGCATTATAGTGACAAATTACCATTTTGTCATTTTTCATAAAAAATTCAAATTTTCCCGGGTTTTACATTCTTTCCCTCTTAAAAGAATTNTTGGCTGAGTGCATCAGCCACTACATTTGCCTTACTGGGATGGTAATGCAAAGTAAAGTCATAGTCCTCCAGATACTCCATCCACCTGCATTGCCTCATGTTGAGGTCTCGCTGTGTAAAAATATACTTTAAACTTTTGTGATCCAAAAACACCTCGAACTACTCACCATATAGATAGTGATGTCAAGCCTTCAAGGCAAAGACAATGGCCACCAACTCCATGTCGTGCGTGGGGTAATTTTGCTCGTAGTTCTTTAACTGCTAAGAACCATAAGCCAGCACCTTTCCAGACTGCAACAAAACACATCCAAGTCCGTCCTTGGAAGCATCACAGTATACTGTATACCTTTGTCCCCTTTCCGGGTCTATCAAAATAGGCACAAAAGTAAGTCTCTGCTTCAACTCTTGGAATGCCTTCTCACATGCATCATTCCGCTTAAACTTGACCTCTTTTCGGGTCAACTTGGTCATAGGTGCAGCTAGTCGGGAGAAGTCCTCAATGAACCTCTGGTAATACCCCCACCAATCCTAAGAAACTGCGTATCTTGAAAATTGACTTTGGCCTCTCCCAATTCATGACTGCCTCAACCTTTTCTGGGTCCACAGATGCACCCGAGGGTGACACCACGTGCCCTAAGAATTTCACTTCCGTAAGCCAAAATTCACACTTGCTGAACTTGGCGAACAACTGATGGTCTTTCAAGGTCTAAAGAACAACCCTCAAGTGACCCTCGTGCTNCTGCCTCAACCTTTTCTGGGTCCACAGATGCACCCGAGGGTGACACCACGTGCCCCAAGAATTTCACTTCCGTAAGCCAAAATTCACACTTGCTGAACTTGGCGAACAACTGATGGTCTTTCAAGGTCTAAAGACAACCCTCAAGTGACCCTCGTGCTCCTCCTCAGACTTGGAGTAGATTAAGATGTCGTCAACAAAAATCACGACGAACTGATCAAGGTAGGGCTGAAACACCCTATGCATGAGATCTATGAATGCCATCGGGACATTCATCAATCCGAAAGGCATGGCTGTAAACTCGAAATTCCCATACAGCGTCCTAAACGCTATCTTAGGGATATTCATCTCCCTAACCCTCAACTGATGGTAACTAGTGCGGAGATCTATCTTGGAGTAGACCTGCGCCCCTTTCAGCTAATCAAACAAGTCATCAATCCTCGGTAAAGGGTACCTATTCTTGATAGTAACCTGATTCAACTGTCGATAATCTATACACAATCGAAGGGTCTTATCCTTCTTCTTGGCAAACAATACCAGAGCGCCCTAAGGTGAAGTGCTCGGTCTAATAAAGCCCCTGTCCAACAATTCTTGCAATTGGACCTTGAGTTCTTGCAACTCAGCTAGCACTATCCTATGCAGAGTCAAAGAAATAGGCGATGTACTAGGATGTAACTCAATGGTGAAGTCTACATCCTTATATGGAGGTAATCCCGATAATTCATCTGAAAAAATATTCTCATACTCACACACCACCCGAGGTAGACCCAACTTCCGTCTCACCTCATCCTCTAGGGTAAGGCTTGCTAGCCAACCCATCAGCTGCCCGTGTCACTGAGAAACATACACGGCTTGGGGTAAAGCATAATGTTTTTCCCCCTGGAACTTGAAACAAATCCCCTCTAGGGTGTAGGCAGTGACCTTCTTCGGATCACAATCAATGACAACTCGGTGTGCTGCCAACCAATCCATCCTGAGGATAATATCGAATTCTGTCATGTCCATGACCCTAAGGTCTATGGTGAGTAGAATCCCTAAGATCTCTAGCTCACAACCCCGATATATCTGATCAACTCTCACCCTGACTCCTAGGGGAGAACTCAAATGCAATGGCTCTTCCAAGGTTTCAACCTTTAAGCCCAAATCTTTCATACATGATGCAGCAATAAAAGAATAAGATGCACTAGAGTCAAATAATACCCATAAGCAAGAGAGTAAAAATGTACCATGTATCACCGACTGATCCCTCTGGCTCAGTCTGAGGTGTGATGGCATATACACGCCCCTGGGTCCCCGAAGTACCAGCTTGTGAGCCCTGTCCTCGCCCTCAACCCATACCCTGGCCCATCTGGTCTGATTACGGAGTCCCTGCTCGTGAAATAATAAGGGTCTGTATAGCACCCTGGAATTGATACTGGCTACCCTGGCCTATAGTAGGGTAGGGAGGAATTTACTGTGTCTGTTGTTGCCCCACCGAAGATTGGGACTGAGATGCTCCATGGCTCTGAGATCCCTGTCACTGAGGACAATCCCACCTAATATGTCCTGGTTGGTTGCAATGATAGCAAGTCCTTTGCCTTGCCTAGTTGGAAGGCTTTTGATTTCTCCCACCTTGGGAGGATTGACCTTGGCCTTGGCCTTAATAGCCACGGTCTTGTCCTTGTTGTCCTCGAGGAGTGAAAGTCCTCTATCCTTTTCCCTCACTAGAAGAAGAGGATTGGCCCTCATTCTTCTTGTCTTTAACACTCGTTTCCCGGATGTTTCGTTCATCTTCTACCTCCCTCTCAATGGCCATAGCTTTCGTGACCATCAAGTCAAAGTCTTGCAATAAGAGGCCCACAATTTTTCCTCGGATGGACAACTTCAAGCCATCCTTGAACTTTCTCACCTTGGCCATGTCTGTGGCCACATAATCGTCGGTGAAATGTGCTAGTTTCGTGAACTTAGCCACGTATTCCATCACCGACATCGTTCCTTGTCTCAAGTCTAAGAACTCCCATGCCTTTGCATGTCTAGTAGCCACTGGGAAATACTTACCCATGAAGAGCTCTTTGAATTCTTCTCAAGTCATTACCTCCAAGTTCTTGGAGTCCTTGACCCAATCCCACCACAATTGGGATTCTCCTTCCAACTGAAATGTTACTAGGGTTATCTTGGTGGCGTCGGAGGAGATCTCCATAGCCCTTAAGATTTTGTCAACTTGCCGAAACCAATGGTCTGCTACCATTGGATCCGACCCTCCCTTGAAGATCGGAGGTTGGTGTGCCTTGAACCTTTAGAGGTGACTTGAACCTCCTTGACTCCCACTTGCACTAGTCTGTGCAATGGTAGCAGCTGTAGCACTAGCTTGTGCAATTGTAGCAGCCACAACACCAATAGCTTCCACGAAGGCTTGTTGGTCAAAGGCCGATGGTGGTTGATTGTTCCACCCACCGCTTCAGCGTCCTTTTCCTCTATTTGCCATATACACACATGTAAGATAACAATAGAACATTCACATAGTGTCCCAAGATAGGGATCACAATTAAAACGTTGAAATTTTTTTTTCTTCATTGTCTCACCAGTAATGCGTGTGCCACCTACTAGTAGGCATTTACACATTGAACTATACCTTTCATTCTTGTTCCAACCCCTAAGGTTATGTTTTCTAACCCTAGTGTCACTTCCTTTCCACATACATTTCTATCATGAATATTTTATTTCACATAACACATGTAACAAATATAAACACATAACATGAAATGCACAATGAATGCAATGCTTTAGACCCAATGCCCATTAGCCCTAGGTACTCGCAGACCTATGCTCTGATACCAAGCTGTGACGCCCTGAAAACAGGGGGTTCTTAATTTAATAAAATTTGGGTAGGGTCTCCTTTGTACAAGAAGCTCTACCCAAAATAGAACATGTGCATCAAACAATCACATGACCCATCTGAGGTCCAATATACAATATTGACCACACCGGATCTATTTAAAATTAAACATATAATAGCATGCAAGATTTCATTAAAATAGTCCAAAAACTAACTTAGTGAATATTTTGCAAAAACATAGTTTTTCACAATAAAATTATATATATACAAGTTCCATTGCAAGTAATTCTATATAATTACATGTCCAAAAACAAAATTTTTTATAAAACTTCAAAACAAAAGCGACATTCCGGTTTTTTTCATCCATGGGGATCGTATTGGGAGCCTTCCACCGGTGTGTATCCCGCACCTAAAATGTTTCCCGTATAGGGTGAGCTAACGCCCAGTAGAGCTATTCCTATAGAGGCTACTCCCAACCTAAGTGCATATGCAATGTTTACATTTAACATTTATACCAAGCAACATTCCAAACAAAGTATAAAAGTTTATGTTGGAATTTTCACCATGTCATACAATGGAATGAGATAAGACTCACTCACGCACATCCACCCGAGCCCTCACTGACTCCCACCACACAATGTAATGCACCTGTAAAAACCTTTATCATTGATGGAATACATCCAATGATCATTTTTGAAATACAAACTATGTGTTTATAAAACCAACTCATTTTTTTTTGGATGTTTCCTTTCGAATGAATACTATATATTACAAAATCATATGTCTTTGGATTCCAGAATCACACCGACTAGCTCCGTATGCCATTACACTTTTTTCGAAATTTCACCTCAATGAAATGTATGAACCAAGTAGCCAGGATTTTCACCCGAGGGAGTGTCTAGCCCTTCTTGCTATACCCGACACAAGTTTTTCTTATGCAACCACGTGTCTCCCTTGGATCTTCAATCTCACATTTTCGAGTCCACATATCAATCACCAAGAATGGTGTTTAATTAAACCATGCATACACACCCACACTCATGCCTAAGCCCATGAATGTGATGCCAACCTCATGCCCAAAATGCAAGGATGCCAAATGAGCAATTCCAATAGCCATGACATATCCATGTGTAATGAATGCCATATGGATTATTTCTATCACATTTCAACACTTACATTTCCAATGTAAATCATCTCATAAACATATGATTTCAACACACCATAACATCCAAGCATGTTATTTCAATTTCATCAAAATGACACTTCAATCATTCAAGACGTTTATCAAATTTCCATACAAGGCATAATTTATATACAAACATAACATGCCCACATAACAGCCCCAAAATAGGCCGCATAACAACCCCAAAATAGCCCACATAGCAGCTCCAAAATAGGTCGCATAATAGCCCCAAAACAGGCAGCATAACAACCCCAAAATAGCCCCTGTAGCAGCCCCAAAACAGGCCGCATAACAACCCAAAAACAAACCACATAACAGCCCTAAAATAGGCCACACAACATCCCATAAAATAGTCTCAACATAGTCCACAAAACAGCCCATAAAACAGTCCGCATAACAGCCCCTTATGAACACTATAGGCTAGAAATGAACCGAAGTAGAAGGGAACCCTACCTCTTGAAGCGTAAATTGAAGGCTAGAACTTCAAGAACACTAACCAAAACCTCCAAAAATTGATTTCTCCAAAATCTCTCCTTTGGATCTTCAGTGAAATCCTTCGTTCTTAGTGTGGTTGCGTAGCCCTCGTCGATGTGATCAATTTAACTCTTGGCTCGACGGATTTCGACCGACGAAACTCCGAGAATCGAGGAGAGAAAATTTGTTTTCTCTCTTTTCTCTCCCTCTTTCTCCCACATGTTTAAGGGGTGAATTGCAGAGATATTTCTGCTGAAATATCTAATTTTTAACCCTATTTATAATTTTAAAGACTTGGCTCACACCGAGCCACACGCCCCCGACTTGTTCGGGTCTGTTTTTCATCCCAAAATGATTAATTACATCTCAGTTTAAGTTTAAATTAATTTTATTTGAAATTTAATCCAATTCTAAAGAAATTTTATAAAAATCATTTTTGGGGACGTTCGTGAGGTCATTCGTTACCCAATTGTCTCATAAAACGTGCAAAATCTGACTATCTTGGAATTCGACGAAAATTGACAGGACAACTTGATTTCGTGATAAAAATCCAACAGTGAGGTCCGTTGTGTCATCCGAACTCTAGAAAAATATAGATTTTTAACCCACATTATAGTGACAAATTATCATTTTATCCTTTTTCATAAAAAGTTCATATTTTCCCGGGTTTTACGCTTACTAAGAAGGATGCTAAACCACATCTCCTACGTTGGATAGTGTTACTTCAAAATTTTAATTTTATTATCAAAGACAAACAAAGAGTTAAAAATGTGGTAGCAGATCACTTGTCAAGACTGAATTATAATATGAAGGAAGAATCAATGTCAATTAGAGAAACTTTTCAAGATGAGCAACTTTTTGCAACAACAGAAGTACCATGGTATGTAGATATAGCCAATTATTTAGCCACAAGTACTATTCATGCTTATTATACATGGACTGATAGAAATATGTTTTTAAATGAGGTACTTAATTTTTTTTGGAAAGATCCTTATGTGTTTAAATACTGTAAAGACCAAATAATAAGACGTGTGCTTGATCATGAAATCGGTCAAGTTCTTGCATTTTGTCATTCTGAAGCTTGCGNCGTAAAGACCAAATAATAAGACGTTGTGTGCTTGATCATGAAATCGGTCAAGTTCTTGCATTTTGTCATTCTGAAGCTTGCGGAGGCCATTTTTTTTTCAAAGAACACCGCTGCTAAAATTCTACAGTGTGGATTTTATTGGCCAACAGTTTTTAAAGATGTACATATCCTTTGTTTAAATTATGATAGATGTCAAAGAATGGAAAATATTTCAAAAAGAAATATGATGCCTTTAAACCTTATTTTAATTATTGAAAATTTTAATTGTTGGGGCATCAATTTTATGGGACCATTTTTTCCATCCTTTGGATATCTGTACATTTTGGTTATAGTGGNTTATTTTAATTATTGAAAATTTTAATTGTTGGGGCATCGATTTTATGGGACCATTTTTTCCATCCTTTGGATATCTGTACATTTTGGTTATAGTGGATTATGTCTCTAAATGGGTAGAGGCAATTCGATGTAGGAATAATGATCACCAAATAGAGGTCAAGTTTGTGAAAGAAAATATTTTATCCAGATTTGGAATTGCTCGAGCTATTATCAGTGATGGGGGAACCCATTTTTGTAATAAAAGTTTTGAAAATCTTATGAAAAAAATATTCAATTTCTCCCAAAATATCCACTCCTTATCATCCCTAGACAAGTGGACAATCTGAATTGGTCAATAGAGAGATAAAATATATTTTAGAAAAAATAATAAATGCAGATCCTAAAGATTGATCCTTGAGATTAGCTGATGCGCTTTGGGCTTACCGTACTGCATACAAAACTATTTTAGAAATGTCTCCTTCTCGGTTAGTTTTTGGTAAACCATGTCACTTACCTATGGAATTAGAACATCGAGCATATTGGGCAACTGAAATGATGAACTTTGATATGGATAGAGTCGGTGCATCTCACAAACTTCAAATTAATGAATTAGAAGAGTTAAGAAATGAAGCATATAAGAATGCAAAGATTGCTAAGTCTAAAATGAAAATTTTTCATGATAAGAATATAGTGTGAAAATCTTTTGAACCCTTTTAGAAAGTCTTGTTATATAATTCCAGACTCCGTCTATTTCATGGAAAATTAAGATCAAGATGGACAGGTCCTTACATTGTCAAGCAAATTTTTTGTTATGGATTAATTGAAGTTGAGAATTCATTAACTGGGGATATTGTTAAAGTAAATGGTCAAAGGCTTAAGCCATACTATAATGGATTTAATCAAAATGTAACTTCCATACAGTTTGTGGAACCAGCTTATGTGCTTTGAAAAATTATCACTGTTTATTTGTAAATAGTAGTACTAATTATATGTTATTTTTTTACGGATTAGAATTTCTCTCATTGCAAGACCTAATTAGCAATTTTATATTTTCATTGTCTTATACGGTGAGAATAATGTTTAATTTAGGTTGGGGAGGAGAAATTTAGATTCGTCTTTATGACTGACAGACGTTAAAGAATTGGATAGTGAGTCAATTTTTGAGTCAATTTTCGTTTTCAAAATTTTCCAAAAATTTCACAACCTTCAAAACTTCTTAAAAAACAAAAATGGATGAAAAACATTTTTTTGTTAAGTTTAATTATAATGTGCCATTTTCCGAAAGATATACATTCTTTGATCATGAAAAAAGCTAGAGTTGTGAGAAAGTTAGAAATCGTCGAAAGTCAGGCAAAACCCTTGTGTGGGAAAATTTCAATTGCCAAACGCTGATGAGCATATTGTTTCAGTGGGTGTGTGAGATGTGGTTATTTAATGCATTTGAGAGAATACAATTAATGTGTGAAACCAATTTTAGGTCGAGCGTTAGATCGTTTTGAGTGGATTAGGTATGGACAAAGTAAGGAATATCCCAAGACGCCATGCTATTCCACTTGTATGTTGTCAAGATACGTGAGAAGTGAAATTAACCATGTTATTGGTATTGTTGATTTGGAAGACTCTGATTCAGATTAATTGTGATCAAATGATGAATAATTTTTGAATGGTGCATGATGTAAATAACTATAGATTAACTAGGAAAATAGTAAATAAAAAAATAATAAAAATAAAATAAATAAATTCTTTAAAAAAGAGTGAGTAGTAAGTTATGTGGAATGTGTAAAGATGAAACTAATCTTGTAACTGTAGGATAATAACTGAAGAAGGCTAAACACCATGAGTTAGCACCCTACAGCTTGCAAGGCAAATTCCAGTGCATCCTTACCGCCTAGACGGTGGTGATGGTGTTCGGAGGGTCCTGGCTATATAAAAACTCAGTAGCATAAAAATTGATCAGTTTCCAGTTTCCCTCGCAGTAGAATATGAAAAACCAGCGTCTTTCTTTGCAATTTTTTCTCAAATATGCTATACAAGGCCCTTTCTCTTCAAATTTGTTCCGATCAATCACTTACCCGTGCCATTTTCTAGGTTCTTTCCAATTGAAATCAGTTGACAGAGAGAAATTAGAGAGAAATCAAGAGAAAGATGGATCTAAGGATTAGAACAAGAAGTTCTTCGAGTTGAGCACAAAGGCTAATCTTCACAGCCCGAAGCACCTCCGCAGCAACCCTAGCCAGGAAATATCTACAATGCTGAGGTATTTGGGAATGTTGAACAACAAGTTTGGTACAATACTAATTTTCTCTCTAAAACTATTATTCCTCAAAGGTTGGTGATTTATGAAGATTTTGAGAATATAGGTGTTAGGCAAATATTTGTTGCACATGGATGGTTAGGTTATGTTGGATTTGTTATGCATGCTTATGATTGTTTGGTTCGTGAATTTTATAGCAGTGCACAAGTAACTGGGGAGAGTAAACTTCGTGTGTTTGTTAGGGGTAGAGATTTTCAAGTTACACTTTCTATTATATTTAATGTTTTTCAGCCTATGCCAAGACACCCCAACCCACAATACCCCTATACTCAAGCACCCAATCTGACTGATGTGGAGATAGAATTGATAAACCAAGGAAATTTGAAATATAAATACTAAATTCTGAATTTGGTTACTGTAAATTGTTTGTTACCCTAAGCTCAGAAGAATAAAAAATACACTAAGAGAGCCTACTTCCTATATGCTTTTGGGATGGGACACACAATTGATCTTTTGAACCTTATTATGGATCAGATGCTTGTTACTGTGAAAGGAAAGAAACCCTCACTCCCATATGCCATATTAGTGTCTAAGAGTTGCAAAATTAAGGGAGTAATTGCAAATCCCTCACGACCAATGGTGGAGCATTTTTCACTGTTAGACAAGACATCTTTGAAGAAAAGCCATGGGGATCGAACCCAAGGAGTAAACTGATGTACCACCAGCACCATAGGAAGAACCATTCCAAGGAGTTGAAGAGTTTTACCCACCAGAGCACCCTTAGCCACAAGAAGATCAACCGTATATACCAGTGGATGATAGTCCGATAGATAGATTTTACTAGTATTGGAGACTACTGTTACTCAGCTAGGAACCAACATCACTCAACGTGATCAACCCTTGGCTAATTACATGCAAAACCAGTCCGAGATACTGAGGCTACTCAGAGAACATTTTGGTGGAGGCCTATTTACTTCTTGATCAAAGACACTGGAGATTCTACACATGTTGCTATCTCTTACTCGTCTTTTGTTTATGCTTTTAAATTTACTTTATGTTGTGAATGTTTTTTTTGAACTTGTTATGTTAGTTAATGTAGTACTTATGTTTTTATGAGTTAGGAGGAATATTTCATATAATTCATAGTTAAATTAAGTTATTATTCTAATGCTTTGTAGGAATAGTCCTAATCTGATCACGAGGGATTTTCATATTTTAGTTTTGTATTATCTTAATATATTTAGTTAAACTGATTCTTTGAGCGCAAATAGAGTTCTTTATTTTGAAAACCTTTTGAAACATTACAATCTTTGCATATATAGTGGAGAAGTAAAACCTATTGCAGAATTTTAGCCAATCCTTCTCGGGGAGATATTATACATCTACTCAAATAAGAATTTTTGATTCAATGGTAAATTTTCTTTGAATAATCTCATTAAGTTTGTTTTGCTTAGCACTCATTGAATATTATTGTTAGCATTTTTCTTTAGAATTTTTACTTAGAAATTATGCAGGTGTATGATTTCTGGAAAATGATATCAGGCTATTTTTGATTAATTTTAAGCCTTAGCCATTTCTTTTACAAAATTATATCCCTAGTTAGCCATGATTGAGCCTTTAAAATATGATTTCTTTTTCATGTAACCCATATGATTACCGAGCCACAAAAAAATATATTCAACATACCTTTGCTGTCTAATTTTCTTGCATCTTCTTAGAAATCAATAAGATGCAGAAATGCAAGAGAAAAAGAGAAGAAGATGGTGGCTATTGTTCAAAGAAAGAAAAGCTTGTGCAAACAACTGAAAAAGAAAGAGAGATAAAAACAAAAAATGGCCAAGAAAGTGAAAAATGAGGAAAAAATATCATGTATAAAAAGTCCAAAAAAATAAAATAAGAGGTGTGCCACACTATATTAAGAAAGGATAACCCTTGAATATTCTTGGCGTCGTTTCTTAAACCAAAAACCCATGGCCATATTACAACCCTAAGAAAGTCCTTTTTTATTCTACAAGTCATACATGTGTATTATTTCTACCTATGCAAAAAGGAAAAAGGTTAATAATATGTTTAATGTAGTGTTAATATCCTTTCATGAGATCATGTCAAACTCCAATTCTATTCAGATAACCGTTCTTTTGATATATTACATGTGATATTACCTTGCTTTGAAAATAATAATCTAATCAAAAGTAATTACTGAGTGAATAACCACTATAACACGTGTATTATTTTATGAGTGCATTCTAGGAGAGGATTGACATCAAGACTACCATGAAAGATTATAATATTTCCTAAGTGATTTTTGAGATAAAGGAATCATTGCACATGCACACAAGTTTTTCTAAACATATATGGATAGTATTACAGCTAATGTGTGTTACTCTTATAGTGATTAGAAAAAGGAAGTATTTTAGCAACACCGAGGAATATTGATT
Organism: Ilex paraguariensis; assembly: GCA_963454935.2. NCBI lineage: Eukaryota > Viridiplantae > Streptophyta > Magnoliopsida > Aquifoliales > Aquifoliaceae > Ilex > Ilex paraguariensis. The sequence goes on from CAUOFW020003502.1 coordinate 848,294, forward strand.
TAATTTTGTCTATGAAAAATATGAATTACGAACTCCTAACTATTGAAATTTGTAGGTATCTTCATTNGTGCCATTTTCTAGGTTCTTTCCAATTGAAATCAGTTGACAGAGAGAAATTAGAGAGAAATCAAGAGAAAGATGGATCTAAGGATTAGAACAAGAAGTTCTTCGAGTTGAGCACAAAGGCTAATCTTCACAGCCCGAAGCACCTCCGCAGCAACCCTAGCCAGGAAATATCTACAATGCTGAGGTATTTGGGAATGTTGAACAACAAGTTTGGTACAATACTAATTTTCTCTCTAAAACTATTATTCCTCAAAGGTTGGTGATTTATGAAGATTTTGAGAATATAGGTGTTAGGCAAATATTTGTTGCACATGGATGGTTAGGTTATGTTGGATTTGTTATGCATGCTTATGATTGTTTGGTTCGTGAATTTTATAGCAGTGCACAAGTAACTGGGGAGAGTAAACTTCGTGTGTTTGTTAGGGGTAGAGATTTTCAAGTTACACTTTCTATTATATTTAATGTTTTTCAGCCTATGCCAAGACACCCCAACCCACAATACCCCTATACTCAAGCACCCAATCTGACTGATGTGGAGATAGAATTGATAAACCAAGGAAATTTGAAATATAAATACTAAATTCTGAATTTGGTTACTGTAAATTGTTTGTTACCCTAAGCTCAGAAGAATAAAAAATACACTAAGAGAGCCTACTTCCTATATGCTTTTGGGATGGGACACACAATTGATCTTTCGAACCTTATTATGGATCAGATGCTTGTTACTGTGAAAGGAAAGAAACCCTCACTCCCATATGCCATATTAGTGTCTAAGAGTTGCAAAATTAAGGGAGTAATTGCAAATCCCTCACGACCAATGGTGGAGCATTTTTCACTGTTAGACAAGACATCTTTGAAGAAAAGCCATGGGGATCGAACCCAAGGAGTAAACTGATGTACCACCAGCACCATAGGAAGAACCATTCCAAGGAGTTGAAGAGTTTTACCCACCAGAGCACCCTTAGCCACAAGAAGATCAACCGTATATACCAGTGGATGATAGTCCGATAGATAGATTTTACTAGTATTGGAGACTACTGTTACTTAGCTAGGAACCAACATCACTCAACATGATCAACCCTTGGCTAATTACATGCAAAACCAGTCCGAGATACTGAGGCTACTCAGAGAACATTTTGGTGGAGGCCTATTTACTTCTTGATCAAAGACACTGGAGATTCTACACATGTTGCTATCTCTTACTCGTCTTTTGTTTATGCTTTTAAATTTACTTTATGTTGTGAATGTTTTTTTTGAACTTGTTATGTTAGTTAATGTAGTACTTATGTTTTTATGAGTTAGGAGGAATATTTCATATAATTCATAGTTAAATTAAGTTATTATTCTAATGCTTTGTAGGAATAGTCCTAATCTGATCACGAGGGATTTTCATATTTTAGTTTTGTATTATCTTAATATATTTAGTTAAACTGATTCTTTGAGCGCAAATAGAGTTCTTTATTTTGAAAACCTTTTGAAACATTACAATCTTTGCATATATAGTGGAGAAGTAAAACCTATTGCAGAATTTTAGCCAATCCTTCTCGGGGAGATATTATACATCTACTCAAATAAGAATTTTTGATTCAATGGTAAATTTTCTTTGAATAATCTCATTAAGTTTGTTTTGCTTAGCACTCATTGAATATTATTGTTAGCATTTTTCTTTAGAATTTTTACTTAGAAATTATGCAGGTGTATGATTTCTGGAAAATGATATCAGGCTATTTTTGATTAATTTTAAGCCTTAGCCATTTCTTTTACAAAATTATATCCCTAGTTAGCCATGATTGAGCCTTTAAAATATGATTTCTTTTTCATGTAACCCATATGATTACCGAGCCACAAAAAAATATATTCAACATACCTTTGCTGTCTAATTTTCTTGCATCTTCTTAGAAATCAATAAGATGCAGAAATGCAAGAGAAAAAGAGAAGAAGATGGTGGCTATTGTTCAAAGAAAGAAAAGCTTGTGCAAACAACTGAAAAAGAAAGAGAGATAAAAACAAAAAATGGCCAAGAAAGTGAAAAATGAGGAAAAAATATCATGTATAAAAAGTCCAAAAAAATAAAATAAGAGGTGTGCCACACTATATTAAGAAAGGATAACCCTTGAATATTCTTGGCGTCGTTTCTTAAACCAAAAACCCATGGCCATATTACAACCCTAAGAAAGTCTTTTTTTATTCTACAAGTCATACATGTGTATTATTTCTACCTATGCAAAAAGGAAAAAGGTTAATAATATGTTTAATGTAGTGTTAATATCCTTTCATGAGATCATGTCAAACTCCAATTCTATTCAGATAACCGTTCTTTTGATATATTACATGTGATATTACCTTGCTTTGAAAATAATAATCTAATCAAAAGTAATTACTGAGTGAATAACCACTATAACACGTGTATTATTTTATGAGTGCATTCTAGGAGAGGATTGACATCAAGACTACCATGAAAGATTATAATATTTCCTAAGTGATTTTTGAGATAAAGGAATCATTGCACATGCACACAAGTTTTTCTAAACATATATGGATAGTATTACAGCTAATGTGTGTTACTCTTATAGTGATTAGAAAAAGGAAGTATTTTAGCAACACCGAGGAATATTGATTTAATTTTGTCTATGAAAAATATGAATTACGAACTCCTAACTATTGAAATTTGTAGGTATCTTCATTGGAAACCTTCACGAGACAAAACTCGTCCACTAGGGATCACCTAGGGGTTTAACGGCTTATTGCATATACTAAATGCAATCGTGAAATCTACGAAAAATGATTTTATTTTATTAATTATTTTTATTTACTAGGGACTAGTAATGTTTAGGTTGGGGAGTGTGATTAACCCTAATTAGTGGTAAATTAAAATAGATTAATAGGTTAATTATGTAGGTTAAATAGTTGAATTGTGTGAAATTAGGGTTAGTGTGTAAATTAGGGTTAATGTGCGGAATGTTGTTAATTTCAGGGTTTTGTGCAAAAATTATGGGGAGCAATCTGTCAAAGTCTAAACTAGCATGGGATGTAAGCATAATTTCAACAACCTGTCAAAACAGTGTGGAATTTCACCACCAAAATCTAGTTTATCTTTACCGTCTGGATGGTGGTGATGGAGTCCGAATGGTAGCCAAAGCTGGTTACCTATTTCTTCTACATTCCAGCAGATTCTTTGGCCTGAAAATAGGCCTTGCCAGCATCACTTTAGGGGGTCTAGAGGAAGAGAGCAAAAGCCTAAATCCAAAGAGAAATCCAAGGAGATTAGGAGAGAATCAAGAAAGAGATCCTATACCTTCCTACTTGGNTGAGTGAATAACCACTATAACACATGTGTATTATTTTCTGAGTGCATTCTAGGAGAGGATTGACATCAAGACTACCATGAAAGATTATAATATTTCCTAAGTGGTTTTAGAGATAAAGGAATCATTGCACATGCACACAAGTTTTTCTAAACATATATGGATAGTATTACAGCTAACGTGTGTTACTCTTATAGTGATTAGAAAAAGGAAGTATTTTAGCAACACCGAGGAATATTGATTTAATTTTGTCTATGAAAAATATGAATTACGAACTCCTAACTATTGAAATTTGTAGGTATCTTCATTGGAAACCTTCACGAGACAAAACTCGTCCACTAGGGATCACCTAGGGGTTTAACGGCTTATTGCATATACTAAATGCAATCGTGAAATCTACGAAAAATGATTTTATTTTATTAATTGTTTTTATTTACTAGGGACTAGTAATGTTTAGGTTGGGGAGTGTGATTAACCCTAATTAGTGGTAAATTAAAATAGATTAATAGGTTAATTATGTAGGTTAAATAGTTGAATTGTGTGAAATTAGGGTTAGTGTGTAAATTAGGGTTAATGTGCGGAATGTTGTTAATTTCAGGGTTTTGTGCAAAAATTATGGGGAGCAATCTGTCAAAGTCTAAACTAGCATGGGATGTAAGCATAATTTCAACAACCTGTCAAAACAGTGTGGAATTTCACCACCAAAATCTAGTTTATCTTTACCGTCTGGATGGTGGTGATGGAGTCCGAATGGTAGCCAAAGCTGGTTACCTATTTCTTCTACATTCCAGCAGATTCTTTGGCCTGAAAATAGGCCTTGCCAGCATCACTTTAGGGGGTCTAGAGGAAGAGAGCAANATAGATAGATTTTACTAGTATTGGAGACTACTGTTACTCAGCTAGGAACCAACATCACTCAACGTGATCAACCCTTGGCTAATTACATGCAAAACCAGTCCGAGATACTGAGGCTACTCAGNGTAGATAGATTTTACTAGTATTGGAGACTACTGTTACTTAGCTAGGAACCAACATCACTCAACATGATCAACCCTTGGCTAATTACATGCAAAACCAGTCCGAGATACTGAGGCTACTCAGAGAACATTTTGGTGGAGGCCTATTTACTTCTTGATCAAAGACACTGGAGATTCTACACATGTTGCTATCTCTTACTCGTCTTTTGTTTATGCTTTTAAATTTACTTTATGTTGTGAATGTTTTTTTTGAACTTGTTATGTTAGTTAATGTAGTACTTATGTTTTTATGAGTTAGGAGGAATATTTCATATAATTCATAGTTAAATTAAGTTATTATTCTAATGCTTTGTAGGAATAGTCCTAATCTGATCACGAAGGATTTTCATATTTTAGTTTTGTATTATCTTAATATATTTAGTTAAACTGATTCTTTGAGCGCAAATAGAGTTCTTTATTTTGAAAACCTTTTGAAACATTACAATCTTTGCATATATAGTGGAGAAGTAAAACCTATTGCAGAATTTTAGCCAATCCTTCTCGGGGAGATATTATACATCTACTCAAATAAGAATTTTTGATTCAATGGTAAATTTTCTTTGAATAATCTCATTAAGTTTGTTTTGCTTAGCACTCATTGAATATTATTGTTAGCATTTTTCTTTAGAATTTTTACTTAGAAATTATGCAGGTGTATGATTTCTGGAAAATGATATCAGGCTATTTTTGATTAATTTTAAGCCTTAGCCATTTCTTTTACAAAATTATATCCCTAGTTAGCCATGATTGAGCCTTTAAAATATGATTTCTTTTTCATGTAACCCATATGATTACCGAGCCACAAAAAAATATATTCAACATACCTTTGCTGTCTAATTTTCTTGCATCTTCTTAGAAATCAATAAGATGCAGAAATGCAAGAGAAAAAGAGAAGAAGATGGTGGCTATTGTTCAAAGAAAGAAAAGCTTGTGCAAACAACTGAAAAAGAAAGAGAGATAAAAACAAAAAATGGCCAAGAAAGTGAAAAATGAGGAAAAAATATCATGTATAAAAAGTCCAAAAAAATAAAATAAGAGGTGTGCCACACTATATTAAGAAAGGATAACCCTTGAATATTCTTGGCGTCGTTTCTTAAACCAAAAACCCATGGCCATATTACAACCCTAAGAAAGTCTTTTTTTATTCTACAAGTCATACATGTGTATTATTTCTACCTATGCAAAAAGGAAAAAGGTTAATAATATGTTTAATGTAGTGTTAATATCCTTTCATGAGATCATGTCAAACTCCAATTCTATTCAGATAACCGTTCTTTTGATATATTACATGTGATATTACCTTGCTTTGAAAATAATAATCTAATCAAAAGTAATTACTGAGTGAATAACCACTATAACACGTGTATTATTTTATGAGTGCATTCTAGGAGAGGATTGACATCAAGACTACCATGAAAGATTATAATATTTCCTAAGTGATTTTTGAGATAAAGGAATCATTGCACATGCACACAAGTTTTTCTAAACATATATGGATAGTATTACAGCTAATGTGTGTTACTCTTATAGTGATTAGAAAAAGGAAGTATTTTAGCAACACCGAGGAATATTGATTTAATTTTGTCTATGAAAAATATGAATTACGAACTCCTAACTATTGAAATTTGTAGGTATCTTCATTGGAAACCTTCACGAGACAAAACTCGTCCACTAGGGATCACCTAGGGGTTTAACGGCTTATTGCATATACTAAATGCAATCGTGAAATCTACGAAAAATGATTTTATTTTATTAATTATTTTTATTTACTAGGGACTAGTAATGTTTAGGTTGGGGAGTGTGATTAACCCTAATTAGTGGTAAATTAAAATAGATTAATAGGTTAATTATGTAGGTTAAATAGTTGAATTGTGTGAAATTAGGGTTAGTGTGTAAATTAGGGTTAATGTGCGGAATGTTGTTAATTTCAGGGTTTTGTGCAAAAATTATGGGGAGCAATCTGTCAAAGTCTAAACTAGCATGGGATGTAAGCATAATTTCAACAACCTGTCAAAACAGTGTGGAATTTCACCACCAAAATCTAGTTTATCTTTACCGTCTGGATGGTGGTGATGGAGTCCGAATGGTAGCCAAAGCTGGTTACCTATTTCTTCTACATTCCAGCAGATTCTTTGGCCTGAAAATAGGCCTTGCCAGCATCACTTTAGGGGGTCTAGAGGAAGAGAGCAAAAGCCTAAATCCAAAGAGAAATCCAAGGAGATTAGGAGAGAATCAAGAAAGAGATCCTATACCTTCCTACTTGGAAGGTTGAACTTCCGCCACCTTTGTGCCTTAATCGGTATTACGAGTGGTTGTATTTCAACTAATCCTCGGGGGAGGAGTGTCTGTGTTTTATTTAGTACTGTAATAAAACTGACTTGCACTTCTTGCTTGTTAATAGCAAGGAGGTGTGCGTAGTTTATTTTTATGCTTTAGTGAAGGGTGAACATATGCATATTATTGTCTAAGTTATGAAAATGCTGATGTTTAACTATGTTTTATTGTTACATATATACCTCCCTTTATTGATGGATGGTTATATTATAATAGGCTCATGGTTATGATCACCGAGCAGTACTTAATATTTTGTATCATACTATCTATTAGTTATGTACTTCATGCATGATACAGTGACTTACGTGATTGGGGGTTACGTAAAAGACAATTGATTGGTTATAGATGGGTTAAGTCTCGACATAGCCAATGCTTTTGATTCAATGCGTAAACCGGAATCTCGTCATCAGTGAATCCTCAACCTGTCGATTAAATAGCTATAGTGTTCCAACTGAATAGCTCACCTTCTGGTTCACTAGGATTGTTTAACTGATGCATGGTTCAGAACTACCGATTGAGTAATTCAAAGTATTCCTCTTGAATGGCTTGCCTTCTAGTTTACTTGGATTACTTGATTATTGCATATAGCTTCCAACTAACTTAACTAGTTGCTGTGTTATAGTTTAATATACATTATACCTATCGGTTGACTTTTTAGGGACCTGGGAGTTAATTATGGTAAGGTGGCATTTCTAGTACGTAACCAATATAAAGCATATGAGATCTTTGAACTAAAGGGTACCTTTTATATTATTGTCTTTTACCAATTTACCTATGCAGTTTATATACTATTTATAACCTCACATCATAAGTTATCTCATGTTACACTATGTTAATAACAATTTCTATGTTCTTATCTTCAATCCCAGTTATTAAAACTCTTCGTGGGATCGACCTCGGACTTAAACCGAGAAAACTACCCATCAATCACTTATACTTGGGTGTTTGATATAAAGCAGGTCACAAATACAAGTTGAATCAGTGCCACATCATGAGCACGTCTGTAAATCATTGTTTGTACATGTGGCATAGTTTTATGTCCCTTCACTTGCCCCTAGGAATTGAGTGTCCGATGGTTTTAGTCTAGCAGTCATTTCATATGACCAATACTGAGCATTACATGACTCCTTGAGCCATACAACCCCCTTGTTTTAATTAGACACCATTCCTTTTCATTTAATGCCTTTGTCCTTTAAGCTTTAGGAGTTGTCCTTGTTGGCGCCTGTTCACTTTCTTTAAAAGGGACACTAAGCATCCTTCTTCTACCATTGCTTCGATACCCTGAACTTTCTGCCTCCCATTTCTTCATTGCCTCTACTTCTATTTTTCTTTCTCAAATGACTCCCCTCACTTCAGATGAAGTTCATCATTTCAAGAATAACTACCAAATCCCTAATGACGTTCATGTTTGCCTCGCTGATGCTGATGAATATCTAATTGGCACCAAAGAGTCCATCCCTATTCATACCCTAGCCATCACCGAAGGCAATGTAAGGTTACCTATACACCTTTTTCTCCAATGGGCACTCGTAGCCTTGAAATTGTGCCTTGATGAGNCTTTCAAGAATAACTACCAAATCCCTAATGACGTTCATGTTTGCCTCGCTGATGCTGATGAATATCTGATTGGCACCAAAGAGTCCATCCCTATTCATACCCTAGCCATCACCGAAGGCAATGTAAGGTTTCCTATACACCTTTTTCTCCAATGGGCACTCGTAGCCTTGAAATTGTGCCTTGATGAGTGTGGAACATTGCACATTTAACAACTTTATTGCATCCATTTTAACTTGTTTTTGTAGTGAATTTTGGAACATTGGATTCAAGTCGACAATTAATGGAGAATGGCTTGATTGCAAGTGGTAGGATAGGAAGGGTAGAAATTAAGCACCTCACAAAGTGATTAAGGACAATGGGCAATAAAGGAACTCAAGACGAATGGCTCGGGAGCTCAACAAGCTAAAATTCNCATTGGATTCAAGTCGACAATTAATGGAGAATGGCTTGATTGCAAGTGGTAGGATAGGAAGGGTAGACATTAAGCACCTCACAAAGTGATTAAGGACAATGGGCAATAAAGGAACTCAAGACGAATGGCTCGGGAGCTCAACAAGCTAAAATTCTAAAAAAAAAAAAGCAGAGTAGGTATCGGTACCACGTCACCAGGTACTGGTACCTGAGCTCTCTAGAAAAAAGGTATCAATACCTCATCACTAGATACCGGTACCTAGCACTAGGAACATAGCCTCCTAAAATGAAGAGATAAAGTAGGTATCAGTACCTCATTACCAGGTACCAGTACCAGAGCCTTTTGAAATTTAGGTATTGGCACCTTGTGCCTTAGCTACAGGTGTCTTTCACTTATGCCTTTGTTGTTCAAGATGGAGGAGATGAAGAAGGTACTGGTACATCATCACTAGGTATCGGTACTAGTACCTCGTGCCTTAGCTACCAGTACCTCCCACTTGTGCCCTTGATGTTCAACATAGAAGAAATGCAGTAGGTACCTAACTCGATCTGGAATGTGTACACCTAAGTGCAGGTGATCAAGTTGTAGTTATAATTTGGTTAAGTCTAAAGTCGAATCCATAGGGAACTAATGTTTTTGTTTTGCAATTGTAAGTGATAAAAACCAAAGTGATTGGAACCCTTAAGAATTGAAGTTATGATGAAGATAGAATTTCTTGGACAAAATATAAGATTCTCTTAAGAGAAAAATTCACCCTTTAGCTCCAGGATCTAAACATGTAGTTGTCCATTCGGTTGTTATATCTGTGCTTTGTAAATACTCAATTAACCCCAAAGTCAATAGTAAGNTTCTACATTCCAGCAGATTCTTTGGCCTGAAAATAGGCCTTGCCAGCATCACTTTAGGGGGTCTAGAGGAAGAGAGCAAAAGCCTAAATCCAAAGAGAAATCCAAGGAGATTAGGAGAGAATCAAGAAAGAGATCCTATACCTTCCTACTTGGAAGGTTGAACTTCCGCCACCTTTGTGCCTTAATCGGTATTACGAGTGGTTGTATTTCAACTAATCCTCGGGGGAGGAGTGTCTGTGTTTTATTTAGTACTGTAATAAAACTGACTTGCACTTCTTGCTTGTTAATAGCAAGGAGGTGTGCGTAGTTTATTTTTATGCTTTAGTGAAGGGTGAACATATGCATATTATTGTCTAAGTTATGAAAATGCTGATGTTTAACTATGTTTTATTGTTACATATATACCTCCCTTTATTGATGGATGGTTATATTATAATAGGCTCATGGTTATGATCACCGAGCAGTACTTAATATTTTGTATCATACTATCTATTAGTTATGTACTTCATGCATGATACAGTGACTTACGTGATTGGGGGTTACGTAAAAGACAATTGATTGGTTATAGATGGGTTAAGTCTCGACATAGCCAATGCTTTTGATTCAATGCGTAAACCGGAATCTCGTCATCAGTGAATCCTCAACCTGTCGATTAAATAGCTATAGTGTTCCAACTGAATAGCTCACCTTCTGGTTCACTAGGATTGTTTAACTGATGCATGGTTCAGAACTACCGATTGAGTAATTCAAAGTATTCCTCTTGAATGGCTTGCCTTCTAGTTTACTTGGATTACTTGATTATTGCATATAGCTTCCAACTAACTTAACTAGTTGCTGTGTTATAGTTTAATATACATTATACCTATCGGTTGACTTTTTAGGGACCTGGGAGTTAATTATGGTAAGGTGGCATTTCTAGTACGTAACCAATATAAAGCATATGAGATCTTTGAACTAAAGGGTACCTTTTATATTATTGTCTTTTACCAATTTACCTATGCAGTTTATATACTATTTATAACCTCACATCATAAGTTATCTCATGTTACACTATGTTAATAACAATTTCTATGTTCTTATCTTCAATCCCAGTTATTAAAACTCTTCGTGGGATCGACCTCGGACTTAAACCGAGAAAACTACCCATCAATCACTTATACTTGGGTGTTTGATATAAAGCAGGTCACAAATACAAGTTGAATCAGTGCCACATCATGAGCACGTCTGTAAATCATTGTTTGTACATGTGGCATAGTTTTATGTCCCTTCACTTGCCCCTAGGAATTGAGTGTCCGATGGTTTTAGTCTAGCAGTCATTTCATATGACCAATACTGAGCATTACATGACTCCTTGAGCCATACAACCCCCTTGTTTTAATTAGACACCATTCCTTTTCATTTAATGCCTTTGTCCTTTAAGCTTTAGGAGTTGTCCTTGTTGGCGCCTGTTCACTTTCTTTAAAAGGGACACTAAGCATCCTTCTTCTACCATTGCTTCGATACCCTGAACTTTCTGCCTCCCATTTCTTCATTGCCTCTACTTCTATTTTTCTTTCTCAAATGACTCCCCTCACTTCAGATGAAGTTCATCCTTTCAAGAATAACTACCAAATCCCTAATGACGTTCATGTTTGCCTCGCTGATGCTGATGAATATCTGATTGGCACCAAAGAGTCCATCCCTATTCATACCCTAGCCATCACCGAAGGCAATGTAAGGTTTCCTATACACCTTTTTCTCCAATGGGCACTCGTAGCCTTGAAATTGTGCCTTGATGAGTGTGGAACATTGCACATTTAACAACTTTATTGCATCCATTTTAACTTGTTTTTGTAGTGAATTTTGGAAAATTGGATTCAAGTCGACAATTAATGGAGAATGGCTTGATTGCAAGTGGTAGGATAGGAAGGGTAGAAATTAAGCACCTCACAAAGTGATTAAGGACAATGGGCAATAAAGGAACTCAAGACGAATGGCTCGGGAGCTCAACAAGCTAAAATTCTAAAAAAAAAAAAGCAGAGTAGGTATCGGTACCACGTCACCAGGTACTGGTACCTGAGCTCTCTAGAAAAAAGGTATCAATACCTCATCACTAGATACCGGTACCTAGCACTAGGAACATAGCCTCCTAAAATGAAGAGATAAAGTAGGTATCAGTACCTCATTACCAGGTACCAGTACCAGAGCCTTTTGAAATTTAGGCATTGGCACCTTGTGCCTTAGCTACAGGTGCCTTTCACTTATGCCTTTGTTGTTCAAGATGGAGGAGATGAAGAAGGTACTGGTACATCATCACTAGGTATCGGTACTAGTACCTCGTGCCTTAGCTACCAGTACCTCCCACTTGTGCCCTTGATGTTCAACATAGAAGAAATGCAGTAGGTACCTAACTCGATCTGGAATGTGTACACCTAAGTGCAGGTGATCAAGTTGTAGTTATAATTTGGTTAAGTCTAAAGTCGAATCCATAGGGAACTAATGTTTTTGTTTTGCAATTGTAAGTGATAAAAACCAAAGTGATTGGAACCCTTAAGAATTGAAGTTATGATGAAGATAGAATTTCTTGGACAAAATATAAGATTCTCTTAAGAGAAAAATTCACCCTTTAGCTCCAGGATCTAAACATGTAGTTGTTCATTCGGTTGTTATATCTATGCTTTGTAAATACTCAATTAACCCCAAAGTCAATAGTAAGTTAATCGAAGGATAAAGATAGACTATATGAATTAAGAACATGGCTCTATTGTATTTGCATAGATTTACAAGAATTGTTAGAGCTCAGACTTAACCCATCTACAAAAAAGCAAGCAAACCTACAAATCATCCAGCAACAGTTAAATTACTCCATTATTAGTTAAAGCATAATGACAATGAAGGTTGAGAAGTTGTCATGAAAACCTAGCTTGAGTACTTGCAAAGAACCAATGAATTCTCCTATGTCAAGAGTTATCTTGTCTATAAGAGATTCATGGTTGTACAAAGTACTTTAGCTTTGGTAGATACATTCAACCATTCAAAAAAACAAATAATAGAAAGATAAATCATTAAGCATAAATGAAATGCACAAATATAACTTCTGAACAATAATATACATGTCCATCACCTCTCACTAAAGAGTGAATAAGAAACTACTCACTCTTCACGGATTTAAGAAAGCTAGAAAGTGAGTGATTTTCATTCCTTCAAGTAGTGGATCTTTTAATTACAAGTTAATGTTTAGCAAACAAGTAGCCTATCTCCGACAAATAATGAGTGGAACACTACTCACCCTTCAAAGCTACAAAAGAGTTAGAAAGGTGAGAGAGGTTCAATCCTCTAAGTGAAGAAAGAAGCTTTACAAAGGAAGCTAATGAAACTAATGATGAAAATAGAAGAAAACTAGTTACTTTTGGAGGGTTTTCCACTTCCAAAAGATGATCTTCAACAAGTTCCAAGGGATGGCATTTATAGACAAGGGAGGGAGGTAAAAGACATACCTAGGTGCTTAAAGTCCAAGCCTATGCCACAAAATCTGGGAGAAAATCTAATATGCCTGCATTTTGTCTGGGGTTTACATTCGAACGTTACTTGGCGTTTGACCATAAAAGTATTTCTTCTTTGAAGTTTGTTCGAACGTTTCTGGAGTTCAATTGTGGTTGATAATGCAGCTTTGTCAAGTAGCAAGTCTCATTTCATCTCCCTAGAAGCCTCCTAAAGATCTTGAATGAGTCCAATATGGCGTTCGAATGTGGGATGGAGTTCGAGCATGGAATGGTGTTCGAACGTTGAAGATTGTTCCCTCTTTCTTGAATTCTCCTTAAAAACACCTATGTATAGCTTGAAAGAGTGATGTTATTGCCTTTAAGCCCCTGTACTTTATTTATCCTAAAATTTCATCATTTAAATACCATCAAAGCATAATTAATCTTATAAAGGCATAGTAAGATGTAACTTTTAACTATGCATCACACCCTCCCAACTTGCATATTGCTAGTCCCTAGTAATACAAAACATCCAAATAAAATTATATTTACAATGCCATTTTCGTAGCTCACCCGGTTGCATTTAGCATATGTAACAAGCCATTAAACCCCCAGGTTTCCCCTAGTGGACGAGTGTTGTCTTATGATGGTTTTCAGGGAAGCTACCCACAAACTTCAGTTGAATAGATATGTATATGTGAGATTACTTATCAAAGTGAGTTAGCACCATGATAAGTGAGACACCAAACCCTCAATTTTGAATTGTTTTCCTACACTTCTCTTTCATAGGTACTTATTCTATGCAAAAATAAACACTAGTTACATTAGCATTTGAAATCCCCTATGTGAAGAATAATCATTCGAGTGACAAGAATAATCATATAACAAACATTCTTCTTTACAACCCTCCATGATTAGCTTTGATTTCACAAACCTTTCTTAGAATACTCTCAGCAAGAATTTCCTCCAAATTTAGTGACTTTCTCATAAAGAATGCACAAAAAATGTGGGAGTGGAATCTAGGAGAAACAAAACATCATTTTTGGCATAATCTCATGGAGGAATATTGATAAAAATAAAGCAATGCTTATTAGTATACCCCAAATTTGACTTCTTACACATGCATTAGGCCTGAGATCAATTAGGGCTTTTTTCAGGTTATAATGTGGGCAGGGGCAAGTGGTGTAGGAAATGACGGATTAGAAGAGTTCAAAATGGTTATCCAATTTATAATTTTGCACGTGTTCTCCATGTTTTCTTCATTTTGTCTTTGAGAAACTCATCCCTTTTCTTTCACCTTCCTTTTCTTTCAAATCACAACTCTTTTGCTAGATTTATATCTTTCTTTCTTTCTTTCTACCCTTTTGGTTTACCCTTTTTCTCCCTTACTTTCTTTTTTCATTTTCGTAAAGTCTGCTTGTAAGAGAATGTGCAAGAAAATTAGATAACCAAGGTATGTGTATATAAATTTTTTTTTGGCTTGGTCAAAAACATGGTTGTACCGAAAAGATTTATCATTTTTAGGCTCAATCATGGTTGACAAAAGATTTTGGTGCAAAAGAAATGGATAAGACTCAAAGAAAAATTGAAAAAAAATGGCCTAAGATCCTTTCTCAGGCATGTGCATGTGAACAATTTCTTTGTAGGGTACATCAACATACTGCTCTTATTTGCATCAATCAAAACAAACTTTAATGAGATTATTAAAAGATAGAAAGTGAAAAACATTACTTGAGTAAGTGCTGATTTTCTGTCAAAAGCATCGCAAGGCTCAAAAGCTTACCACAGGATTCTTCGTTATCTCCACTGATTATGTCGGGTTTTCAAAGAATGTAGGTTATATCCCAATTCCACTTTCAAGCCTGGCTATTCTTCACTTTCTTAACAAAGAGCAAATACCAATGTACATTTGATACTTAAGCATAGATAAAATACCATTTTCAAAAAAATAAGGTCTTCAATTTGGATTGTTAGATTAAGTGTCAAAATAATCATGTGCTTAATCACTTTAACAAGTAATCTTAATATCACATAAGTTCAATCAATTAAAAAAAATGTCAATGGAATAAATTTAAAACATGCATTAAGAAGAGAATTGTAATAAAGTTAACATCGCCCATCAAAATGTCCCATGGTTCAACACAAAACACTTAAATTATCTAGACAACAAAAACTAAAGAGACATACATAGACACAGTCACAAGCTACTCAAGTGCCTGAAGGTCCAGTAGCTCCACCATCTATACGATGGAGAATCTCATCTAGCTTAATGTCGATGCCAAGCATGATCCCTCGTAAAGTCCTCCTATCACCTGTCTCAGCATGGGCCTGCTCTGCCTCCCTTTCTTCCTCGCCATCCAAAACATCTTGTACCTCATCAATGTCATGTCCAGGCGGCATGTCTTGCCTTGCTGCTTGCCCTCCAATGTGACCTTGGCTCCTCCTAAATGAGACTTTGTTCAAAAACCCCATTGGCTTAAGCACTTCCCATTCCGACCTGATCTTCACTCCCCAATTGATACATATCTCCATTACTAATGTTCCAAAGGGGAGTGAGTTTCTCTTAGCATCACAACCCTTGATCATCTCAAACAAGATCAAGGAAGGAAGGTCAATGCTATGGCCCTTTCCTATTGCGTAAAAAAATTGGGCCATGTTAGGAATGATTTCATTTTTTCACCCAAGTGGAGCAAAATTGGAAACCGCAATCAAGTTGAGCATTTTGTATTTGTCGGTTAATTCTTCTCGCTTGAAAAAACATTCCCCCCCCAACTTGAAGTTTGCAATCCCCGTCAATTCCACCCCCCACTACATCCAAACTCACTTCCTTCCTCTGTGGATAGCTAGGCCTTTGTACCTGTGGTATTGGACTTACCTCCATATTAGTCTCCTCATCCACATTAATTTGAATCCCCTTCACATATGTATTTATTGCCCCATTCACCATCTCGGCATTGGAGTAAAACTCTCTAATGATCTCCTTCACCGCCCCCCTCTATTCCTCAAGTAATTTTCCCAACCTTTCGCTTCTATAATTGCCAAAATCCCCAACTCAGCAAAATCATACAACTCAATGGTTCCTTCACAAACACTAGGTTGATTTTGGAAGAAATTTTCATACCTATCGGCCTTGAGGACTCTTGGAAATCGAGTATGATTGTATCTATGGACAAGCAAAGGCCTACCATCCCTTTGCTTAATGGTTTCCTCCACAAAATTTGGCTCTTTGTTAACCAAATTTGCTTTTTGCCGAGCGGGCATTTTCATTCTTGGAGGCATTTCTGATTTGGGGGTTTTAGAGGAAGAATAGGCTGAAATTTTTGGTTAAAAGTGGGAGATTAGGTGGGAAATTGGTTTGGGTGAATGATTTTTGAGTAAAAAGTGAAGGCATAAAAGCTTTGAAGCTTGGGTATTCAAAAGGGCAACCTAGGGTTTGAGTTTTTGAAGGTTTGGGACATTTTCTAAAGTGGAGAAGACGATCCAAACTTTTATACCAAGACAGACAACATTCGAACATTAATGGCGTTCGAACTACAGTATAAGGATTTTAGAAGTTTGTTCAAACGTGGACTGAAATTTGCAGAGATCCAAAAGAACTATACGCTCCTTACGTTCGAACGTGGATCTTGCATTTGAACATGAAAGTGGGTTCAAACATGAAAGAAGCATTCGAACTAAGGTTGCTCCCAGTACTTTGGTTCTTTGCAGAGCCTTAAATGTTGTAATCTTCCTACGTTTGAACGTTTATCTGGCGTTCGATATATATAACTTGGAGAAGTATGGCATCTTAGGATAAGTCCCTACCCACGCTACAATTTCCTAGGCATTTTAGGACATTCCTTACTCCGCCCACATCTTTATTTCAGCAAAAAGGAATTTGTACATTTAACAAAAGAATATTTACGAAAGTGGTTCAAACCATTGACCTTTCATTCCCCAAAAACATGTTTGTCCTAACTTTGTCAAGAAAAATATTAAATCCGAGTCTTGCCTTGTCTCCATTTTGTTTGAAAAATCAGTAACTTCAAATTTCTTGTCGCACATAATGTGTTAGCATAGGACTGGTATAATATGTGTTGTCCAAATTTGATATTGACAATTTACATGCAAGTATACACGATCAACAAGTAATAAAGTGATGAGTAGAGTATCATTTCTACGGAGAATTCTNCCGTAAAGTCTGCTTGTAAGAGAATGTGCAAGAAAATTAGATAACCAAGGTATGAGTATATAAAATTTTTTTTTGGCTTGGTCAAAAACATGGTTGTACCGAAAAGATTTATCATTTTTAGGCTCAATCATGGTTGACAAAAGATTTTGGTGCAAAAGAAATGGATAAGACTCAAAGAAAAATTGAAAAAAAATGNTCATTCGGTTGTTATATCTGTGCTTTGTAAATACTCAATTAACCCCAAAGTCAATAGTAAGTTAATCGAAGGATAAAGATAGACTATATGAATTAAGAACATGGCTCTATTGTATTTGCATAGATTTACAAGAATTGTTAGAGNCCATTCGGTTGTTATATCTATGCTTTGTAAATACTCAATTAACCCCAAAGTCAATAGTAAGTTAATCGAAGGATAAAGGTAGACTATATGAATTAAGAACATGGCTCTATTGTATTTGCATAGATTTACAAGAATTGTTAGAGCTCAGACTTAACCCATCTACAAAAAAGCAAGCAAACCTACAAATCATCTAGCAACAGTTAAATTACTCCATTATTAGTTAAAGCATAATGACAATGAAGGTTGAGAAGTTGTCATGAAAACCTAGCTTGAGTACTTGCAAAGAACCAATGAATTCTCCTATGTCAAGAGTTATCTTGTCTATAAGAGATTCATGGTTGTACAAAGTACTTTAGCTTTGGTAGATACATTCAACCATTCAAAAAAACAAATAATAGAAAGATAAATCATTAAGCATAAATGAAATGCACAAATATAACTTCTGAACAATAATATACATGTCCATCACCTCTCACTAAAGAGTGAATGAGAAACTACTCACTCTTCACGGATTTAAGAAAGCTAGAAAGTGAGTGATTTTCATTCCTTCAAGTAGTGGATCTTTTAATTACAAGTTAATGTTTAGCAAACAAGTAGCCTATCTCCGACAAATAATGAGTGGAACACTACTCACCCTTCAAAGCTACAAAAGAGTTAGAAAGGTGAGAGAGGTTCAATCCTCTAAGTGAAGAAAGAAGCTTTACAAAGGAAGCTAATGAAACTAATGATGAAAATAGAAGAAAACTAGTTACTTTTGGAGGGTTTTCCACTTCCAAAAGATGATCTTCAACAAGTTCCAAGGGATGGCATTTATAGACAAGGGAGGGAGGTAAAAGACATACCTAGGTGCTTAAAGTCCAAGCCTATGCCACAAAATCTGGGAGAAAATCTAATATGCCTGCATTTTGTCTGGGGTTTACATTCGAACGTTACTTGGCGTTTGACCATAAAAGTATTTCTTCTTTGAAGTTTGTTCGAACGTTTCTGGAGTTCAATTGTGGTTGATAATGCAGCTTTGTCAAGTAGCAAGTCTCATTTCATCTCCCTAGAAGCCTCCTAAAGATCTTGAATGAGTCCAATATGGCGTTCGAATGTGGGATGGAGTTCGAGCATGGAATGGTGTTCGAACGTTGAAGATTGTTCCCTCTTTCTTGAATTCTCCTTAAAAACACCTATGTATAGCTTGAAAGAGTGATGTTATTGCCTTTAAGCCCCTGTACTTTATTTATCCTAAAATTTCATCATTTAAATACCATCAAAGCATAATTAATCTTATAAAGGCATAGTAAGATGTAACTTTTAACTATGCATCACACCCTCCCAACTTGCATATTGCTAGTCCCTAGTAATACAAAACATCCAAATAAAATTATATTTACAATGCCATTTTCGTAGCTCACCCGGTTGCATTTAGCATATGTAACAAGCCATTAAACCCCCAGGTTTCCCCTAGTGGACGAGTGTTGTCTTATGATGGTTTTCAGGGAAGCTACCCACAAACTTCAGTTGAATAGATATGTATATGTGAGATTACTTATCAAAGTGAGTTAGCACCATGATAAGTGAGACACCAAACCCTCAATTTTGAATTGTTTTCCTACACTTCTCTTTCATAGGTACTTATTCTATGCAAAAATAAACACTAGTTACATTAGCATTTGAAATCCCCTATGTGAAGAATAATCATTCGAGTGACAAGAATAATCATATAACAAACATTCTTCTTTACAACCCTCCATGATTAGCTTTGATTTCACAAACCTTTCTTAGAATACTCTCAGCAAGAATTTCCTCCAAATTTAGTGACTTTCTCATAAAGAATGCACAAAAAATGTGGGAGTGGAATCTAGGAGAAACAAAACATCATTTTTGGCATAATCTCATGGAGGAATATTGATAAAAATAAAGCAATGCTTATTAGTATACCCCAAATTTGACTTCTTACACATGCATTAGGCCTGAGATCAATTAGGGCTTTTTTCAGGTTATAATGTGGGCAGGGGCAAGTGGTGTAGGAAATGACGGATTAGAAGAGTTCAAAATGGTTATCCAATTTATAATTTTGCACGTGTTCTCCATGTTTTCTTCATTTTGTCTTTGAGAAACTCATCCCTTTTCTTTCACCTTCCTTTTCTTTCAAATCACAACTCTTTTGCTAGATTTATATCTTTCTTTCTTTCTTTCTACCCTTTTGGTTTACCCTTTTTCTCCCTTACTTTCTTTTTTCATTTTCGTAAAGTCTGCTTGTAAGAGAATGTGCAAGAAAATTAGATAACCAAGGTATGTGTATATAAATTTTTTTTTGGCTTGGTCAAAAACATGGTTGTACCGAAAAGATTTATCATTTTTAGGCTCAATCATGGTTGACAAAAGATTTTGGTGCAAAAGAAATGGATAAGACTCAAAGAAAAATTGAAAAAAAATGGCCTAAGATCCTTTCTCAGGCATGTGCATGTGAACAATTTCTTTGTAGGGTACATCAACATACTGCTCTTATTTGCATCAATCAAAACAAACTTTAATGAGATTATTAAAAGATAGAAAGTGAAAAACATTACTTGAGTAAGTGCTGATTTTCTGTCAAAAGCATCGCAAGGCTCAAAAGCTTACCACAGGATTCTTCGTTATCTCCACTGATTATGTCGGGTTTTCAAAGAATGTAGGTTATATCCCAATTCCACTTTCAAGCCTGGCTATTCTTCACTTTCTTAACAAAGAGCAAATACCAATGTACATTTGATACTTAAGCATAGATAAAATACCATTTTCAAAAAAATAAGGTCTTCAATTTGGATTGTTAGATTAAGTGTCAAAATAATCATGTGCTTAATCACTTTAACAAGTAATCTTAATATCACATAAGTTCAATCAATTAAAAAAAATGTCAATGGAATAAATTTAAAACATGCATTAAGAAGAGAATTGTAATAAAGTTAACATCGCCCATCAAAATGTCCCATGGTTCAACACAAAACACTTAAATTATCTAGACAACAAAAACTAAAGAGACATACATAGACACAGTCACAAGCTACTCAAGTGCCTGAAGGTCCAGTAGCTCCACCATCTATACGATGGAGAATCTCATCTAGCTTAATGTCGATGCCAAGCATGATCCCTCGTAAAGTCCTCCTATCACCTGTCTCAGCATGGGCCTGCTCTGCCTCCCTTTCTTCCTCGCCATCCAAAGCATCTTGTACCTCATCAATGTCATGTCCAGGCGGCATGTCTTGCCTTGCTGCTTGCCCTCCAATGTGACCTTGGCTCCTCCTAAATGAGACTTTGTTCAAAAACCCCATTGGCTTAAGCACTTCCCATTCCGACCTGATCTTCACTCCCCAATTGATACATATCTCCATTACTAATGTTCCAAAGGGGAGTGAGTTTCTCTTAGCATCACAACCCTTGATCATCTCAAACAAGATCAAGGAAGGAAGGTCAATGCTATGGCCCTTTCCTATTGCGTAAAAAAATTGGGCCATGTTAGGAATGATTTCATTTTTTCACCCAAGTGGAGCAAAATTGGAAACCGCAATCAAGTTGAGCATTTTGTATTTGTCGGTTAATTCTTCTCGCTTGAAAAAACATTCCCCCCCCAACTTGAAGTTTGCAATCCCCGTCAATTCCACCCCCCACTACATCCAAACTCACTTCCTTCCTCTGTGNCTTGAAAAAACATTCCCCCCCCCAACTTGAAGTTTGCAATCCCCGTCAATTCCACCCCCCACTACATCCAAACTCACTTCCTTCCTCTGTGGATAGCTAGGCCTTTGTACCTGTGGTATTGGACTTACCTCCATATTAGTCTCCTCATCCACATTAATTTGAATCCCCTTCACATATGTATTTATTGCCCCATTCACCATCTCGGCATTGGAGTAAAACTCTCTAATGATCTCCTTCACCGCCCCCCTCTATTCCTCAAGTAATTTTCCCAACCTTTCGCTTCTATAATTGCCAAAATCCCCAACTCAGCAAAATCATACAACTCAATGGTTCCTTCACAAACACTAGGTTGATTTTGGAAGAAATTTTCATACCTATCGGCCTTGAGGACTCTTGGAAATCGAGTATGATTGTATCTATGGACAAGCAAAGGCCTACCATCCCTTTGCTTAATGGTTTCCTCCACAAAATTTGGCTCTTTGTTAACCAAATTTGCTTTTTGCCGAGCGGGCATTTTCATTCTTGGAGGCATTTCTGATTTGGGGGTTTTAGAGGAAGAATAGGCTGAAATTTTTGGTTAAAAGTGGGAGATTAGGTGGGAAATTGGTTTGGGTGAATGATTTTTGAGTAAAAAGTGAAGGCATAAAAGCTTTGAAGCTTGGGTATTCAAAAGGGCAACCTAGGGTTTGAGTTTTTGAAGGTTTGGGACATTTTCTAAAGTGGAGAAGACGATCCAAACTTTTATACCAAGACAGACAACATTCGAACATTAATGGCGTTCGAACTACAGTATAAGGATTTTAGAAGTTTGTTCAAACGTGGACTGAAATTTGCAGAGATCCAAAAGAACTATACGCTCCTTACGTTCGAACGTGGATCTTGCATTTGAACATGAAAGTGGGTTCAAACATGAAAGAAGCATTCGAACTAAGGTTGCTCCCAGTACTTTGGTTCTTTGCAGAGCCTTAAATGTTGTAATCTTCCTACGTTTGAACGTTTATCTGGCGTTCGATATATATAACTTGGAGAAGTATGGCATCTTAGGATAAGTCCCTACCCACGCTACAATTTCCTAGGCATTTTAGGACATTCCTTACTCCGCCCACATCTTTATTTCAGCAAAAAGGAATTTGTACATTTAACAAAAGAATATTTACGAAAGTGGTTCAAACCATTGACCTTTCATTCCCCAAAAACATGTTTGTCCTAACTTTGTCAAGAAAAATATTAAATCCGAGTCTTGCCTTGTCTCCATTTTGTTTGAAAAATCAGTAACTTCAAATTTCTTGTCGCACATAATGTGTTAGCATAGGACTGGTATAATATGTGTTGTCCAAATTTGATATTGACAATTTACGTGCAAGTATACACGATCAACAAGTAATAAAGTGATGAGTAGAGTATCATTTCTACGGAGAATTCTTACTAATAACTTCCAAGTACTAACTTTATATCAATTCCATTTTATTTAAACAACTAAAATTGAACTATGAAATGACTAATTTAAAATTAAATCTTAACTTAATAATCAAGGATTGAATTTACCAGATAAAATAAATTAAGATTACAACTTCCCTTGATGTTTCGTATAAATCTTTCTACGCTCTTTCCAGTTAATTAATCAAAATAAGTTGTTAACTGATAATTCAAAATTATTTATCAAACCTCGTTCAATAGTTAGACANAAACTTAATAATCAAGGATTGAATTTACCAGATAAAATAAATTAAGATTACAACTTCCCCTGATGTTTCGTATAAATCTTTCTACGCTCTTTCCAGTTAATTAATCAAAATAAGTTGTTAACTGATAATTCAAAATTATTTATCAAACCTCGTTCAATAGTTAGACAAAAATATCTTTCCCAATTAAACTACTATATTCCTATGCAAAATAATTTGGAATAATTCATTAAGTTTAAACTCTCATAAAAGTGACATACGACATATAGGTATATGCATATCCTATACACAAACCCAGTTATTCAATCCTAAGAAGAATTAACCAAACGCATGTCATCATATTCAAATCTTCACCTAGAATTCATCTCCCAATTTCATTTAGAAAATCAAATTAATTGTTGGCCACACAATCATATATTAAGCAAAAAAATATGACAAACAATATATATATGATCAATAAAAACTAGAAACGAGAGTATATCAATTTAACTAAACATCAGGTTCCGTTGCTATCTTAATAAAAATTTAGTTCATAACGTAATTGAAATGCATCATTCTCAAACTAATCAACATCTTAGAAAATCAAAATCCAAAGGTAAGAGAAAAGGAATGAAAACTTAGTTGCAGTCTTCAATCTTTCTCTAGCCTTCAAGTCCAATCTTCTTCGTGTCGCTTCCTTCGATTCTTGCCTTCAATTTTCTATCAATTCCTTGGTCCACACTAAAATAGGCACTACAGCCCCTAAAATTAGCGTAGGGGCTTTCACTTTCTGCCCTTCTAGCACTGATCCTAGCGCAGCTACGCTGATTCCCTTTTAAGCCTAGAGCTGCCCTTATTGCTTAGTTTTCAAATAATCCAACACTTAGGCTCCCAAATAACCTTGTTTCCTTTCAAATGATGATCCCTACAAAATAACATTAAAACACACAAAACAAATAAAAAGGAACATAAAATACTTGAAAGCTTGCAATTTCATCAAGCTGAAAATACTCAATTTGTAGATATAAAACTCATTCATCAATATGACGTCTCAGGAAAATCTTTACCCTGCCTATACACTATCCAGTCCAAACGATTGAGTGCGCGATCAGAAATTGGTTCAGAACATTAACTGTATGCTTTCATATGAAAGAGTCTACCACATTGATTACATGAACCAATTAGTTTGGCGCGACGACGTTTAGCATAATTGCTTCTTCGACATAATGGTTTTGCTTTCTTTTCTCAGATTTCAATTTTTCTTACCAGTCTTGCTTTTTTCATTATTGTAGAATATACATCAGATGGGAATGTGCGTAAAACAGCTAAACTGAACCAAAAGATCTTATCATCTATGTTTGCTAGGCTTCAGACACCCTATCTAGTTCTTTAATGTCTGCCAGTCACAAAGACAATTGAAGCTGCCTTTAAAGACATGATCATTTTTTATTATTTTTTCTCTTAATATAGTGGTACAAAATATGACCAAGACTGTATGAAAAAGATCAATATAAATACGATCTAGGCAAAATTAAGAAAACTAGGGCCTGTTTGGTTTGCGTTTCAAAAAATAGTATCCGAAAACAGTTTTTGAGAAGAGTTTTATTTTTGATAATTTTTGAGATAAAAAACTTGTTTGGTTAAATGATTTCAAAAATAATTTTACAATACAGAAAATAGTAAAACATGTTTGGACGGCCTAAATATATATTTGAACAGTAATTCAAACATTAATAAAACATATAAAAAAGTTATTTTTAGATTGACCCAAAATATGTATATATATATATATATATATATATATAAACATATATTTATATATACATGTATATAAAAACATATATATATGTATAAATATACATATATATATATAAATAAATATATATATGTATATATATATTTTATATATATGTTTTTATCTATACATGTATATATATGTTTATACATATATATACCCATATATATATACACACACACAGTATATATATATACAATACATACACAGTATAATATTTATATATATATATAAATAAATATGTATATATATATAAGTATATATTATATATATATATATATATATATATATATATATATGTTTATATATATATATATACCTATGTATATATACACACAATATATTTATATATATATATATATACCTATGTATATATACACACAATATATTTATATATATATATATATATATATATATGTACAGTACTGTAGCATAATTAGATATATACTTATATATATCTATATATATATAAATATATACCCATATCTGAAGATCCAAAATTATTCTCCTTGTTTCCAAAATTTTTAAAGAAAATTTTNATAATTAGATATATACTTATATATATCTATATATATATAAATATATACCCATATCTGAAGATCCAAAATTATTCTCCTTGTTTCCAAAATTTTTAAAGAAAATTTTGAGAACAAGTTATACTTGTTTTCTGTTTTTTTGACTCAAATCTCAATTTTTTTCCCAAAATTTAGAGAACAAAAATGCTAAACAAATAGGTTTTAGGTGTTTTTGAAATTTTGAGAACAAAAAATTGTTTCTGAGATAATAACCAAACATGACCCAAGTTTTCTAACTATTCATCTTCTTGCTTGGAGCTTTCTAAGCTTAGGTAGCATCCATAATCCTCTAATGCTGAATAATTCTCCCCAAAAACATTCACGGAGCCCCCCATTAACCTGTGATGTGATCCCAATCATAGGGGGCTGAAAGGTATGGGTTGGTGCAGGCAAGGACAAGCCTAGCCTTTCTTTCTTTCCATGCCTCTTCTCTCTCATCCTCATCATTGCACAAATCTCCAAAGTCCAAGTAGAGGTGAGGGGAGGCTTCTAGATGTGTAAGGAATGTCAGGGGATTTGTTGGAAAAGTGTAAGTGGGACCCCCAATTTGCAGAGCTTGAGTTATAGATTGTTTGGGCAAAACCTTTTTGAAGGTCGATAGAAACCTTCTGGAAGGTTTGTGCAGGAATAGTTAAATGAAGAAGCCAATAGGAAAAACCTTTCGGAAGGTTCATTCTAGTAAAAAAACCTTCTGGAAGGTTTAGTTCCAGTAAACTAAAAGGAAACTAAAGATGCAAAGTATACCAAGCTTTGTGAGGACATTTTTTTTCTTCAGGCACAGATGGCAGACTCGACTAAAGAGAACGGGAGGCTTGCTACTAGGGTGAAAGAGTTGGAGGCTTTTGAATCTATAACTAATGTTGAGCTTTCTCAAACTCAAGGGGAGCAAGCGTTCCTTCTAGAGAAGCATGAGTCTTTGAAAGCTAAGTCTAAGGAGCCGGAGGATGTTTCCTTCGAGCAGGGAATGGAGAAGGCTAAAAATGAGCTAGCCCTACATTTTCCTTCAATTGAGAAGGTACATTTTAAAAAAGGTTAGGAGGCTACCTTATGGGTTGCTGAAGTGCCTTCATCCTCTGAGTTGTATTCTCACCATGCTGCTACCAGTTCTGCACCATTTACAACTTCTAACCATTAGTATCTTGTCATATTTCCTCTTATTTACATTAATGCCTTTCTCTTCTTTTGTATAAAGAAACCCTTCATTATAATATGAAAAAGGATTTGTTTTGTAGAATTTAACCAATTGCCTTGATCTTTTGATAACTTAATGAAAAGCGGGCCATTAAATATTTTGGAATTTCTCAAAAGATGCAAGTGTTCGGTCACTAGCACTCTACTAGGAACCTTCAATCACTTGATGATGTTTAGCCTTCCATTCAGCATTTTCTCATTGGACATGGGCTAGGGACCTTTAAACATTTAGGAATTACTCAAAGAAGTTTGGCCCTTTGTTCGGCCTTTCCTCGAAGATTTCAATTGTTAACCTCTGGCTAGGGATCCTTAAACACTTAGAAATCTCTCAAGGAAGATTCGGCCTCCAATTCTGCCGTGCTCCCAATAGTTTGTTTCTATTTTCACATCGAACCACCGATCTAATCAAACTCAGACCTTTACCCCATCTGGTTTACATCGTCATGCCTAACCTTGGGACTAGTTCTGATTGGGTGGCAATGCTTGATTTAGGATACTATCTCTATTAGGATTTTTGCCTTACTGCCTTGGCAGTAGGATGGATTTAATAAACAATTTTTTGAACTCACGGGGAATTTTATTAAACTCAAATCCTATATTCAACAAATACCTCTTACGAATAATGTTCTTCAAGAGGTACTCCTGTCTTTCAAAGCTACTTCACAGTTCGTATCCCCGAAAGTACTTTAAAAATAGAACTTCCGCAGATTAGTCGCATTCCATAGCCAATGTAGTTGCTTTTTGATCCATAGTCTCTAGCTCATAAGACCCATTCCCCCTGGCTTGGATGACTTTAAAGGGTCCATCCCAATTTGCGTTGAGCTTTCCATGCATTCAGTCCCTGGTAGGCCTTATCATGCATCTTAATACTAGGTCCCCGAGAATAAAAGTTCAAGGGTGGACCCTCCTGTTATAAGTTTGTGACATTTTCTGCTGGAAGGAAGCTAGCTAAATGGTTGTTGCCTCCCTTCTTTCTTTAATTAAGTCCATTTATCTTTTGATGGCGGTGGTGTTTCCCCCACTGTTTGCTTGGTTGATTCTGAATGTCGACAAACCAAATTCTAGGGGGATTACGACTTCCATGCTATAGGGTAATGCGTATGGTGTTTCCCTAGTTGCGCATCATGGTGTGGTTCAATACATCCATAGCACGCTGGGCAACTCCTCTATCCATTTGCCCTTTGCTTTCTCCTACCTTTTCTTGATTCTGTCTAGAATTATTTTATTTGATATTTTTGCCCATCCATTACTCTGTGGTAAGCTAGAGTGGAGTAATGATTTTGAATTCCATACTATGGCATAAAGCCTTGAAGGGCCCACTCACAAATTGAGTGACATTATCAGATATAGAGTCATTGGTATATTGTACCTTATAATGATGTTTTTCCAGACAAATGTTCAGGTATCCGTATCTCGAATATTGGCCAAGGGTTCTACTTTTATCCATTTTTGTGAAATAATTAGCTCCTAAAACCAAGTATTGTTTATTTTAGGGAGCTCGGGGCATCGGCCCGATGATAGCTAGTTCCTACTTTGCAAAAGGCCATAGGCTTGCTAATGCTAGCAAGTCTTGCATAGGTTGCCTTGATTTTGGGGAAAAATGGCACTTTTCACAATACCTTACAAAATTTTGCACATCTTTATGCATGTATGGCCACCAATATCCTTGTGAAAATGCTCGGTGAGCTAGCGACTTTCCCCAATGTATAAACGCCACAACTTCCTTCATGAATCTCAAACAAGAAATCCTGGACCTTGTCCAAGATTACGCAACGAAGGTATGGACCTGAGAATGTGTGTTAGTAAAGCTCTTCCTTTAGGGATAGCAAAAACCTAGCCACCTTGAGTCACACCTTATGTGCATCCATTCTATTTTAAGGTAAGTCCCTTTTCCTGAGATAGCTCACAGGCGAATACATCCAGCTCGGCTTTGCTTCATCTTACAATACCTCATCGGCCAATTAAGTTGCAATAATTGGTTCATCTTGGAACTCGATTCTGATAGTTTTCCCTTCTTTTCCCCTAATTTTTTATGACAAGGAAGCAAGTGCATCGACATGTGAATTTTTGGCTCGGCAGACCATCTAAGTGGAGAACTCTAGGATTTAACCGAATCTTGCTTAGACAGGTCCTAGTAGGCGAACATTCATTCATCCTTTGTTGAGTATTATCTAATTCACCACCAATTGCAAGTTAGATAAGGTATGAAGTCTTCTAATGTTCATGTCGGTGGCGAGTCTAACACTTGCTAGTAAGGCCTCATACTCTGCTTCGCTGTTTAGGGCTTGAAAGCCAAGTCTTATAGCCCTCTCAAGCACATCTCTCTCTGGGCTCTCAAGCATAATTCCAATCCCCGCTCCCTTATGATTCAATAATCCATCTACAAATAGATTCCAGCTGTCTTTGGAATCCACAATGTCCATCTTTGTCGTGCTTCCTTCGCTGACATCCTCAGCAGAAGGCTCCCCGCATCATGATGACACCTTGGCAAGAATTTAGCGATGAATTCAACCACCACTTGCCCCTTGATTGTTAGACGTGGCTCGTAAAGGATGTCATATTCTCTTAGCTCTATGGCCCATCTCGGCACTTTTCCAAACAAGTTGACTTTTATAAATAGTGCTTTGAGGGGATGATCAGTCAGCAATATGATTGTGTGGGCGTGAAAGTAATGACGCAACTTTCAAGGCAAGCTTACCGCATGGTCAGACACAACTAAGAGCGATAAGAGATGCTCTTTTGGNCTCGTAAAGGATGTCATATTCTCTTAGCTCTATGGCCCATCTCGGCACTTTTCCAAGCAAGTTGACTTTTATAAATAGTGCTTTGAGGGGATGATCAGTCAGCAATATGATTGTGTGGCCGTGAAAGTAATGGCGCAACTTTCAGGGCAAGCTTACCGCATGGTCAGACACAACTAAGAGCGATAAGAGATGCTCTTTTAGGGATGGTGTGGCTAGAAGAGGTGGAGTGACCAGATACAATTTCAAATTATTAAAGGCCTCCCCACACTCTTGATTCCATATTGTATCACCCTTCCATTTAATGGATTGGAAGAATGGCCTACATTTATCTGAAGCTAGAGATATAAATCTACTGAGGTTTGCCACCATCCTAGTCAACCTCTGCATTTCTTTAACCATCTTAAGTGGTTGTAACTATGCCAATGTGCCCACTTGATCGAGGTTTGCTTCAATACCTTGATGGGTGACCAAGAAGCCCAAAAAAATTTCTTGCATCGACCCCAAATGTGCNAGCTAGAGATATAAATCTACTGAGGTTTGCCACCATCCTAGTCAACCTCTGCATTTATTTAACCATCTTAAGTGGTTGTAACTATGCCAATGTGCCCACTTGATCGAGGTTTGCTTCAATACCTCGATGGGTGACCAAGAAGCCCAAAACAATTTCTTGCGTCGACCCCAAATGTGCATTTTGCGGCATTTAGCTTCATTTCATACTTGCGGAGTATATCAAAGATCTTCTATAGGTCGGCCATATGGTCAATTGCTTTCTGGATCTTTACCACCATGTCATTAATATAGACCTCCATGGTGTCCCCTATCATGTTCTGGAACATCTTCATTACCAGTCTTTGGTACGTTGCCCTTGCATTGTTCAACCCAAATGGCATGACTCTATAGNTCATTAATATAGACCTCCATGGTGTCCCCTATCATGTTCTGGAACATCTTCATTACTAGTCTTTGGTACGTTGCCCTTGCATTGTTCAACCCAAATGGCATGACTCTATGGCAATATATCCCCTCAAAAGTTATGAATAAGTTCTTCTCCTGATATGGTTCAGCTAATGGGATCTAATGGTATCCCCTATACACATCAAGGGCTCATTCGTTCATGCCCAGAGGTTGAGTCAACCAGCTGGTCAGTCTACAGTAACGGGAAGCTATCTTTGGACACACCTTATTGAGGTTTGTAAAATCGACGCACATCCTACATTTCCTGGTCTTCTTTTTAACAACCACTGTATTTGACAGCTAAGTCAGATATTGGACCTCCTTGATGGTCCTTGCATCTTGCAATTTTGCTACCTCTTCTTTCATGGCTTCTCTGTGTTGTGGTGCCGACCTTTGCTATTTTTGCTTAGCTGGTTTGAAGGTCGGGTCCACGTTCAAATGATGACATGCAATCTTGGAGCGAACACCAGAAATTTCGTACATCGTCCAAGAAAACACATTGATATACTCCATGTGGAACGATACTAGCCTCTCATGTTCCATGGGCATCAACGAGGAGCTTCGCAAGAAGAATCCCTTAATGTCTCCCTTCAAGTGTACTATCATCAGATCCTCTATAGTGCTCTTTGTTCGTTTAGTAGGTAGCTATTCTATGGCTGACCCCCTGAACTTTAATTGTTATTTCTTGGTTAGTTCTAGAGTCGTGACCATGTCTTGCCCATCATTACATCTCTTTCCTTTAATTGAGGCAAGGAGGCAAGTTTGTGAATTCACCTGGTCTCCCCGAACGTCAATTTCCCCTCCCTTTGTTGGGAACTTAAGGATTTGATGGTACATCGAGGGGATTGTTTTCATCTCATGAAGCCAGGTTTGTCCCATAGTGGTGGTGTATATAGATTCTGCCTCAACGATGAGGAACTCTGTCATAGTTCCAATTGGAACTATGCGAATTGCGAGTGTGATTCAGCCCTTTGGGGGGACCATTTTTCCATTAAACCCTACCAGCAGGATGTTAGCCAGACTAAGGTCCTTTTCTCTGGCTTCTAGAAAAACCCCATGTATATGATCTCAAAGGAACTCCCTTGATTGGTCAACACCCGCTTACATCAAAGTTGGCAATCTATAGAGTAATGACGAGCACATTATTGTGCGAGTGGTGAACTCTGATTAGGTCTCGATAAAAAAAATTGATTATTCTCGCAGTCTAGTTAGTTTTAAGTTTCTTGCTCCTAAACTTTGGAGACAACCTTACTTGGTAGATCTCCCTGGCTTGCACAGCCTTCTGAATGTATGCTCAAGCTAAGTAATTGGTCACCATATGCGGATTGGTGGCTACGTGGATCACATCAATGATTCCTATTGGCACTAGTCGATCATGAGATGGGTCGGTTGTGGTCCTGTTACCAGACTTACTTTCATCCCTCTCCACAAATTGTGAGAGGTGTCCTGCTTAGACCAATTCATCCAAGTGTTGCTTTAAAGGGCATGTGACACCCCAAAATCCTAGGGTCCTTTCTCAACTTGTTGATCACCCATCGACCTGCGAAATACCCATAGATACCGTACAACCCGACACCACGTTGCTACACCCCATCCACCAGGATCATAACAAAATGAAATCTAAGGAGATTCTACTTTGCACGGGAGCACTATCCAACACAAAACAAGTTTACATATTATTCATATAACCATTCCAAGGTCCAAACCCCAAAGTTTGGGACTTAATATTTAACCATTTACATCATCTAATGAAAAGAACTCAAGATGTGAAGGCTCGACAGCGTTACATTTTAAATTTTAATTTTTTTGGGAAGAGGGATTGGTACCTCTGGTAAGTGGTACCAGTACCTGATCCCTCTAGTTGTCAGGTACCAGTGCCTATAAGACTTGGTACCGGTACCTGAGCCCCTGACAGTGTGGCATCGGTGCTTATGAGCATAGGTACCAGTACCTAAGCCCACTATCTACAGGGTACCGGTACCGATACCTATGAGCCTAGGTACTGGTACATGAGCCCACTAGAAGCCAAGTACCAGTACCTCGGGCCTAGATTTTCCCAAATTTCTCAATTTTTAACTTTTAACCAAACAATCTCCTACAACACCCATTACATTCATTTGTTTACAAAAGAATAGTTGTTCAAGAGTGTCCCATTACATGCCTTTGTCAAATTACATGGTTTGTACATAATTTATACAAGGCCAAAACAAAGATATACAAGGGACTACAAAAATGTACCTTAAGAGCCACAACCAACTCTGTCATCAACACAAGCCCAAGTGAGGACCGTCTATTGAAGCTTGTTCAACACCTGAAATGTATTCCCATAAAGGGTGAGCCACGCTCAATAGGGTATCTCCTAAGGAGGTGACTCCCCAACCTAGATTCATATGAAATGTCATATGCAAGTCATCATATCAAACTTTCATTCAAACACACACTTTTCATAGATGAATGCTACAATTTCATGCC
Organism: Ilex paraguariensis; assembly: GCA_963454935.2. NCBI lineage: Eukaryota > Viridiplantae > Streptophyta > Magnoliopsida > Aquifoliales > Aquifoliaceae > Ilex > Ilex paraguariensis. The sequence goes on from CAUOFW020003502.1 coordinate 880,862, forward strand.
ATGTCATGAGATGGAACTAGGGATGGTAGTGGACTGGGTAAAAATGGGTAATCGTTCAAACCCGACCCATTTGGACGGGAGATGGACCATACGTATTGGACGGTGGACGTATACGGGTTACCCATATAAACCCGTGCAGGGATGAAGATGGGAATGGACAAACACTTATCTCTGCCCCGCCCCTCCCCGCCTCGCTTTACCCGTTATTATTATTATTATTCTATTTATATATATACATGTTACTGTGAATACAAATCTATATATTATTGAATGATTTTTTATTTTAAAAATTGTTTTATTTTTTGAGTTTTTCTTTCTTGGTTTTGGCTTGTAGAAGGGTAAATCTTTGTGGTTTTATTTTTTTTTATGTTGGATTATGTTATGTTACATTATGTTGTGTTGCATTTACAAGGGAGAAAAAATTTTAATTATATTATGTTGTAAATGAAAATTTTTTAATTATATTATAATATTCTATAATTATATTGGATTATTTAGAATGTTATATTTATTTAGAATTTTGGATTATGTTGGCTTAGACTTGGACTTGGGTGGGTAAGGTGGACGGGGGTGGGGGGTGGAGGTGAAGGCGAGAGACGGGGTGAGGGCGGGGATTATAAATTTACCCGCAGACAGGGATGGGGATGAAAACTATACCGATTAACGGGTGTGGACCGAGGATGGATAAAAAAATTTTAAGTGGGTACAGGGATGAAGACTACATTCCTTGCCCTCGCTTTGGTCCATTGTCATCCTTAGATGGAACTCACACATGTAATGCAAACCCGAGCCCTCCACCAACTCTCATAACACATGCCATGTCATGTGTATGAATCCAGACATTCCAAGCTCCCGCCATTAATGTTAACATCCAATGACCATTTTATAAAATCTTGTGTCTTTTTTGGTGCCTTATTTATAGACATCACACCAAGGGACTACCAAACCCACACAACATTTGAGAGCATCTCACCTCAGGTGTCGAGTACACCTACACACTTTTTTAGAATTTCACCAAAAGGCAAATGAGTGAACCAAATAACCGGGCTTTGCACCAAGGGAGAATCTAACCCTTCTTGCTACACCTAACACGTATTTTTAATGCAACCCGTGTAACTCAGTCAAACCTCGGACCAACCTTCCTGAGCCCACATATCAACCCACCAAGGATGGTGTTTGATAAAAAATATGCACACACACACACACACTCATGTCAAATGCCCACGAATGTGATGCCACCAGTGCATATGCAAATGTAATATACAATTATATTTCATATCATTATGCAATCAATTGTATAATTGCAATTTATATTACATGCTCATTACATCATAAGGCATATAATTAACATATCCATTTTTTTCAAACAATCCCAATCATGTTACATGTGATACCAATCCAATTAACATACTTGAATTCCTAAGCATTATATCAAACACTTAATAGGCAAAATTACGTAAACACATAGCATGCCCAACAACCCATTTCATAAAATCCAATCCAAGCAACTTCATCCAACCCAAATCACACAAGAATTGGTTTTAAATTACTCCCATGCCCAACAACTGATTCACACTTTTTAGTGGTTTGAATTATATTATATTGTACACCCAAATATAAGTGGTCAAATTGTAATTTTCTCGGTTTTAAGTCCAAGTATCGATCCCATGAAGAGTTTAGTAATTTAGACTATAAAATAAAATAAAAAATTAAAGGAGTTGTTTAAAGCAGAATATTGTTTTATAGCATGTGATGTGAGCTTAGCTTGACAGCTAGTTTAACTTAAATAAAATGCATAAGTAAACAAGTAAATTGCATAAACAAATAAAGTGCGTAAGTAAATGCGTTAGCAACAAGAATATAAAAGATACCCTTCAGTTTAAGGGTCCCATATGCATTATATTGCTTAGATACTGGAAATGTTACCTCACAACAATTAACTCCCATGTTATTGAAAAATCAACCAACAGGTCTGATGTATATAAACCATAACACAACTGTTTCTTAGGCTACACTGGTGGTAATATATTATAACACCACTGCTTCTTACGCTACACCAGTTATATCTATGTCAACTAATTAACCCAAGCAAACCAGAAGGACAAGCCATTCATGAGGAATACTTAAGTTATTTATTTGATCTCATGATTGCAAGTGCATATATATAAACCATAACACAACTGCTTCTTAGGCTACACTTGGTATAGATGTGCCAGTTAAACATCCTCAAAGTTCCGGTGGAAGCAAAGTCATACCGATAGGAACATCGTGGTTGTTAGACTGTCATAATAATTATATCTAATAATAATCAACCCTAATAACCCAGAAGAACAAGCCATTCATGTGGATCATTTAGGTTTGTACCACATCAGTCAACTTCCTCAGAATTTCGGTGGAGGACAAGCCATACCAGTAGAAACCCCGTGGTTGTTTAATCGGCGGGTCTTATGATATTCTGATGATATAATCCAAGGCACAGTAGCGAAATTATACACATCACTATATCACTCATTAAGCATATAATACATAAAATATAAATAAGACATCAGCATTTCCATAATCTAAACAGTAATATACATATGTTCCCCTCACACTAGAGGGTATAAACGACTACTCATGCTCCATTGCTACAGACAAGCAAGAAGTGTGGGTAGTATTCATTATAATTAAAATAAAACATCTTTCACAAGGAACAATTGAAACACAACCACCCTTAATGTCATTCAAGACAAAAAAAGTGGCGGCAGTTCAACTATCCGAATAGAAAGATACTACAGAAATGTAGAAATACAGAGTAACAACAGACCGGCTTTCAAAATCTTTTTCTTTCTCTCTTTTCTTTCTCTTTGATGGCCGGCTAGCTTTCTTTGTAGGAAGGAAGGTTTCTCTTGAAATGGTATTGTGAATGCTTGGAGTGGAATCTTTTAAGTATGGAGTGAAGACCCCTATTTATAGAGGAGGGTGAAGTTTCGGCCAAGGATGGGTCCTAACCCCCTTTTCACCCTTTAGGAATGTTGATCCTTGCAACAGGTCTAGTTGTCGCGGTCTTGGCCTTCCACTTGTTACGTTATGGAGCTGCCACTTGTTGAGGGGTCCTAACCCCTACGTTAACTTTTAGGAAGGTTAAGCCTTGCAATGGTGCAAGGTGTCTTCTTCCGGAGTTGCCACTTATTGCCTCCTGATTCGCCCATGATTCTTTATTACATCTTAATCCTTCATAGTTTCAACTCTTGCAAAGTTGCCTTGTATTTCCCATTTTTTTCTGTATTTGACCCTGAAATTTACACAGAAAGTATTAAAAACTTTAATTTGCACACAAACTATAATTCATAATGTTTAGCGATTTTATCTTACAAAATTGATCACTTAATTATTTTATTTACGCACTAATTAGGGTTAATCACACCCCCCAACTTAAACTTTACTAGTCCCTAGTAAATATAGATTATAACACAAAATAAAACATAAACAGAAGTAAAATCATTTCGTAGATTTTTTCACGATTGCATTTAGCATATGCAATAAGCCGTTAAAACCCTAGGTAATCCCAGTGGACGAGTTTTGTCTTGTGAAGGTTTCCAGTGAAGCTACCTACAAACTTCAGTATTTAGGAGTTTATAATTCACACTTAAAAAGGTAATTAAATTAATATTCTTTCTGTCTTGCTAGAATAGTTCCTTTTTGATCACTATAAGAGTAACACACGTTAGTTGTAACATTATCTATATATTTTTATACAAACTTGTGTGTGTGTGATGATTTCTTTTGTTTCAAAAATCACTCAAGAAATAGTATCCTCTTTCATGATAGTTTTGATGTCAATCCTTTCCTGAAATACACTCAGCAAATAATACATATTCGTTATAGTGACTATTCTCACAAGTTACATGTGATTGGAATATTATTAGCAAAGCAAATAATATCACGTGTAAGTATTTAAAGAACGGATATTTGAATAAAATTTGAATTTAACATAATCTCATGAGTGGATATCAACATTATACTAGACATATCATCAACATTCTCCTTTTAAGATAGAATTAATACAGATGCATGATTTCTGGAATCAAAAAGGACTTTCTTTATTTCGTAATGTGGCCATTGGTTTTAGGGTTGAAGAAATGACGTCTATAGGATTCAAAGCTACCCTGTTTTTGCACACCTCTTTCTATAGAGATTTTTTCTATTCTTTCTTTTCATTTTTCACTTTCTTGGCTTTTTTTCTTTCTATTTTTCAACTTTTCATTGGTTTTTATTTTTCTTTTGCTCTAACTAGCCAAGAACTTTTTTTTTTTTTTTATAAATAAATAAGGCATCTTTCACCTTTTCTATATATTGATTTAGAAGAGGGTGCAAGAAAATTGTGTAGCAAAGGTGGGTTTGACATATTTTCATTTGGCTTGGGTATTTTTCGGGTTTCATGAAAAGATGTATACTTTTTTAGGCTCAATCATGGTTGACTAAGGATATAATTTTGTAAAAGAAATGGTTAAGGCTCAAGATTAATCACACATGGCTTCAGATCATTTTCCAAAAATTATTCATCTGTATCAATCCTACAGAAAATAATTTCAAGGACAATGCTGATAATATAATCTAACAAGTGCTAATCAATACAAAATTAATGAGATTATTCAAAGAAAGTTCACCGTAGAATCGAAGATGTTTCTTTGAGTAAATGTAGAATATCTCTCCAAGAAAGATTGGCTCAAATTCTTCAATTGGTTATACATCTCCACTAAATATGCAAAGAGTGTAATATTTCACAAGGTTTTTCAAATAAGGAAATCTAATCGTGCTCTATAAGAGTAAGTTTAAACAAAAATATTAAGATAATATACAACTAAAGTATAAAAATCCCACGTGATCAGATTAAGGCTATTTTCACAAAACATAGGAATATCAACTTAATTTAACTATGAATCATATGAACTAGTCTTCCTAACTTAAAATTGTCATAAATAAACTAGTTTAAAACACAAACAAATTTAAAACATATAAATATGTTCAAAATATAGAATAATTTAAAGTGCAAGTGCATAATGTAAAAGATGACTGAAAGAAAACAAATTGTTTTGTAGATCTCCAGTCTGTTTAGGAAGTAGAAGATCCTTCTCCGAAATGATCTCGAAGTAGCTTCATAATCTCAGCTTGGTTTTGTTCCTATTCATCTATGCGTTGCTTGATCTGAGTAATATTGTTCTCCACTTCTAGTAAGATGCATCTATTAGTTCTGTCATCCATTGGGATGTATGGTTGATTCTCTTGTAGTTGCTGCTCTTGTGATATGAATTCTTCAGGTACCCAAAATGGTTCCTCTTCTTGTGGTGAAGGTATTCCTTGTTGATTTTCCAGTTGTCCTCCATGACTCTTTTTGAATGAAGCTTTATCCAATACTCCAGGATGATTCACTGTCGTCCATATTGGATTGATGATCACACCTTCATTCTTGCATAACTGAGAAACTAACATAGCATATGGGAGTGTGAGTTTCTTTCTATCCACAGTGAGTTTCATTTGGTCTATGATTAAGTTTGGCAGGTCAATTGTGTGTCCCATCCCAAATGCATATAAAAAATAAGCCTGCTCAATAAATATTTGATTCTTTTGAGCTCGGGGTAACAAACTCTACACTGTTATCATATTCAGAATCCGATTTTTGTCTGTTAGCTCTCCTTGTATAATGTAATTATTTGGGCGTCCCCAAACAAATTGTAAATTTCCTGTTAATTCTTTTCCTACCTTATGCAAATCAAGTAGTTCAGTGTACGGATATTGTGGGTTGGGTGGTCTTTGCATAGGGTTAAAGAAATCGGCTATAGTAGCCGGTGTAACTTGAAAAACTATTCCCCGAACAAATACACGCAATTGTTTTTCCTCTTTAATTTCAGCATTACTGTAAAATTCCTTAACTAAGTAGTCATAAGCAGGAACAAATATCCTAACATAATGTAATCATCCTCTTTCATGGAGAATTTGTCTTATTCCTAGGTTCTCAAAATCTTCATATATTACTGTTCTTTCAGAAATAATAGTTTTAGTCAGAAAATTAACATCATACTAGAGCTGTTGGTCCAAATTTTCAAACATCACCTCATTGAAGATATTTCCCAATTGAGGTTGTTGTGGAGGTGCCTCGGGTTGCGAAATTCGATCCCTTCGTGCTTGGCTTGAAGACCTTCTTGTTTGTCATCTTGAATCCATATTTTTTTCTTGACTGGTTCCTGATTTGTAACTGCATGCTACTGCTCTGATTTTCTGAAATTTTGCTCTTTTTCCTGTATTTCCTGCAATTTACAAAATTAAATAGTCATTCTACAAAACTTTGTTAACCACTCTTTTTTTTTTTTTTTTCTTGTAAACAAAATGGTGGGTTTTTAATGTTTATTTGTTGTTGAATATTTACTGATGATTTTTTTTAATCAATTTATAGTTATTTACATTTATGTACATAACTCTATACATAAATATTTACACATATGTACAATTCTTCCAAAGATTTTATTTTAATCAGATTGATTCAGCGTCAGAACTGTCTGGTTCAGTGACACCAGTGACATGGTTAATTTCAGTTCGCACGTATCTGTTTAGCATTGGGCCAAAATAGGATGGCGTCTCAGGATAATACTTGTTCTGCCCATCCCTAATCCACCGTAAACGATCTAACGATCGACCTGAAATTGGTTCTGCACACTTATTGTATCGTCTCAGATGTTCTGTACAACCACATTTTACACAAGCACAAAGACGATTTGCTCGTCGGTGTTTAGCATATGTACTTTTTCCACAAAGGGGTCGTGCTTGGTTTTCAAAAATCTCTAAATTTCTAACATATCTAGCTTTTTGCATGATCAACGTATGTATATCTTTCAAAAAATGACGTAATAAAACTAAACTTAACCAAAATAATTTTTCGTCCATTTTCAAATTTTTTTTTTTAATTAAAGATGACTCGAAAAATTATTGAAAATTGACTCACTATCCGGTTCTTTAACGTCTACCAGTCACAAAGACGGACATAAGTTCTTAAATTACAATTACTATTTTAAACACAAACTTAAATTCACATTCAAATTTCCCCATCTTAAATTAAACAGTATTTGAAATGTAAATACAGAAATAGCCAGCACTTATAATAAAATAAAAACCAAGAATCTGTTGTCTTTCAGAGATTAGGATATCTGGCTTTTACTCAGGAGGTTTAATCTGTCAAATAAATTACACATAATTAGTATTATTACTTACAAACAACTAACAATATATATTTAGTGCATATAGACTGGATCAAAAAGCAGAACAGAAGTTACATCTTGTGTGAATCCATCATAGTATGGCTTAAGTCTTTGTCCATTTACTTTGAAGATAGTCCCAGTTACTGGATTTTCAATTTCAATTGCCCCATAGTCGAAAACTTGCTTGACTATATACGGTCCTGTCCATCTAGATCTTAGTTTTCCAGGGAATAAACGAAGCTTTGCATTATATAACAGAACTTTTTGAGATGGTTTAAAAGATTTTCGCACAATATTCTTGTCATGGAATATTTTAGTTCTGGATTTCGCAATTTTTGCATTTTCATAAGCTTCATTTCTTAATTCTTCTAACTCATTGATTTGAAGTTTACGTGATATTCCAGCTTTATCCATATCAAAATTCATCATTTTGATTGCCCAATAAGCTCTATGTTCTAATTCTATAGGCAAATGACATGGTTTACCATAAACTAACCGATAAGGAGACATTCCTAGAATAGTCTTATATGCAGTACGGTAAGCCCAAAGCGCATCAGTCAATCTTAATGACCAATCCTTACGATCTGGATTTACTGTCTTTTCTAAAATGTATTTTATCTCCCTATTAGCTAATTCAGCTTGGCCACTTGTTTGTGGATGATACAGAGTGGATATTTTATGTGAAATTGAGTATTTTTTCATAAGATTCTCAAAAATTTTATTACAAAAATGTAATCCATCATCACTGATGATTGTTCGAGGAATTTCAAATCTGGATAAAATATTTTTTTAAAAAAATTTGATCACTGTTCTGTGATCGTTATTTCTACATGGAATTGCCTCTACCCATTTAGAAACATAGTCAACTGCAACCAAAATATACAGATATCCAAAGGATGGAGGAAATGGTCCCATAAAATCGATGCCCCAACAATCGAAAATTTTAACAATTAAAATAGGGTTTAAAGGCATCATATTTCTTTTTGAAATATTCTCCATCCTTTGACACCTGTCACAATTTAAACAAAAGATATGAACATCTTTAAAAAGTGTTGGCCAATAAAATCCACAATGCAGAATTTTAGCAGTGGTTTTCTTTGAAGCAAAATGACCTCCGCAAGCTTCAGAGTGACAAAACTGAATTACCTGATGGATTTCATGATTAGGCACACATCGTCTTATTATTTGGTCTTTACAGTATTTAAACACATAAGGATCTTCCCAGAAAAATTTACGTGCCTCACTTAGGAACTTATTTCTATCAGACCAAGTATAATTAGAAGGAATAGTACCAGTAGCTAGATAATTGGTTATATCTGCATACCATGGTACTTCGGTTATTGCTAAAAGTTGTTCATCTGGAAAGGTTTCTCTAATCGGAATTGGTTCCTCTTTTACTTCATAATTTAATCTTGACAAATGATCTGCTACCACATTCTCTACTCCTTTCTTATCTTTTATGATAAGATCAAATTCTTGAAGTAATAAAATCCATCGTAGGAGACGTGGTTTAGCATCTTTCTTAGTAAGCAAATATTTTAAAGCTGCATGATCTGTAAATACTGTAATTGACGATCCAACCAGATATGATCGAAATTTATCTAATGCAAATACAACAGCAAGTAATTCTTTTTCTGTGGTTGAATAATTCATTTGTGCATCATTTAAAGTTTTGCTAGCATAGTAAATAACATATGATTTTTTATCTTTTCTTTGACCTAATACAACTCCTACCGCATAGTCACTTGCATCACACATTAATTCGAAAGGTAAAGACCAATCAGGAGGTTGCATAATAGGTGCAGAGATAAGCATATTTTTTAATTTATCAAATGCTAATTGACATGCATTATTCCATTCAAAGATTATATTCTGACATAAAAGATTACAGATTGGTCTTGATATTAAACTAAAATTTTTAATGAATCTTCGATAAAATCCAGCGTGACCCAAAAAAGACCGGACATCTTTTACGATTTTTGGTGAAGGAAGATTAGCTATTAAGTCAATTTTTGATTTATCAACTTCAATTCCTTTTTGAGAAACTATGTGACCTAAAACAATACCTTGTGTAACCATGAAATGACATTTTTTCCAATTTAAGACAAGGTTTGTTTCCTCACATCTAATCAATACTTTTTCAAGATTTTCTAAACATAAATGAAATGAATCACCATATACTGAAAAGTCGTCCATAAAAACTTCTAGATAGCGTTCTACCATATCACTGAATATACTTAGCATGCAACGTTGAAAAGTAGCTGGGGCATTACATAACCCAAAAGGCATTCTTTTATAAGCAAAAGTTTCAAACGGACATGTAAAAGTAGTTTTTTCTTGATCATCTATTGCAATTTCAATTTGATTGTAACCAGAATATCCATCTAGAAAACAATAATATGCATGCCCAGCTATTCTTTCCAAAACTTGATCTAGGAATGGTAACGGAAAGTGATCCTTTCTTGTGAGAGAGTTTAGTTTTCGATAATCAATACATACACGCCAACCTGTGACTGTACGCATCGGGACTAACTCATTTTCTTGATTTTTTATAACTGTAACACCAGATTTTTTTGGAACTACTTGTGTAGGACTAACCCATTTACTATCAGATATAGGATAAATAATATTAGCATCTAACAGTTTTAGTACTTCAGCACGAACTACTTCCTTTAAGTGAGGATTCAATCTTCTTTGCATTTGACGGGATGGTTTAGCGTCATCTTCTAGATAGATACAATGAGTACATAGAAGTGGACTTATACCTTTTATATCTGCTATTGTCCATCCAATAACGCTTTGATGATTTTTCAAAACTTTTGTTAGTTCTTTTTCTTGAATTTCAGATAATTTTGACGATATTATAACTGGATATATTTCCTTTTCTCCTAAAAAGACATATTTTAAGTTGGTTGGAAGAGGTTTTAATTCTGGCTTAAAAACTTTGACATTAGATTCTATAAGTTTTGGTAACAATTCTTTGCATTGTAGATTCTTGGCAGATGTATTTTCAGATTCGGTTTCAGGTATTGATTCTAATGTCAATAACTCTTTTTCCAGAAAATTCTTTTCAAAAAAACTTTGGGTTATTGTTTCAACATGATTTACTTCATATATTTCTTCTTCTTCTTCTTCTCTAGGTCGTTTTGTACTTTTAAAAATGTTTAATTCCAAAGTCATGTTTCCAAATGAGATTTTCATAATTATATTCCTACAATTAATCAACACATTTGATGTAGCTAGAAATGGTCGACCTAAAATTAGAGGTATGTATTCAAATGAACATCCTTCACAACATGGCTCTGTATCTATAACGATGAAATCTGCTGGAAAATAAAATTGATCAACTTGGACAATCACATCTTCTACAATTCCCCATGGGGTTTTTATTGATCGATCTGCTAGTTGTAGTTTAACATTGGAAGGTTTTAATTCACTTAATCCTAATTGCGTATATATTGAATATGGCATTAAATTACAACTGGATCCCAGATCTAGTAGGGCTTGTCCAATTTGAAAATTCTCAATGAGACATGAGACTGTAGGACTACCTAGATCTTTGTACTTAAGAAGTGTGTCTTGATGTATTATAGTATTAACTTGTTCAGTTGAAAATGCTTTCTTTGGTACATTCGTTCTTCTTTTGATCGTACAAAGATCTTTTAAAAATTTAGCATAAACTGGAACTTGTTTTATTGCATCCAACAAAGGAAGGTTAATTTTTACTTGTTTAAATAACTCAAGAATGTCAGATTGATCTTTTTCAGATGAAGGTTTCTTGACTCTTTGAGGAAAAGGTAAAGGAATAGGACATGGAGGATCTTTTTCACTTTGTTTTCTGATTGTTTTTCAATTAAAGGTTTAGGTTCCAGTGGTTCACTAACAGGAATTTCCTTCCGTATTTGTTTTGGAATCTTAGGTTTAATAGTTTTATCAATTTCCTTACCACTTCTCAATGTCATGACTGCTTGTACTTGACTTGGCGAGGCTTCAGATGATACAAAATTAGTTTGATTTTGACTTTGTGGAGGTTTAGGTTGAGATGGAAACTTCCCTTTTTCTATAGTACTTAAAGACTGAGTCAACTTAGCTAGATGACTTTTAATATCTTCAATACTCTATGAAGTTTGAGATTTAAAATTGTTGAATGCTTGATTTGTTTGAGTATTGAAATTCATTTGACTTTGAATAAATTGATTCATAGTGTCTTCCAGAGTTCTTTTCTGTGGAGGTAGATATGGTTGATATTGTGGTTGATTTTGTGGCTGTTGTAGACCTTGTGTTTGATTTGTAGGTTGTGTATTTTTTCAACTAAAATTCGGATGATTTCTCCATCCTGGATTGTAAGTTTCAGAATATGGATTTGAATACGGTTTAGTATAAGTTGGAACAGCATTTGATTGTTCAATTAAGACTTCTTTGAATGCAAGAATAGTTGGACATTCCCCAGCAGGATGTCCTGACAATGCACAAATTTCACATGTTTGATCAGTAGAGTTTACAACAGATACTTGCTTAAGTTTTTTCATTTCCAAGGCTTCTAGTTTTTTAGATAAATTAGCCATTTTTGCTCTTAACTCATCATCTTCTTTTAATATATATTTTCCTCTTTCAGATGTAGATGACTTATTTTCTACAATGTTTGAAGAAGTTGAGTCCCACATTTGGGAACTCTCCGAAATAATATCGAAAAATTGAAATGCTTCTTCAGGGTTTTTATTCATAAATTCTCCTTGAGCCATCATTTCAACAAATTTTCACATGGCAGATGGAAGTGAATCATAAAAGAAACCAACTAAAGTCCAGTTTTCAAATGCATGATGTGGACAAGCTTGGAGAAGATCTTTAAATCTTTCCCAACATTAATAAAAATTTTCTTTTTCTTTTACAGCAAAATTCATTATCTGGCGTCTTAATGCATTAGTACGATGCACAGGAAAAAACTTTTTAAAGAACTCAGTTTGTAAAGCTTGCCAATTCGTGATAGAATTTGCTCTTAAAGAGTTAAGCCATAGTTTAGCTTTATCTTTTAACGAGAAAGGAAAAATGTTTAATTTAATCATTTCAGAATTATCTTGCAAAGTTCCACAGACTTCTTCAAATTCTTTCATATGAACATAGGGATTTTCAGTTTCTAAACCATGGAACTGTGGTAGTAACTGTATAGTTCCTGGTTTAATATTAATATTTGGAGCGTCTATTGAAAAAGCAAAACATGATGGGACATTAGTTCTTGTAGGATGTAGATATTCTCTTAATGGTCGAACATTTTGAACTACTTCCTGTTCTCTTTCTTCTTGTTGTCTAGGTACGTTTTGTGCTATACTTAAGTTGAATGATTCTTGTGTAGATGTAGACGAAGATGATGAAGGAGTGGATTGATTTACTGAACCTACGGATGAATGAACAGACATAGACTAAAAACAAACAAACAAACTATAAACATATAAAACAAGTATACACCTATTTTTTTATTTTATAAATATTATTATTTTTTTTTAAATTACTATAACTCCCCAGCAACGGCGCCAAAAACTTCATTCACACTTTTTAGTGGTCTGAATTATATTATATTATACACCCAAGTATAAGTGGTCAAATTTTAGTTTTCTCGGTTTTAAGTCCAAGTATCAATCCCATAAAAGTTTAGTAATTTAGACTATAAAATAAAATAAAAAAAATTAAAAGTGTTGTTTGAAGCAGAATATTGTTTTATAACTTGTGATGTGAGCTTAGCTTGACAGCTAGTTTAACTTAAATAAAATGCATAAGTAAACAAGTAAATTGCGTAAAAAAATAAAGTGCGTAAGTAAATGCGTTAGCAACAAGAATATAAAAGATACTCTTCAGTTTAAGGGTCTCATATGCATTATATTGGTTAGATACTGGAAATGCTACCTCATAATAATTAACTCCCATGTTACTGGAAAGTCAACTGGCAGGTCTGATGTATATAAACCATAACACAGCTGTTTCTTAGGCTACACTAGTGGTAATATATTATAACACAGCTGCTTCTTAGGCTACACCGGTTATATCTATGTCAACTGATTAACTCAAGCAAACCAGAAGGACAAGTCATTCATGAGGAATACTTAAGTTATTCATTTGATCTCATGATTACAAGTGCATATATATAAACCATAACACAGCTGTTTCTTAGGCTACACTAGTGGTAATATATTATAACACAGCTGTTTCTTAGGCTACACCGGTTATATCTATGTCAACTGATTAACCCAAGCAAACCAGAAGGACAAGTCATTCATGAGGAATACTTAAGTTATTCATTTGATCTCATGATTACAAGTGCATATATATAAACCATAACACAGCTGCTTCTTAAGCTACACTAGTGGTATTATAGTATAACACAGCTGCTTCTTGGGCTACACTGGGTATAGATGTGCCAGTTAAACATCCTCAACATTCCGGTGGAAGCAAAGCCATACTGATAGGAACATCGTAGTTGTTAGACTGTCATAATAATTATATATAATAATAATCAACCCTAATAACCCAGAAGGACAAGCCATTCATGAGGATCATTTAGGTTTGTACCACACATCAGTCAACTTCCTCAGCATTTCGGTGGAGGACAAGCCATACCGGTAGAAACGTTATGGTTGTTTAACCGGCGGGTCTTATGATATACTGATGATATAATCAAAGGCACAGCACCGGAATTATACACATCACTATATCACGCATTAAGCATATAATACATAAAATATAAATAATATTTCAGCATTTCCATAATATAAACAGTAATATACATATGTTCCCCTCACACTAGAGGGTATAAACGACTACTCATGCTCCATTGCTACAGACAAGCAAGAAGTGTGGGTAGTATTCATTATAATTAAAATAAAACTTCTTTCATAAGGAACAATTGAAACACAACCACCCTTAATGTCATTCAAGACAAAAAAAAGTGGTGGCAGTTCAACTATCCGAATAGAAAGATACTACAGAAATGTAGAAATACAGAGTAACAACAGACTGGCTTTCAAAATCTTTTTCTTTCTCTCTTTTCTTTCTCTCTCTTTTCTTTCTCTTTGATGGCCGGCTAGCTTTCTTTGTAGGAAGGAAGTTTTCTCTTGAAATGGTATTGTGAAGGCTTGGAGTACTTGGAGTGGAATCTTTTTAAGTATAGAGTGAAGACCCCTACTTATAGGGGAGGGTGAAGTTTCGGCCAAGGAGGGGTCCTAACCCCCTTTTCACCCTTTAGGAATGTTGATCCTTGCAGCAGGGCTAGGTGTCACGGTCTTGGGCTTCCACTTGTTGCATTCTGGAGCTGCCACTTGTTGAGGGGTCCTAACCCCTACCTTAACCTTTAAGAAGGTTAAGCCTTGCAGTGGTGCAAGGTGTCTTCTTTTGGAGCTGCCGCTTGTTGCCTCCTAATTCGTCCATGATTCTTTATTACATCTTAGTCCTTCATAGTTTCAACTCTTGCAAAATTGCCTTGTGTTTCCCATTATTTCTGCATTTGACCCTAAAATTTACAAATAAAGTATTAAAAACTTTAATTTGCACACAAACTATAATTCATAATGTTTAGCGATTTTATCTTACAAAATTGATCACTTAATTATTTTATTTACACACTAATTAGGGTTAATGAACAACCCATTTCATAAAATCCAATCCAAGCAACTTCATCCAACCTAAATCATGCAAGAATTGGTTTTAACATACTCTCGTATCCATTTTCCATATTCTAGCTACACTAGGTGTGTGCTATACATGAGAATTCATCTCTAATCATCCTATCCATTTCATATAACAACCCTATGTTGAAAATAAACTTAGTTAGGGGGGAAGCCTACCTCTTGTAGTGTATGCCCACGTAGTAGAAGCCCCAATAGCCCAAAATCACGCTTGATCCCAAAAATTCAATCTTTGAGATTTTAAAGAAAGCCACGATCGTTGGTATGCTTGTGTAGCTCTCATTGCATAGAGCGATTTTAATTCTTGGCCCGAAGTAATCCAACAGTTGAATCTTCATATATTAGAGGAAGAAGGTGGGAGAACTTGAGATTTTTCTCTTCTCTCTCTCTTTCTCTCTTTCTCTCTCTCACTCTCTCTCTCTCTCTTCAGAAATGTAAGTGAAGAAATGGGGAAAAATCTGATTTTCCCCTTTAAATAACCCTTAAATGCTTGTCTCACAATGCATCACTCGTCCCAATTTTCTGATCCAATTTTATTCTGAATCAATTAAATCTCGCCCCGGGTTAAGTTAAGTATATTTTTATTGAACTAAATTTAAATTATGTTTTGGGGCCCGCGAATAGATATTGATCGCATTTATTTTAATCGCACAATGCCCGATCGTACCTTAAAACATGAAAATTTTGACTATCTCAAAATTTTACGATAATTGACTGAGTAACTAGATTTCATGATATGAATCCAACGATGAGGTCTACTTTTTCATCTGAGTTCTAAAAAAATTTGGGTTTTCAACCCGCATCGTAATGGTTAATTATTGTTTTATCCTTTTTAATTAAGTTTTAATTTTCCTGGGTTTTACAAAGTGGCAATTCTCGGTCATGTGCCCCACATCGCAATGGTATGAGTACTTGAAGTTCGGGTTTCTTTTTGCCGGGTCTCCTCCCATTTGTTTGGCCACTTGGAAAATGGTTTTCCCTTGATCTAGGAAAAGATTCTATAAATTGGCTCTTTGAGGACCGTGTTGACTCCTATAAATAGGGATTTAGAGGTGAATCCTTCATTTTCCTTCCCTGGGTCTGAGCACTTGATTTCTCCTTCCTGAAGGGCCATTTCCTAGCTTGGTCTCGGTTTACCTCCCAGCATAGATCATCATCAACCTTTGAATTCTTCTCCACCCTGGCCATGATTTCTTCCATGTTTAGCACCGGTCTCCTTTTTAGTGACTGGTACAATTTATATTTTTTTGTAACCCTATCTTGAAAGATGTTGCAACCCTCCACCTCATTCATCGTTTCCCAATACTAGTGAGCATACTCTTGCAGTGTTTTGCTATTCCTTTTCTTCAGCGTAAACAATGACCTGACATCGTTAGGCTGCAAAATGCTAGTGATAAACCGAGTTGTGACTGCTCGGCAAGCTACCCCCAGCTGTCAATTGTCTTCTTAGCTAAGCCATCGAACCACTTCATAGCCAATTCTCTTAGGCTACTAGGGAATATGGTACATAACAAAGACTCATTTTTCATATAAACCATTATTAGTTTTCAGTAATGACAGATATGAGCGGTTAGGTTTGTCTTACCATCATATTACTTAAAGGTTTGGGATGATGAATTTGCTGCGGATCTTTCATCACTTGATCTACTTGGAGAAGGGGGAAATCTCCATGCCTTCTACATATTCCCCTGTAGCTCTTTGTGCCAAGTCTTTGGCTGATTTTTGCTCAGGTCCCTTCAACCTATTGTTAAGCTCCTTTGTAATGAAGCGCTTCCAAGCGTCCTCCTAGTCTTCAGTGCAATGAGACTTTCTTCTATAAGTAGTATATAAAATGCAAAAAAATTAAAAATTTATTAAAAAAAAAGCAAAATGTTAATTAGTTAAATACCCAAATTTTTCTAGAACTCAAACGAAAAAATGAACCTTCCATTTGAATTAATATCGTGACATTCAACTACCCAGTCAATTTTTATCGAATTTTGAGATAGTCATATTTTTTACATTTTACAATGCGATCAGACGTCGCACGACTAAAATAAACACGATCAGATTTTATTCAAAAATTGGACCAATTACAGAGGGACGTGTGGAGCAATGAGGGCCAAGCATTCAAGACTGAGAACTAGAGGCCAGCGAGGTTGCTCCAGCCTTTGGAAGTGACTGAGTGAAAGTGGGAATACGTCACTATGGATGTTGTGTCCCAACTACCATGAATTTTGCATGAGCATGATGCAGTATGGGTGATAGTGGATCGGTTTACAAAGTCAACATACTTTTTGTCTATATGGATAACCTTCACACTATAAGAATTGTATAGGTTATATATACGGGAGATAGTCTAGTTACACGGGGTACCCGTATCTATAGTATTAGATTAGGATCCCACATTCATGACTCACTTCTAGGAGAGCTTTTAGCAAGCTATGGTGACACAGTTGATGATGAATACAACTTTTTATCCCCTGATGGATAGCTAGTAGGAGAGGACTATCCAGATTTTAGAGGACATGCTTCAGGCATGTGTCACTGCTTGATCATTTTCACTAGCTTTCCACATGAACTCAATTATGTGTATGGATTATAATGAAGGGTAAGTGTCGCTCTCACTAGAACTCATGCAAGATGTAGGAAAAATTATGTGTTGATGAACAAAAATGTGTGTGTGCAAAAGTGTTTCCCAAGCGTAGAGAGACTTGCAATGTCATGTTTTACTTGGAATGAGTATTGCAAGGTCATCTCCTTAGGGAAGGCAAGGTTGGGTGTTTTTGAAGAATGATTTGTGAAAAAGTGAAAATTGGAAAATCTTGTGATTTGAGATTTGGTGAGTTGTGAGTTAGGAAATATGCAAGAAAATAAGGTTGGCTAATCCATGGAGATCATTCCAATGGGAATGTCAAATCAACTCATTTCATTCAACCAATGGTGTCTCGGTGTTTGATTGATTCCTATGAAGTGAGGGACAAATTCAGTTATGTTGGGCAAGAGCATACCCCATGACAAGTCTACGGTGTATAAAAGCCCACAACCACATCCGCACTTAACCTAATCAAACCAAACACTTTACACTACGAAGAAGAATAGAAGAGAGTCGATTTCACATACCCAAGAGAAAATCCCTATTGGATTAGTCAACTAAAAGTTTATCTATGCAAGATAAAAGCAAGAACAAACATGAAGTAGAGAAATATGGTAGTGAACTCAAACATGAACTTGTATTAATGTAAGAAGGAGTTTAAACTACAAGAGAAAACATTCATACCCAAAATTTAAAGCTTGAAGGGACAAAACCCAAATATGAAAATGAACTCCAAGAAACTTAGCTAAGTTTGATTACAAATTTGATTAAAGAGATTAGAGTGCAAGAGGAAAAGAGGGAAAGATTACAAGTAAAATAGAGCTTACTACAACGACAATGATAAAGGAAAATGTAAAACCCAGCTTTCTCTCTCTAAAAATTTTGTTCTACCTTGGACCTTTTCTCTCTAAAGTATTGATAATCTGAAATTGTGTGAAGGAACTCTCTATTTTCATCCACCCCTCTCTCTTGTCATGAGTGGCTGACTTGAAGTGTTTGGAGAGAGATTGTCCACAAAAGCTTCCAAAATCAGTCAAAGTATGGTCCCTCATACTTTTTCTAACCACTCCCTCTCTCTACATTGGCCACCCACTCCTCCATGCTTATTATCTAAATTTAGGGGTTAGGAGGCCATGATGGAGTGTTAAAAATGTCAAAACATGGATTAGATATTAAAAGATGGGCCCCCGTAGTTGGTGGAGTCATTTGGAGAAGGATTTGGGCTTTCTGGGTTGCTAGTACCAGTACCTCATAATGTGGTATCGGTACCTCGATGTTTCTCATTGTTGAGTCAACAAGGGACAGGTAGGAGGTATCGGTAACTTAGGCAGAGAGGTACCGATAGCTCATTTATAGTAAGGTCTTGTACTGTTAGCTACTTTCCAGAAGCATGTCAACCAGTTGAGTTCCAAGGACCAATTATCGGTACCTAGTGATGTGGTACCGGTACCTCTTCTTCTTATCTTGAGATTCGTGGTTCCTTGAGCTCCTGAACCATCCGTCTTAAGATCCTTTCTTTCCCATTGACCTCAATCACTTAATGGGGTGCTTTATGCTTACCCTTTCTATCCTATCACTTGTAATCAATCCATTCTCCATTAATTATCAATTTGAATCCATTTTCCCAAAAATTTAGTACAAAAAAAATTAAAATGGATGCACTGAAGATGTTTAGTGTGTTATGTTCCACACTCATCAGTCATTGATCTCAAGGGTAGTTGGGAGGAGCACATACCCTTAGTGGAGTTTGCCTACAACAATAGTTATCATGTGAGCTTACAGATGACACCCTATGAGGCACTTTATGGGAGGTTGTGTCATTCTCTGGTCTGTTGGATGAAGGTTGGAGAGAACCTTCTATGGGTCTGAACTTGATTAGAGACACCTCAAAGAAGGTGGACATGATATGAAAACGTCTTCTGATGACACAGAGCCTGTATAAGAGCTACGCCAGCAGGCGAGAAAGACCTTTGGAGTTCGAGGTTGGAGATTACGTCTTCTTAAAGGTTATGCCTAAGAGGAGAGTGATTAGGTTCAAGAAGCAGGAAAAGTTGTCACTAAGGTATATCAAGCCCTTCGAGGTACTCGAGAGGGTTGGTACAATTGCTTGCTGATTGCAGTTACTGCCAAATCTATCAAGTGTTCAAGCGGTGTTCCATGTCCCTGTGCTCCAAAAGTACACTCCAGATCCTACACATGTAGTGGATTGGGGTGAGTTAATTTTTGATACAGATGAGACCTTCAAGAAGGGACCGATGCGTATCATGAATAACCAAGATCAACCTTTGCGTAGCGAGACTGTAGGCTAGTGAAGGTGCTATGGCAGCACTGTGGTATGGAGGAGGTGACCTGGGAGCATGAGGACACTATCCGTGCTACCTATCCATTCCTATTCAAGAATGGAGGTACATCTCTTGTAGTCATAGAGTAGTACATGACTTGTTGCATATGCATTTTGTTATATGTGCACATGTATGTAGTTTCGGGGACAAAATTCTTTTAAAGGGGGACGAATGTAAAACTCAAAAAATTAATACTTAATTAAAAAGGGTAAACGGGAATGAACCGTTATGGTGCGGGTTAAAACCCAAATATTTTTGGAACTCGAATGATGAAACGGACCTCATAATTGGATTTGTATCATGAAATCTATCTATCTAGTCATTTTTTGTCAAATTCTGAGACAATCGGATTTTTTGTGTTTTACGATGTGATCGAGCATCGTGCAATTAAAATAAACATGATCAAATTTTATTCATAGAAGCCAAAAAAAAAAATTAAATTTAGTTCAATAAAAAGTACTAAACTTAACATGGGGGCGAGATCTAATTGATTCGGATTAAAATTAGACCAATTAATAAGGGACGTGTGGTGCAACGTGAGCTAAGCATTCGAGAGTATTTAACCGTGGGGGAATTAGATATTTCCTCCATTGCTTAGCCTGAAAATTCCAAAGAGAGAGAGAGAGAGAAGAGAGAAATCTCAAAGTTCTTCCACCTTCTTTTACTTGATCCACCAAGATCCAATTGTTCGATCACTTCGGGGAAAGAGTTAAAGTCGTTATACACAACGAGAGCTACACAACCATATCAAAGATCGTGAATTTCTTCAAAATCTTAAAGATAGGAATTTCAGAACTAAACTTGAAAGGCTTGATTTGGGGTTTTAGAGACTTCTACTACATGGGCATATGCTACGAGAGGTAGGGTTCCCTCCTATCTAGATTTATTTTCAACCTAGGGTTGTTACGCGAATTGGGTAGGATGATAGAGATGAATTATCATATATAGCACACACCTAGGGTAGCTATAATATGAAAAATGGCTAAGAGTATATGTTTATACCAATTCTTACATGATTTGGGTTTGATGAAATTTCTTGGTTTGGATTTCATGAACTGGATTGCTGGGCATGCTATGTGTTTACATAATTTTGCCTATTAAGTGTTTGATAAAATGCTTAGGAATTCAAGTATGCGAATTGGATTGATATTACATGTAACATTCTTGGGAATGTTTGCAAAAAAATGGATATGTTCATTATATGTCATATAATATGATAAACATGTCAGTGTGAAATAAAATTGCACAATTAAATAGTATATGCATGGGTAGCATCACATTCATGGGCATCCAACATGAGTGTGTGTGTGTGTGTGTGCATGTTTTTACTCAAACACCATCCTTGGTGGGTTGATACATGGGCACGGGAAAGTGGAACCTAGTTTTGATTGAGTCACATGGGTTACATTTGAAACTATGTATCAGGTATAGCAAGAAGGGATAGATTCTAGGCTCACCTACTTGGTACACTCACTTGTCCTATGGTGAAATTCTGGAAAAGTGTGTAGGTATACTCAGAACCTGAGGTGAGATGCTCTCGAATGTTATGTGGGTTTGGTAGCCCTAGGTGTGATGTCCATAAATTTACTCGAGCTACATTGCATGTGTTAGTTCTCGTCTCATGGCGTGGCATGGAATTGTGGTATTCATTTATGCATTTTATGTACTTGAATGAATGATTTGCATGTGACATTGAGCGTGACTCACCCTTTATGGGGATGTATTTCAGAAGTTGGACGAGCTCCAGCTGACGACCCTTATTTGGGCCTGTGTTGACCATCGAGTCGGGTTGTAACTGATGAATTACATTTTGTAGTCTGCTTGAATTATTCTGTCATTCCTAATCTCTACGATGATTTCGGTACGTGTATGTGGCTTATATGGTTAGGGGAGTGTCACTCTCTCTTAGATATCATATAAGAAATGGGAAAACGTGTGT
Organism: Ilex paraguariensis; assembly: GCA_963454935.2. Classification (NCBI taxonomy): domain Eukaryota; kingdom Viridiplantae; phylum Streptophyta; class Magnoliopsida; order Aquifoliales; family Aquifoliaceae; genus Ilex; species Ilex paraguariensis. Next base: position 902,623 of record CAUOFW020003502.1, read on the forward strand.
GGATGAACAAAATGTGTGTGTGTGTAAAAGTGCTCTCCAAGCGAAGAGAGACTTTCAAGTGTCGTGTTTTACTTGGAATGGGTGTTCCAAGGTCATCTCCTCAGGGAAGGAAGGTGAATTGTGTGAAGGTGATTTTTGTGAAAAATGAAAAAGTGTAGAATCTTGTGGATTGGTGTTTTGATGAGTTGTGTTTTTAATGAAATGTAATGGAAACAAGATTGGCTAATCTAAACAGGTCATTCTAATGGGAATGCCAAATCAACTCTAAACATTCTTCCAATGGTGCCTAGGTGTTTGATTGATTCATAGGAGCCAAGGGACTAGAATGGAGGTGAGGACTCAAGCATATCCCATGACAAGTGTACGGTGTATCAAGAGCTCACAACCACGTCCGCACTCAACCTAGTCAAACCAAACCACCTTACACTACAAGGAGGAATGAAAAAGAGTTGATGTAGCATACCCAAGAAGAAATCTCCCTTAGATTAGCCAACTTAAAGCTTAGATACTCATATTTAATGCAAAGACATACACAATTTAAAGATACATTGTCAAGAAATGAAGATTGATTCTTGTATTCATGCAAGAAAATTTAAACTGCAAAGAAATGCATTTAATACCCATTTAAAAAGCTTGAGATGAAAAACTTAAATACAAACATGGTAGAATCTAGGATGTGTAACTAAACTTGAAATACACTTGCAATAAATGATATTAAAGTGCATTGAATGAAGATTACAAGAGTATTCTAGCTTACAACAAGTGAAATGGTTCAAAGAAATGCAAAAATCTAACTTCTCTCTCTAAAACTATGTCTTCCTCCATTAGCTTCTCTCTCTAAATGTTGAATAATGTTGTAAAAAATGTCAAGAGTCCTTCCATTTTTGTCCATGGAGTTCCTATAGCCTATGTGAGAGGCTCCCATCAATGGGGGGCTGAGTTGATGGCTTGGACAGGCTAGGACAAGCCTAGCCTGCACCCCACCTTGCCTCTTTCTTACTCTCTCCTCCTTTGCCATCCTCCATCTTCCAATGCTGACTTTAGGGTGTAGGGAGGCATGTATGTATGTAGAATATGTTAGGGGACAAGTGGGAGGATCATAGGTGGAACCTCCAAGTCACAAAACTTGAGTTACATGTTGTCTGGCATTTTTGGGCAAAACCTTCCGAAAAGTCGATGCAAACCTTTCGGAAGGTTTTGGCAGGAACATGGGAAAAAGCAGTCCAGTGAGCAAAACCTTCCAGAAAGCTAATTCAAACCTTCTGGAAGGTTTTGGCAGAGGCAGAGATAGTTCAATGTGCAAACCTTCCAGAAGGTTTTCACCAGATTTGCTTTTTTCTTGATTTATTCACCTTCCAAGCCTTCCTTTAAGCCACCCCTCATCTCCATTGATTTTAAGCACTACGATGGGGGCTTAACTCAAGCCATAATCAACTCTTTACCTACAATCACACAACAACATCATTAATCGTCTGCTTAATTGCATTTCTCCCTAATTCCACCACAAAAGCAAGTATTAAAGGGTATAAAAACATACATAATGTGCAATATTTTGTGCTAATCATAGTCCCTTGTACATTTCTATTTAGGTCTTGTATAAATTATGTACAAAACTTGTACTTTTGCTAGGGCATGTAATGTGACTCTCTTGGACATTATTATTTTGTAAACAAATGGATGTTGTATGAGTTTGTATGGTTAACAGTTGAAATTTTAGAAATTTTGGAAAATCTTGCTCCGGGTATCAATACCTCATAGGTACCTTGCCTCCAACGAGCTCAGGTATTAGTACCTCTCCTCCAGTGGACTCAGGTACCATTACCTAGGCTCACAGGTACCAGTACTCCGATGACAGTGGGCAATATACCGGTACCAAGTCTTACAGGTATCGGTACTTGACTTCCAGAAGGCCCAAGTATCGATACCCCTTATTTGAGGTATTGATACCACCTCCCAAAAACTAAATTTTGAACTACAACACTTTTGACCCTTCATATCTTGAGCTCTTTTCTTTGAATGGTATTAATAGTTAAATTTTAAGTCCCAGACTTTGGGGTTTGGACCTTGGAATGGTCATATAATTAATATGTTAACAGGTTCTGTATTGGATAGTGCTCCCGTGCAAAAGAGACTATGCTTGAATTCCATTATGTTATGATCCCGATGATTAGGGTGTAATGACATGATATCAAGTTATACGGGTATCCACGGGTATTTCAAGGGTTGATGGGTGATCAACGAGTTGAGAAGAACCCCTGGATTTTGGGGCATCACGGCTTGATATCACAGGGTGGGCTTGAGGGTAGATTGGATTAAGTCATTGCACTCATGACTTGATCCAAAATGTGTACACCAAGTGCAGGCAGTCAAGCTGTAGTAATAATCCGGTTAAGTCCGGAGTCGAATCGACAGGGAACTATGATTGGTGTTTTCAAGTAAGCAATAATAGAGACCAAGTAACTGAAAATTTTGAGAGTTTGAAGTGGTGGGGTTTCTTGAATAGAATAGAAGATTCTTTTTCAAGAGTTTTCTAGACTAAATGTAAGATTCTCTAAATGTAACAGCCACTCTATAGCTTGAGGATCAAAACATGTAATAGACTATCCGGTTTATTATGTTTGTGCTTTATAACTCAATTAACTCCCGTGTCAACAGCAAGTTAATCCGAAGATAAAGATGGACTATGACAATTAAGCACATGATTTCGATGACTTTCTAGAAGTTTACAAGAATTGTCTTTGCTGAGACTTAACCCATCTACAAACAAGCAAGTTTTTCTACAAGACATCCAACCATGGCATTAATGATCTATTCTTTGAATAAAGTGCAATAATAGTGGAGATTGAAATATTGTCATGCATAGTTAGCCGAGATGCTTGCCTTGAACCAACAGGTCTTTCTATGCAGGAGTCATCTGTATCATAGATGAAGCCCTTGGTTATATAAAGTACCTCAACTTTGCTAGATACATTCAATCATCTAATGAACAGATGGAGTATAAAGCATTAAAGCATGAAGAAGTTGCACAAACATAATTTTCGGATAATCTTTACATATTCATCAACTCTTACTAAAGAGTGAATGAGGAACTACTCATTTTTCATGGCCTTGGCAAGGCTAGAAAAGTGAGTGTTACTCATCCCTCTAAGTAGAGGAGCTACTAAGTAAAACAAACTAAACAAAGAGCTTTTCTTTAATGAAGAATAAGTGAATCACTTTCCACCCTTTACGGCTTTGGTAAAGCTCTAGAAAAGTGAAAAAGTTTCACTCTTCTAACAAAGAAGGATGCTTAAGCAATGGAAGTGAAATACATGAACATTAAAAGTGAAAGAAAGGAAGTTACTTTTGGAGGGTTTTCACCACAACCAAAAGTTAAACCATCCCTCTTGATACTTTGTAAATAAAAGCAAGTACAACTACAAGGGGAGTCTAAGCCTCCATCATGGTTGTCATAACCTGAATGTAAAGACTTAGCATAAGTAAATAAAAAACTTCAACTACAAAGGAAGTCTAAGCCTCCATCATGGTTTATATAAATGCAAAATGAAAACATAAACATGAAATGTTCATGAACTAGATTACTAAAACACTCTTCACTTTACAAGAACAAAGAGTGCTCCCCCTTTTCTCTACAAGAGGAAGAATGCCCTTTAAACTCCCAACATGGGAGTATTTATAAGCAAGGAAAGGGGGGAGGGTAGGAGATAAGAGAGGTTAGTGAATAGTGTTTTCCACCCATGGGAATCAACTATTCTGTAGGCAGTCTGCAGGGGGACATTTGAACGTGATCTGGCGTTCGAACGTTAAGTCTGTCTTTTCTTTAAGGATGTTCAAACGTGAGATGCCATTTGAACGTTGTTTGTGTCTTTTCTTTGAGGATGTTCGAACACCAGATGGGGTTTGATTCCTTCCACTCAAGTGGCCTGTGGTCACTGACTTGGTCACTTCCATACGTCTTTAACAACCTTGACTTTACACTCAGCAACTTGGTCCTCAGTCACTCAAGAGAACGTTCGAACATGGAGTGGCGTTCGAACGTGGTACAAAAGTACTTCTGCTTCTTCTTTCTTTACTGCAACATGCCAGGTTCCAATGGTGTAGTCTTTTTAGGATTCCAGAGGACGTTCGAACGTGAGTTGGAGTTCGAACGTGGTACTCAAGTACTTCTGCATTTGCCCTTTGTTGACTGCAACACGCCATGTCTCAGCAGCTAGTCTTGGCAGGCTTTCAGAGGACATTCGAACGTGGGTTGACATTCGCACGTTCTTGCTTTGTTCCAACCCTCTGCAATTTTGTTCCCTAGTGTGCCGCTGTTACATTCAAGTGTGATTTTTATTATTCTTGAGCCTTTGTTCTCTTTAGGACCTGAAATGTCATTACTTAAACTCCATCAAAGTACAATTAGTTCAAAAAGGCATAATAAAAATTGTTAACTTTATGCACGAATCACACCCCCCAACCTAAATATTGCTAGTCTCTAGTAATACAATGACAATGAAAGATAAATCTATGCCTAATGCCTTTTTCGTAGGTCATCCGATTGCATTTAGCTTATGCAACAAGCCGTTGAACCACTAGGTTTACCCTAGTGGACGAGTGTTGTCTCGTAAGGGTTTTCAGTGAAGCTACCCACAAACTTCAATCGAACAAGTGTGTATGTGAGATTGCTGACTAAAAATGAATTAGCATCATGGTCGTTGGGATACTCAACCCTCAATCGTGACTTATCACCTACATTTCTCTTCCATTGGTACTCACTTTATGCAAAAATTAGCACCTGTCATATTAGCATTTGAGATTCTCTAAGTAGTGGGATGGTCATTCTAGAAACAAGAATTGGTATATAACGATCATTCCCCTTTTTCCACCTTCCATGGATAGCTTTAATTACACAAGCCTTTCTAGGAATGCTCTCAGCAAAACAAATCGCTCCGATTATAGTGACATATCTCTCAAAAGTGGCATGTGATCAGAAGATGGCCAGTCAAAAAATCTCATGCATTATCAGTATAAGAGTGAAGTTTTGAGGAAAACAAACTTAACCTTGGCATAATCTCATGGAAGAATATTGATGCAAATAGAGAAATTCTAGTTAACATACCCCACTTGTAGTAGATAATACACATATGCATCACACTTGAGATCACGTAGGGCTTTTTGTAGGTTATAATGGGGCCAGAGGTCAGTGGCTAATGAAATAATGTCAATGGTAATCAAAGGCTATCTTTTTATGCAGTGTTGTACACCTCTTTCCAGCTTTCTTGATATTTTGCCTGGGAATGGGATTTCTTTCTTTTATTTTTCCCATTTTTCACTTTCTTGGCAATTATCTGTCTCACAGTGTGTTTTTTCTTTTGGCTGTTTCCACTGATTTACCTTTTATTGAATAGTAGCCACCATTGTCTTTACTTTTTTTCTTGCCTTTCTGTTATCATATTGATTTGCAAGAGGGTGCAAAAAATTAGATAGCAAGGTATGGTAAAAGTATGCTTTTGTGGCTTTGGTCATTACACAGGCGAGAAAGAATTCATTCATTTAAGGCTCAAGCTTGGCTGACTAGGGATATACTTTTGTAAAAGAATTAGCTAAGGCTCAAAGTTGATCCAAAGGTGGCCTAAGATCCTTTCTCAAGTATGTGCATATGTTCAAAGGTTCCCTGTAGGTTATGAAAATATATCACTTTAGTTGCATCAATCAAAGCAAGTTTAATGAGATTATTGAAAGCGATCATAAGTGAAAGAGCTTACTTTGAGTAATTGTTGATATCCTCTCAAAAAGCACCGTAAAGCTCAAGACTTACCATGGTTTTCTTTATCATCTCTACTGATTATGTCGGGTGTTTCAAGGAATGTTAGTTATATAACGATTCCATTTTCGAGTCTGATCACCTTGTACTTCAAGAATAACAAATAGTTATGTACATTTGACAATTTAAGCATAGAGATAGTATCGATGTTCCAAAAAATTGAGGTTTTATGTCTTGGTTGTTAAGTTAAGGTGTCAAACTAATCATGTGCTTAGTCATTTTCACAAGTAATCTTAACATCCACATCTGTTTGTTATTAACAAGAATTAGAGTGCTAATTCTATACATGCATTTGAAACAAATCAAAATGATAAACTGAATCATTCAATTCATAAAGGATAATGTGTCTATAATAATGTCAATGATGCAATTCATCCATTCAAAACATAACTTCAACTATCCACAATCAACTCTAAAAGGACATATACATCCCCCATAAGTACAAGTATCCACAATATCCACAAGAATTATCAAGAAGAAAACGCCTCCACAACAGTACGGAAATTTCCCAAAAACTACTCAAAGAAGAAACAACAAACAATCAAGAGCAGAAATCAACTACTCCTCCTCAAGAACAAAAATAATCAATCCTCTCCTCCACCTCCATCAACACCACTAGCACTACCAGCACCACTAGCACCACCAGCTCCACTCCTCAAAAGCCTTAGGATCTCATCTTGCTTAGCTTCAATGCTAAGCATGATGTCCCATAAAGAACGTTGGGTGGTCATGTTGGGGCCTGCTAGATCTGGCTGCTCTCTCTCTGTCTCCATATCTCTCTCTTCTTCGGCGTCCAACTCCTCCTACACATCATCGATTCCTTGAGGAGGGGGCATCTCTTGCCTAGCCGCTGAGGTGCCACTATGCCCTAGGCTTCTTTTGAATGACCATTTATTAAGTGGCCCCATTGGATTTTGGATGTCCATTTCTGACCTCACCTTCACCCCATTGTCGGTGCATATCTCAGTCACAAGTGTGCCAAATGGAAGTGCACTCGTCTTTGCATCGCACCCCTTCTTCATTTCATTTAAAATCAACGAGGGGAGGTCGATGCTATGCCCTCGCCCTAGTGCATAGAGCAAACGTGCCATCTCAGGCAAAATCTCATTTTTTTCTTCCTATTGGGGCTAGGTTTGCCACCGCAATCAAATTAAGCATTTTGTATTTGTTGGTGAGCTCTCCTTGTTTTAAAAATTTCCTCCCTCCCCATGAAAAATTCATCAGCCCTGCCAACTCCCTTCTAACCACATTCAACGCCATATTTTTCTTTGGCAGGTACGTTGGGTTTTGTACCCGAGGCATCTCTCTCCTTACCTCCAAAAGACATGCCTCATCTACATTGATGTGGGTGCCTCAAACATATGTTCGGATTGTGCCATTGATGATCTCGACATTGGAGTAGAACTCCCTCACCAAGTCAACAACGGCGTCTCCACCATTTCTCAAGTGCCACACCCATTCCCTTTTCTCCATTTCTTCCAACAAACCCAACTCAGCAAAATCAGTGATTACAACATCTCGTTCACAAACCACAGCATGATTTTGAAAGAAATTTTCATACCTCTCAGCTTTAAGAGCACTGAGAAATCTGGTGCGATCGTACCTCTTGTTTCTTAGCTTCCCTTCTCCTTCTTGAATGACCTCTTCTAAGAAGTTGGGCTCTTGGTTTACTGGTGGAGTGCGCCTGGCAGGGAGCTTAACCCTAGGCATTGTGCTGTTCTTGGTTTTGAGCTTGAGAGTTTGTGAAAAGTCTTGGTTATTTGGTGAAATTTGGGGATTTTTGATGTGGAAAAGCTTGTGGGTGGTTAATTTGTGGTGGAAATGAGGAATGAGTGGAGTATTGAGGGCTAGGGAGTGAAAAGAGGTCCTAGGGTTTAGAGGGTTTTGGAGTTTTTTGGGATTTTTGAACTGAGGAAGACGATCCGGGTATTTATAGTCTGAGGTGAAATGTTCGAACGTGGTTGACGTTCGAACGTAGTATGAAGGATTTTAAAATATCATTCGAACATGCATGACATTTGAACATTCTAATCCCTGTACTTTTGAGTTCTGTCAGAGACCAAAGTACTGTAAGCTTCTATCGTTCGAATGTGCTATTAGCATTCGAACGTTCTTTTGGCGTTCGAACGGAATGAAATCCCAGTACTTTGAGTTTCCATCAAAGGCTGAGTACTGTAAGCAAGCGATGTTCGAACGTCACTTGGTGTTCAAACATCGAATCAAAACTCAAAAATTTTCAAAATTTCTCTGCACTACATTATGCAAAATAAAAGAGGGCAAAATATTCAAGTTTGAACCAAAAATTCATGTCGTCTCAGGACAAATCCCTACCCACGCTCAAGGTTGGTATTTTGGGACATTCCTTACTCGGCCCATGTTTTCATTTCAATCAAAAGAATTTGTACAAAACAAAAGGAAATTTTTTACATATTTTTTTTTTTACAAAAATTTGGACCCTTGGCTTTCATCCCACCTATTCTAATTCGAGTCTTCATCTGTCTCCGTGCCATCTGAACAACCAGTAACTATCCCAATTTCCTATCTCACAAACCAGTTAAGCAATGTACCAGAATAGGATGGCGTGTCAGGATAATCCTTACTCTGCCCATTCACTATCCAGCCTAATCGATCGAGTGCGTGACCAAAAATTGGTTTAGAACACTGATTATATCTCTTCTCGTGGAATTATCTACCACACTATTTACATGCACCAAGTCTTTTGGCACGACGGCATTTAGCATAGGTGCTTTGACCGCACAGGGGTTTCGCTTGTTTTAGGATCTCATTCTTTCTTACCAATCTTGTTTTTCTCATGATCATAGTGTGCACATCAGAGGGAAATGTGCTTAGCACTCCCAAAACTAAACCAAAAAAGTTTAACATCCATGATTTTTATACTATTAAGACTCACTATCTGGTTTTTTAACGTCTGCCAATTACAAAGACGATCAGAGATGACCGACAAACATAACCATCAAAATGAAAAACATGGTAGTCAAAATACGGTACACAATCTGATTAAGATCAGTAACAACAACACAAAATTAAAAAATTTCTACGGGCACATATGAACTGTAGTTCTCTCCCCCCAACCTAAACTGAACATTGTCCCCAATGTTACAAATTTACCAATCTGGTGAGCTTTGGGGATGAGGTTGAACGGTTGAGATCTTGTTCATTAGCCGAAACCTACAAGAAAAATACACAAATCAAACATCTCATTGCAGATCTGGGTTAGGATGATAACCCTTGATTCTGAGTGCAAACAGAAGAAGCATAGCCATGTACAAATAGAGTAAACACACACAGATTACGAGACAAAGGATGGGGTCTTCAGGTAGTATGGTCATGGTATTTTTTGGGAGATGGGTCGTGATTCCAGAGTATCATTACAGCGAAGAAGAAGAAGAAAAAGTCGAAGAAGAAGAAGAAGAAGAAGAAGAAGAAGAAAGAAAAGAAAGGGGAAAGGGGCAGAAGTGCGTGGAAAGAGAGGAAAAGGGGGTGGGGGCCTTATAAAGGTGGTGGTGTGGTTCGGGTTGGACCGGGTTCTCCCTGACCTGGCCCTTTTTTGTGTCGGTAGGCACTTTACTCGAAGCACTGTTCTGGGTCCATTAAAAGAATGGTCTCCACATTTTTTACAAAGTCCTCCACAAAGGGTTTTAATCGCTAACCATTGACGGTAAAGATATTACTGTTCGATGGGTTCCCTACTTTCACTACCCCATGTTCAAACACTTGTCTGACAATGTATGGTCCAGTCCATCTTGATTTCAACTTACCAAGAAAAAGGCGAAGTCTTGAATTGAACAGCATAACTTTTTGATCAGTTTTGAAACACTTTTGCATTATGTTCTTGTCATGAAAAATTTTCATCCTGAATTTTGCAATCTTAGCATTTTCATATGCTTCATTTCTCAGTTCCTCTAATTCGTTAATTTGAAGTTTTCTTACTAGTCCGGCTTTGTCCATGTCAAATTTCATTGTCTTAATAGCCCAGTATGCCCTATGTTCCAATTCCACAGGTAGGTGACATGGCTTTCCATAGACTAATCGGTAAGGATACATGCCCAAAATTATTTTAAAAGTAATACGATACGCTCAGAGTGCATCAGTTAGTCTTGACGACCAATCTTTACGGTCTGGATTTACTATTTTTTTAAAATTAATTTGATATCCTGATTAGCCAATTCAGCCTATCCACTAGTTTGTAGATGGTATGGAGTTACAATTTTGTGAAAAATCAAGTATTTTTTCATCAGATTTCAGAAAGGTCGATTACAAAAATGAGCACCTCCATCACTTATGATGGATTTTGGGATTCCAAATCAGGATAAAATATTTTCTTTTAAAAACTTGATCAATATTTGATGATCATTATTCCGACATAGAATTTTCTCAACCCATTTGGATACATAGTCTATGGCTACCAAAATGTATGGATAGCCAAAGGAGGGGGGAAATGGTCCCATAAAATCGATGCCCCAACAGTCAAAATTTTTAATTATCAGAATGGGGTTTAGAGGCATCATGTTTCTTCTTAAAATATTTTCCAACCTTTGACATCTATCACAAGTTAAACAAAAAGCATGGACATCTTTGAAAAGTGTGGGCCAGTAAAATCCACATTGCAGGATTTTTGCAACGGTTTTTCTGGATGAAAAATGGCCACCACATGCTTCGAAATGACAAAATGCTATTACATTTTTGCTTTCTTGAGCGGGATGCAACGTCTTATGATTTAATCCTTACAGTACTTAAATACGTACGGATCTTCCTAAAAGAAAATGTGAACCTCTATCAGAAATTTTTTTTAATCCATGGGGGAAAAGGACGGATGGAGTGTTTCAGTAGCAAGAAAATTAGCAATATCAGCGTACCATGGGGTCTCATCAATTATGAATAGTTGTTCATCAGGAAATTTTTCATTGATTGACATTCTATCCTCATGAAATTCGTAAGTTAACCTGGACAGATGATCTGCCACCACATTCTCAACACCTTTTTTGTCCTTAATGACCAAGTCAAACTCTTGAAGTAAGAGTATCCATCACAAGAGCCTTTGTTTAGCAACTTTTTTTGTGAGCAGAAATTTCAGTGTTGCATGGTTAGTGAATACAGTAACAGAAGAACCAACAAGATAAGAACGAAATTTTTTCCAAAGCAAAGACTACAGCAAGTAATTCTTTTTCAATTGCTGAATAGTTTATTTGAGCATCATTCAAAGTTTTACTTGCATAGTAAAACACGTGTGGTTTCTTATCTTTTCATTGACCCAACACAGCACCTACAGCATAGTCACTTGCATCACACATTAGCTCAAAGGGTAAAGTCCAGTCAGGGGGTTGCATTATTGGGGCAGAAATTAACATGCCTTTAAGTTGATCAAAAGTTTTTTGGCATCTTTTATTCTAGTCAAAGATTACGTCCTGACTTAGGAGATGACACATGGGTTTAGCTATGGTACTGAAATCTTTTATGAATCTCCTGCCCTACATGTCCCAGAAATGATCAAACATCTTTCATAGTCTTGGGAGCAGGCAAGTTCTCAATCAGATCTATTTTGGCCTTGTCAACTTTCATGCCCTCAGACGACACAATGTAACCTAAGACAATGCCTTGTGTTACCATAAAATGGCATTTTTCCCAATTAAGCACCAGATTGGCTTCTTGACATCTTATCAACACTTTTTCTAGGTTGGCCAAACACAAATCAAATAAGTCACCATACACAGAGAAGTCATCCATGAACACTTCCAAAAATTTCTTGACCATGTCACTGAATAGACTCAACATGCATCTTTGAAATGTTGCAGGAGCATTACAAAGCCTGAAAGGCATCCTTTTGAATGTAAAGGTGCGAAAAGGGCATGTGAATATGGTTTTCTCTTGATCATTAAGTGTTATCTCAATTTGATTGTATCAGGAATATCCATCTAGGAAACAGTAAAATTCATGGCCTGCAATTCTCTCTAGAACCTGGTCAAGAAAGGGAAGAGGAAAGTGGTCTTTTCTAGTCACCAAATTGAGTTTTCAGTAGTCAATACACATCCGCTATCCTGTCTCGACTCTAGTTGGTACCAGTTTATTTGCATCATTTTTTACCACTGTGAATCTAGACTTTTTAGGCACAACTTGGGTTGGACTAACCCATTTGCTGTCGAAGATGGGGAACATTATCCCGGCATCTAAGAGCTTTAACACCTATGCCTTTATGACTTCCTTCATGTGAGGGTTCAGTCGTTGCTGCATTTGACGAAAGGGTTTTGAGTCCTCTTCAAGGTATATGGCATGATTGCAGATTAACGGGCTTATACCTTTCAAGTCAGCGATGGTCCACCCAATGGTACTTTTGTGGTTTTGAAGAACTTCAATATAATTTAGACTCTTGCAAGTCTGTGAGCTTAGACAAAATTACTACTGGGAATGACTCGTCCTTTCCTAGGAATGCACATTTGAGGTCAGATAGGAAAGGTTTCAATTTAGGCTTTGATGGCTTGTCACTTGATGAGAGTGGTTTTGTGCCACTTGGTGAAAGTTCCTCCAATTTGGGGGCCCATGTATTAACAGCATGAGTTGGGCAATTCTTTGGATCATCGTCTATTGTTTCAAATGTGATGGATTCTGACAAAGAAAGTTCAGTGGAATTTTCACAAAATATTTTATTCAAATGGTCCTGGACCAAAGACTCAATGGAGTTTATTTCTCCTTCTTCTCTGTCCTCTCCTGGGTGTTTGGCAACATTGAAAATATTCAGCTCAAGTGTCATATTCCCAAAGGTTAATTTCATGATCACATTCCTGCAATTGATTAGTGCATTTGAAGTTACTAGGAAGGGTCGACCAAGAATAACGAGAATTGGATTCTCTGAATGTTTTGTTGGCTGAGTATATAATACGATGAAGTCAACAGGGAATACAAAGTTGTCCACTTGGACAAGTACATCTTCAACAATACCCCTAGGAATTTTGACAGATCTGTCTGCCAACTGAAGTGTGACACTCGTGGGTTTGAGTTCTCCCTGACCCAATTGCTGGTAAATAGAGAATGGGAGCAAATTGACACTTGCTCCAAGGTCTAGCAGTGCTTGTTCAATTCTCAAAATTTCCAATGACACACAACACAGTCAGACACCCTGGATCTTTATATTTTTGAGGGGTTTCGTGTTGAAGCAAGGCACTGGCATGTTTTGTCATGAAGGATCTTTTTTGAACATTCTGGCTTCTCTTGACTGAGTACAAATCTTTCAGAAACTTGGCATAAGATGGAACCTGTTTGATTGCATCCAGAAGTGGGATGTTGATTTTTACTTGCTTGAAGAGCTCGTAAATTTTTGGCTGATTATTCAACTTCTGTGCAGTTTTGAGTCTACGAGGAGGAGCAAGAATAGAACACGAGGGTTCTTCTTCCCTTGATGGATCTAGTTCTTGTTCAATCATGGGCTCGGGCTCCTCTTCTCTCTCAACTTCAGGCTCGATCGGTGAGTTGACTGGGATGGATTTTGGTTTTGGAATTAGCATGTCTTTTATGGTCTTGACAATCACCTTGCCACTTCTTAGTGTAGTGACAACTTGGGCTTGACCTTGTGGGTTTTCCATGGTTGAAGGATTTCCCACCTGAAATTGGTCTTGTGGTGGTTTTGGTTGGGCAGGGAACTTGCCCTTCTCATGTGTGGTCATGGATTGGGTGAGCTTTTGAATGTGGCTTTTAAGATCCTCGAAAGATTGAGTGGTCTATACTTTGAAATCAGTGAAAGCCTGAGTGGAACTATGGTTGTAGTTTATTTGGCTTTGCATAAACTAGTTTAGTGTGTCCTTTAAGTTCCTCTTTTGTGGTGGTTGGTATGGTGGATATGTGGGAGGTCCTTGAGGTGGTGGGTGTGAACCTTATTGTTGGTTCATGGGATTTGGTTGTGTGTTCCTCCAGCTGAAGTTCGGGTGATTCCGCCACCATGGATTGTATGTTTCAGAGTATGGGTTGTAGTAAGGCTTGTTGAAATTAGAAACAACATTTGTTTGCTCCAACAAAACCTCTTTGAATGTTGGAACTGTAGGAAACTCCCCAGTATGATGTCCTGTCAGCGCACAAATCCCACACACTTGTTCTCTGGAAGAGCTGACATCAACTTGATGAACCTTTTTCATCTCTAAAACTTCAAGCTTTCGAGATAGGGTGGACATTTTTGCTCTTAGGTCATTATCCTCTTTCAAGACATACTTACAAAGTAGATGGTTTGGTTTCAACAATGATAAGGGAGGCTAAGTCCCACATCTGAGAATTGTCAGACAAGGTATCAAAAAAATTAAATGTCTCCTCCGAACTCTTGCTCATAAACTCTCCTTGAGCCATCATTTCAACAAACTGACATAGTCTAGTGGGCAAGGAGTCATAGAAAAGTCCTACCAAGGTCCAATTCTCAAAAGCATGGTGTAAGCAAGACTGGAGTAGATCCTTGAATCTCTCCCAACTTTGGTAAAAGGTTTCTCCTTCTTTGACCTAAAAATTCATGATTTGCCTTTTCAATGCATTAGTGCGGTGTAGAGGAAAAACTTTCTAAAAAATTCATTTTGTAATGCCCACCAGTCAGGTATTGAAAGAGCTTTTAAAGAATTTAGTCATTGTTTAGCTTTATCCCTTAAGGAAAAAGGGAAAAGTTTCATCTTGGCCAATTCAGAATTGTCTTGAAAAGTTCCACATACTTCATCAATATCTTTTATATGCATATATGGGTTTTCTATCTCGAGTCCATGAAACTAAGGGAGTAGTTGAACTGTCCCCGTCTTTACAGTAAAGAGGAGTGCATCTTCATGAAAAATAAAACAACAGGGGACACTATTCCTTGTGGGATTTAAGTAATCCCTCAGAGTTCGAATGTTAGGTACTTCCCTCTCTCTTACCGGAATTTCCTCTTGTCTCTCACCATTTGTCATTTTACTTTCACAAGAGTCTGCTACTGATCTAGGTGAAAGTGGTTCAGATTGATTTATAGATCCAGAAGATTCAGTTGGCAAATTTTGATAGTGAGCAGCGTTTTTAGACATAAAAGTAATTAAAACAACTTTATATACAGTAAAGCAAATTTATAAAAAAAAAAAAAGTGAGGTCTTTTTACCTTTACTATAAAACACCTTTTATGGCTCCCTGGCAACGGTGCCAAAAACTTGACTTGATCCGAAATATGTACACCCAAGTGCAGGCGGTCAAGCTGTAGTAATAATCCGGTTAAGTCCATAGTCGAATCCACAGGGAACTATGATTGGTGTTTTCAAGTAAGCAATAATAGAGACCAAGTAACTGAAAATTTCGAGAGTTTGAAGTGGTGGGGTTTCTTGAATAGAATAGAAGATTCTTTTTCAAGAGTTTTCCAGACAAAATGTAAGATTCTCTAAATATAACAGCCACTCTTTAGCTCGAGGATCAGGACATGTAATAGACTATCCGGTTTATTATGTTTGTGCTTTATAACTCAATTAACTCTCATGTCAACAGCAAGTTAATCGGAAGATAAAGACGGACTATGAGAATTAAGTATATGATTTCGATGCCTTTCAAGAAGTTTACAAGAATTGTCTGTGCCGAGACTTAACCTGTCTACAAACAAGCAAGTGTTTCTACAAGGCATCCATCCATGGCATTAATGATCCATTCTTTGAATAAAGCGCAGTAATGGTGGAGATTGAAATGTTGTCATGAAGAGTTACCCGGGGTGCTTGCCTTGAACCAGCAGGTCTTTCTATGTAGGAGTCATCAGTATCTTAGATGAAGCCCTAGGTTATACAAGTACCTCAACTTTGCTTGATACATTCAATCATTCAATGAACAAGTGGAGTATAAAGCATTAAAGCATGAAGAAGTTGCACAAACATAACTTTCGAATAATCTTTACATATTCATCACCTCTTACTAAAGAGCGAATGAGGAACTACTCACTTTTCATGGCCTTGGCAAGGCTAGAAAAGTGAGTGCTACTCATCCCTCTAAGTATAGGAGCTACTAAGTAAACCAAACTAAACAAAGAGCTTATCTTTAATGAAGAATAAGTGAATCACTCTCCACCCTTCACGGCTTTGGTAAAGCTCTAGAAAAGTGGAAGAGTTTCACTCTTCTAAGAAAGAAGGATGCTCAAGCAATGGAAGTGAAATACATGAACATTAAAAGTGAAAGAAAGGTAGTTACTTTTGGAGGGTTTCCACCACAGCCAAAAGTTGAACAATCCCTCTTGATACTTTGTAAATAAAAGCAAGTACAACTACAAGGGGAGTCTAAGCCTCCATCATGGTTGATATAAATGCAAAATGAAAACATAAACATGAAATGTTCATGAACTAGATTACTAAAACACTTTTTAATTTACAAGAACAAAGATTGCTCCCCCTTTTCTCTACAAGAGGAAGAATGCCCTTTAAGCTCCCAACATGGGAGTATTTATAGGCAAGGAAAGGGAGGGTGGGTAGGAGATAAGAGAGGATGAGTGAATAGTGTTTGCCGCCCATGGGAATCAACTACTCTGTAGGCAATCTGCAGGGGGACGTTCGAACGTGATCTGGTGTTTGAATGTTAAGTCTGTCTTTTCTTTAAGGATGTTCAAACGTGAGATGTCGTTCGAACGTTTTCTGTGCCTTTGCTTTGAGGACGTTCAAATGCCAGATGGGGTCTGATTCCTTCCACTCAAGTGGCATGTGGTCACTGACTTGGTCACTTCCATACGTCTTGAACAACCTTGACTTTACACTCAGCAACTTGGTCCTCAGTCACTCAAGACAACGTTTGAACGTGGAGTGGTGTTCGAACATGGTACTCAAGTACTTCTGCTTCTTCTTTCTTTATTGCAACATGCCAGGTTCCAGTGGTGTAGTCTTCTCAGGATTCTAGAGGACGTTCAAACGTGAGTTGGCGTTCGAACGTGGTACTCAAGTACTTCTGCATTTGCCCTTTGTTGACTGCAACACGCCATGTCTCAGTAGCTGGTCTTGGCAGGGTTTCAGAGGACGTTCGAATGTGGGTTGACGTTCGAATGTTCTTACATTGTTCCAACCCTCTGCAATTTTGTTCCCTAGTGTGCCGGTGTTACATTCAAGTGTGATTTTTGTTGTTCTTGAGCCTTCGTTCTCTTTAGGACCTAAAATGTCATTACTTAAACTCCATCAAAGTACAATTAGTTCAAAAAGGCATAGTAAAAATTGTTAACTTTACGCACGTATTAGCCCTCATTATGCATTATATGTTATGTGCATTAAATGCAACATGTTGTGTGACATGAGATTATATGTGTAATTAAATGTGTATGGAAATGAGACATTAGGGTTAGCAAACATGACCTTGGAGTCGAAAAAAAGAAAGAATTGGAAAGTTTATGGTTTGGGCATCTACTAGTAGATGGCATAATTCCTACCAATAAGACAAGAGGAAAATTTTTAACATTTTAACTTTTGATCCCTAACTTTGGGATACTAAGTTAGCGGGCTATTACTATCTTATCTGTGTGTAGATGGAAAATAGAGAAAGAGGACATCACAACAGTCTGGGGGGTGGATAGAACAACCAACCATCACTACCAGCCTTTGACCAACAAACCTTTATGGAGGCTATGGGCACAACGGCGGCTACCTTTGCACAAACTAGCACCAACATGGGCCACAGAGGTTCGAACAACCTCTAGAGATTCAAGGCACATAAGCCACCAACTTTTATGGGAAGGGCGGATCTGATGGTGGTCGACCATTGATTCTAACAAGTGGATAAGATCTTGGAGGCTATGAAAATCATATCTAACGTCACAAAAATAAGACTAGCAACATTCCAACTTTAGGGAGAGACCCATCTATGGTGGAATTGGACAAAGGCCTCAAAGAATTTGAGACAATGACTTGGGAAGAGTTCCATGAGCTCTTCATGAGAAAGTATTCTCTGATAGCTATTCAGCAAGTGAAAGCCTCAGAATTCTTAGACCCGAAACAAGGGACAATGACATTGACACAATATGTGGTGAAGTTCACTGAGCTAGGCCATTTTGCCAATGATTACGTGGCTACAAACTTGGCCAAAGTGAGAAGATTTGAGGACAGCTTGAAGTTGTCATCCAGGGAACAATTGTGGGCCACCGCCTACAAGACCTAGACTGAATGGTTGAGATGGCCATGCCTATTAAGAGGGAAGTGGATGACGCTAAGAACATTTGGGAGGCCGGTGTTAAGGACAAGAAAACAGAGGGTTAATTCTCCAACACAAGTTCAAGAAAGAAACAAAAGACATCTAAACCACAAGGGTCATAAGGGCAAGGACAAGATGATCAAGGCCAAGGCCGGAGTCAATTTTTTCCTAGGAGGGAAAAACTTCAAGGGGGCATACCAAGGATGTCAAAAGACATGGTACTTGTGTCATCAGCCTGGCCACCTAAGGAGGGATTTTCCTTTTGGACAAATATCCCAAAGTTACGAGGCTTCTCAGTCTCAATCATCAGTTGAACCTACGCAGGCATTTTTCACTCCTACTTACCCTACCATAGGCCAAGGGAACCAGTATTAGTTTTAGGTTGTGGGCTAGGTTCCTACCACTTCACGTGTGGGGACTTCACAATCAGGCTAGATGGGTCAGGGCTAGAATTTGGAGCATATGCTTTGGGCATGCATCCTTAATCTTAAGGATGGTTAGGAGGAGCACTTACCCTTAGTGGAGTTCTCCTACAGCAATTGTTATCGGGTTAGCATATAGATGGCACCTTATGAGACACTTTATAGGAGGTCATGTCGTTCCCTAGTCAGTTGGACGAAGGTTTGAAAGGGACCTTCCATGGGTCCAAACTTTATCAAAAACACCTCAAAAAAGGTGGACATGATACGGAAGCGTCTTCTTGCATCACAAAGCTGGCAAAAGAGCTATAACGACAGGTGGCAAAGTCCTCTACAGTGCGAGGTTGGAGATCACGTCTTCTTGAAGGTTACGCCTAAGAAAGGAGTGGTCAGGTTTAGGAAGAAAAGATAGTTGTCACTGAGGTATATTAAGCCCTTCGAGGTACTCAAGAGGGTTGGTACAATTGCTCACCGGTTGACATTACCGCCAAATCTATCAGGTGTTCATGCGGTGTTTGTAAAACTCGGAAAAACTTGAACTTTTTTTGACAAAGGGCAAAATAATAATTTTCTACTATAGTGTGGGTTTAAAATCAGTATTTTCTAAAGCACGGATGGAGCAACAAACTTCACCATTAATTTGTATCGCAAAATTGAGATGTCATGTCAAATTTCGTCGAATTTTGAGATAGTCGAATTTTACATATTTTTCGCCACAATTGGGTGACAAATGAACTTTCAAAGATCCCCAAAAATTGAAATTATAAAATTTCCTTATAATTGAATGAAAGTTCAAATGAAATTAATTTGAAGTGAAATCGGAGTTTAATTTAGTCGTTTCAGGTTAAATATAGACTCAAAAGTGATAAACGAGTGGGGCAATGTGGACCGTGCAATTAAAAGTATAAATAAGGGATAATATCTGAAAAATCAGATATTTCTCACCCTATCCTTAGCTGGGTTCAGACGTTGGAAGAGAGGAGAGAAAAGAGAAGAAAAAACTTAGAAATTTCTACCCTTCTTCAACGATCCAAGGTGTTCTGTCGGTCGAAATTACTTGGACCAAGAACTAAACTTCATCTACGTGACGAGGGCTATGCGTACGTACCAAGAACGAAAAGTTTCACCAAACATCCAAGATGAGGATTTTGGAGAAATCAAGGTTTTGGGGGCTAGAAGGGTGTCTTGAGGCTTCTACTCTTTCTTATACGCTCCAAGAGGTAGGGTTTCACCTACTTTGGTTTATTTCTTACCTAGGTTGTCCTATAGAATGGTTAAGGGTATATAATGACCTAGATCACTTGATTAGGGCTACTGAAATGAGGAAATGGGTACAAAATTGGCCTAGACTAATTCCTAGTTGGGTTTGGCATAAGGAATTCATTTGTGAAAGCCCTTGAAGCTTGAATTTGATATATGGATGTATTTAGGTAAACTCTTGAAAATTGGGTTTATGTGGACATGCTATGTGTTTATAATGTGCCTTGTGATTTAAGTGTGTTATTGACATGGATTATGTGGTAGCATACTTGGGAATTAATCGGATACAAATGTTGATATATTAACATTGTGATAGATAATGGTAATTATATACATTAATATAAATTGCCATGACACATGTTGTGATGTATGGTTTAATTTGTCCATATGGCATTCATTACATATGAGGCATGATATGTTGGCTCATTGGCATTCATTACATTGAGCATGATGTTGGTAGTGCAATGGTTCATCACATTGCATATGCACGGAGAACACATCGCATTTCATGGGTGTGAATGCATGGTTGAATCAATCACCATACTTGGTGTTTGATGGGGTGGGCTCGGGAAAGTGGGGTTGAATATCCTACTGAGTCGCACGGTTGTATACATGGGAAAACTTGTGTTGGGTATAGCAAGAAGGGATAGATCCCCCCTCGGGTGCAAGACCCGGCTACTAGTTTATACACTTCCTATGGTGTAAGTCCAAAAAAGTGTATCAATATGTGGAGCCGATGGTGTAACACCAAAAGTCCACTACCCAAATAAAGACACATGATTTTTGGTTATATAAATGATTCATTTGACGGAAAACTTCGAGAAATGAATTAGTTTTTATAAACACACGAGTTGTTTCAAAATGATCATTGGATGTATTTCATCAATGATTAATGTTTTTACACTTGCATCGCATAGTGTAGTAAGAGCTAGTGAGGGCTTGGGTTGATGTACGTGAGTGAGTCTCATCTCATTTCATGGCATGACATGATAGATTCTAACATGAATTGCATATTCTTACTTCGGAATGGACATTGGTTGTGTATTATTGCATGTATACATTCATATGCACTTAGGTGGAGAATAGCCTCTGTAGAAAATATTCTACTAGGCGTTGGCCCACCCTATATGGGAAACATTTCAGGTATGGGGCATATTTTGGTGGATGACACATATTCGGGGCCTCGAGAGTGAAGAAGAGTAGGGTTGTGGCTTTTGAACTGAGTTTTATGTAAACCTTTTGGTTTAATTCCATTTTGACATGTAAATTGTATGGAATGGGTAGTAATAGACTTGTATAAATCATGTATAATGTAGCAAATATCTTTATACATGTTTGGGATAAATTTGAAAAGGTTTTGATTGGATTGAAAATCAAAAACTTATGAAACAGGGAAAGATGGACTCAGTGTGCCGTACAGCGAGGTCTAGAGAGTTTGGCGTACCGGTACGGTGAGGTCAAGTGAACCATGCGTACCGGTACACTTTGGCAGATTTTGAAATTTTGTTTATTTTTCTTCTTGGGTCTTGGGATATGCATCCTTTAGTTCCAATGATACAAATGGACCTTAAATGATATATATTGGGGTACATTGAATCTCAATAGGATTAGATGACAAATAAAACACGGGTGTTACGTGTGAGTTTGAAATTCCGGTAATGGGATAATATTAGCGTGATGTCGAATCCAACGGCATTCACGGGTATTTTCGTGGGTTGACAAATGGTCAATGGGACTCCCGATTTTAGGGGTGTCATAGCTTGGTATCAGAGCATAGGTATGTGAATTACCTAGGACTAAATGGGCATGGGATCTAAACCATTGCATGCATTGTACATTTCATCTTATGTGCTTACATTTTGTTACATGATTACGTGCTATGTGATTATGTGCATTATATACATGGTAAAATGTATATGGAAAGAGACATTAGAGTTAGAAAACATAACCTTGGGGGTCGAAAAATAAATGAACGGGATAGTTCAGGGTATAAATGTCTACTAGTGGGTGGTATAGACTCTACTAGGGAAACAAGGAGATAAATCTCAATATTTAAAGTTTGATCCCTACCTTGGGATATTATGTGAATATCCTATTGTCATTTGACATGTGTGTAGATGGCAACTAGAGGAATAGGACGTCGGGGTGGATGGAACAATAACCAACCACCACCGGCTTTTGACCAACAAGCCTTAGTGGAGGCTATTGGTACGGCAGCTGCTACCATAGCACAGGCTAGTGCTACGGCTGCCACCATTGCACAGACTGGTGCAAGTGGAGGACAAGGAGGCTCAAGCAACCTCCAGAAGTTCAAGGACATCAGCCTCCGATCTTCATGGGAGGGGCGGATCCTATGGTGGCTGACCATTGGTTCCAACAAGTCGATAAGGTATTAAGGGCTATGGAGATCACCTCCACGCCACCAAGATAACCCTGGCAACGTTTCAACTAGAGGGAGAATCCCAACTGTGGTGGGATTAGGTGAAGGACTCCAAAAACTTGGAGGCTATGACTTGGGTAGAGTTCAAGGAGCTCTTCATGGGCAAGTATTTCTAGCCAGCCGCAAGACATGGAAAGCCCCAGGAGTTATTGGACTTGCAACAAGGGATGATGACGGTGATGGAATACGTGGCTAAGTTCAAAGAATTAGCACATTCCGCCTTTGACTATGTGGCCATAGACTTGGCCAAGGTGAGGAAGTTTAAGGATGGCTTGAAGTTATCTATCCGAGGCAAGATTGTGGGTCTTTTTATGCAAGACTTGGACTCGATGGTCATGACAGCTATGGCTATTGAGAGAGAGGTAAAAGATGCATGAAACATCTAGGAAGCGGGTGTTAAGGATAAGAAATGGAAGGCCAATTCTCTTCTTCTAACTCGAGGAAGAAGCAGAGGACTTCTACTCCTCAAGGATTCTAGGGACAGGGTTGTGGTCATCAAGGCCAAGGCCAGGGTCAATCCTCCCAAGGCGGGAGACACTTCAGGGCTTCCAGCTATGCAGGCTCATGGGAATGTTTCCTTTGCCACCAGCCGGGTCATATGAAACAAGATTGCCCTTAGAGGCAAGGATCCCAAAGCTATGGGACATCTCAGTCCCAGACTTCGGTGGGGCAACCACAAACTCAATACATTCCTCCCTACCCCACCATAGGCCAGGGCATGGGTCGAGGTCGAGGCCATGGCTCACAAGCTGGGACTTCGGGGATCCAGGGGCGTGTCTACGCTATGGTACCACCGACTGAGTCGACAGATCCGTCGGTGATATAGGTTACATTCCTACTCTCTAGCTTATGGGCTATAGTGTTATTTGATTCTGGTGTGTCGCATTCATTTATTGCTGCATCATGTGTGAAAGACTTGGGCTTAGAGGTTGAGACCTTAGAAAAGCCACTACATGTGAGTTCTCTCCTCAAATTTAGGGTGAGAGTTGATCAAATATGTTAGGACTGTGAGTTAAAGATCTCAAGAATTCTACTCACAGTAGACCTTAGGGTCATGGACATGTCGGAGTTTGATGTGATCCTTAGCATGGATTGGTTGGTGGCACATCGGGTCGTTATCAATTGTGATAGGAAGAGGGTCACTGCTTATACACTAGATGGTGTTTGTTTTAAGTTCCAGGGGAAAAGCATGATACTTTACCCCAAGCCGTGTATGACTCTAGATAGCACAGACAGTTAATCGGTTAGCTTGCAAGCCTTACCCTGGAAGACGAGGCAAGATAGAAGTTAGGTCTACCTCGGGTTGTATGTGAGTATGAGGATATTTTTTCGGATGAACTACTAGGATTACCTCCATATAGGGATGTAGACTTCAACATTGAGTTGCATCCCGGTACGTCGCCTATTTCTATGACTCCACATAGGATGGCACCAGCTGAGTTGCAGGAACTCAAGGTCTAGTTGCAAGAATTATTGGACAAGGGCTTCATTAGACCGAGCACTTTACCTTGGGGCGCTCCGTTGTTGTTTGCCAAGAAGAAGGACAAAACCCTTCGACCCTTCGACCCTTCGACTATGCATAGACTATCGGCAGTTGAATAGGGTTACTATCAAGAATAGACACTCTTTGCTGAGGATTGATGACTTGTTTGATCAGCTGCGAGGAGCGTCTACTCCAAGATAGATCTCCACACCGGTTACCATCAGTTGAGAGTTAGGGAGACAGACATCCCTTAGACAATGTTTAGAACGCGATATGGGCATTTTGAGTTTACAGTCATGCCTTTTAGATTGACGCATGCTCCAGCGGCATTCATAGATCTTATGCATAGGGTGTTTTAGCCTTAGCTAGATCAGTTTGTTGTAGTTTTTGTTGATGACATCTTGATCTACTCTAAGTCTGAGGAGGAGCATGAGGGTCACTTGAGGATCGTTCTCCAGATGTTGAGAGATCATCAGTTGTATGCCAAGTTCAGCAGGTATGAATTTTGGCTTATTGAGGTGAAATTTTTGGGACATTTAGTGTCAGCTTCGGGTGTATTCGTAGACCCAAAAAAGGTGGAAGCAGTTATGACTTGGGAGAGACCGAAGTCAGTCTTCGAGATACGCAATTTTTTTGGATTAGCAGGATACTATAGGAGGTTCATTGAGAACTTCTCTCGATTAGTTGTTCCTATGACCAAGTTGACCCTGAAGGAGGTCAAGTTTGAGTGGAATGATGCTTGTGAGAAGGCATTTCAGGAGTTGAAGAGGAGGCTTACATCAGCTCCTATTCTGATAGTTCTGGAAAGGGGACAAAGGTACACAGTGTATTGTGATGCCTCGAAGGATGGACTCGGTTGTGTATTGATGCAATCCGAGAGGGTGGTGGCTTATGGTTCTCGGTAGTTAAAGAATCACGAGCAGAATTACCCCACACATGACATGGAGTTGGCGGCCATTGTCTTTTCCTTGAAGGCTTGGTGCCACTATTTATACGGTGAACAGTTTGAGGTTTTTTTAGACCATAAAAGTCTGAAGTATATCTTTACATAGCGGGACATCAATATGAGGCAATGCAGGTGGATGGAGTACCTGGAGGACTACGACTTCACTTTGCATTACCATCCCGGTAAGGCAAATATGGTGGCTGATGCACTCAGCAGGAAGTCACGGGGAGTCTTGGCTAGTGTAGCTTCCAGGGAGTGGCAAATGCTCGAGACTGTGGGATAGTTCAGGCTACACTATGGAGATTAGACTCAGGGTACTTTAGGAAGTTTAGTGGCTACACCTTCCCTACTGAGCAGAGTGATTGAGTCCCAAGGACAGGATATAGAGTTATCATCCATCAGGGACCGGGTATAGGTAGGTATGGGTGACAAGGGCTGGGTCATCCACTCAGATGATAGTCTTAGATTTAGGGGAAAGATTGTGGTTCCCCAGTCCACGGAGTTGAGAGAGGAGATTCTCAAAGAGTTTCATTGCCCTCGCTTTGTTGTGCATTTAGGTGGCACGAAGATGTATCGTGATCTTCATCGCCAGTATTATTGGAACGGGATGAAGAGAGACGTTGGAGATTTTGTCAGACGATGTCTCACATGTCAGTAGTTTAAGGCTAAACATCAGAGGCCAACAGGGTTACTCCAGCCCTTGGAGGTATCTGAGTGGAAGTGGGAGCATATCACGACGAATTTTGTAACTCACTTGCCACGGACATCGCGGAGACATGATGCAGTATGGGTGATAGTGGACCAGCTTACCAAGTCGGCACACTTTTTAGCTGTACAGATGACCTTCATATTGGAGGAATTCTATAGGTTGTACATACGAGAGATTGTCCGGTTACATGGGGTGTCTGTGTCCATAATATCGGATCGGGATCCCAGGTATACGGCTCATTTTTGAGAGAGTTTTCAGCGAGCCATGGGGACAAAGTTGATGTTGAGCACTGCTTTTCATCCCCAGATGGATGGTCAGTCAGAGAGGACTATCTAGACGTTAGAGGACATGCTACGGGCATGCGTCCTAGATCTCAAGGGTAGTTGGGAAGATCACTTACCCTTAGTGGAGTTTGCCTACAACAACGGTTATCAGGCGAGCATTCAGATGGCACCCTATGAGGCACTATATGGGAGGTCATTTCGTTCTCTGGTTTGTTGGACGGAGGTAGGAGAGAGATCTTCTACGGGTCCAGATTTGATTAAAGACACCTCAGATAAGGTGGATTTGATTTGGAAGCGTCTTCTCACGGCTCAGAGCTGACAGAAGAGCTATACCGACAAACGACGGCGACATCTAGAGTTTGAGGTGGGGGATCATGTCTTCTTGGAGGTGATGCCTAAAAGAGAGGTGGTTAGGTTCGGCAAGTAGGAAAAGCTGTCGTCGAGGTATATCTGGCCCTTCGAGGTGCTCGAGAGGGTGGGTACAGTTGCTTACCGATTGGCGTTACCGCCAAGCCTATCGGGTATTCATGCGGTATTCCATGTCTCTATGCTCCGAAAGTATACCCCAGATCCGACACATAGGGTGGATTGGGGTGAGTTAACTGTTGATGTTGGTGGAACCTTCGAGGAGGGACCGGTAGGCATCATGGATAGCCGGGATCAGGTTTTACAAGGCAAGACTGTAAGGCTAGTGAAGGTGTTATGGCAGCACCGAGGAATGGAGGAGGCAACATGGGAGCGTGAGGATACCATACGTACCAATTATCCCTTCTTATTTGAGGATGCAGGTGCATTCTTATAGTCATTTGATCTTATATGACTGTTGCATATGCATGTGTTTGAATGTGTATGTATATGTGAATTTCGGGGACGAAATTCTTTTAAAGGGTGAAGAATGTAAAACCCAGGAAAATTTGAACTTTTTCTGATAAAGGGCAAAATAGTAATTTGTCACTATAGTGCGGGTTTAAAATTAGTATTTTTCTAAAGCTCGGATGGAGAAACAGACTTCACTGTTGGATTCGTATCGCGAAATTGATTTGTCATGTCAAATTTCGTTGAATTGCGAGATAGTTTGATTTTGCACATTTTTCAAGATAATTGGATGACAAATGAACTTTCAAAGGTCCCCAAAAATAAAAATTTTAAAATTTTCTTATAATTGAATAAAAGTTCAAATGAAATTAATTTGAATTAGAGCTGGAATTTAATTTAGTCGTTTCGAGTTAAAAACGGACTCAGAAGTGATAAACGAGCAGGGCAATCTGGACCACGCAATTAAAAGTATAAACAGGGGATAATATCTGAAAAATCAGATATTTCTCACCCTATTCTCAGTTGGGTTCAGACATTGGAAGAGAGGAGAGAAAAGAGAATGAAAAACTTAGAAATTTCTACCTTTCTTCGACGATCCAAGGTGTTCCCGTCAGTCGGAATTGCTTGGACCAAGAACTAAACTTCAACTACGCAACGAGGGCTATGCATACGTAAAAAGAACAAAGAGTTTCACCAAAGATCCAAGAGGAGAATTTTGGGAAAATCAAGGTTTCGAGAGCTAGAAGGGTGTCTTGAGGCTTCTACTCTTTCTTATACACTCCAAGAGGTAGGGTTTCTCCTACTTTGGTTTATTTTTTACCTAGGTTGTCCTATGGAATGGGTAAGGGTATATAATGACCTAGGTCACTTGACTAGGGCTATTGAAATGAAGAAATGGGTATGGAATTGCCCTAGACTAACTCCTAGTTGGGTTTGGCATAAGGAATTCATTTGTGAAATCCCTTGAAACTTGAATTTGATATGTGGATGTATTTAGGTAAACTCTTGAAAATTGGGTTTATGTGGGCATGCTATGTGTTTATATGTGCTTTGTGATTTAAGTGTGTTATTGACATGGATTATGTGGTAGCATACTTGGGAATTAATCGGATACAAATGTTGATATATTAACATTGTGATAGATAATAGTAATTATATGCATTAATATAAATTGCCGTGACGCATGTTGTGATGTGTTGTTTAATTTGTCCTTTTGGAAATTCATTACATATGAGGCATGATATGTTGGCTCATTGGCATTCATTACATTGAGCATGATGTTGGTAGTGCAATGGTTCATCACATTGCATATGCACGGAGAACACATCGCATTTCATGGGTGTGAGTGCATGGTTGAATCAATCACCATACTTGGTATTTGATGGGGTGGGCTCAGAAAAGTGGAGTTGAATATCCTACTGAGTCGCACGGTTGCATACATTGAAAAACTTGTGTCGGGTATAGCAAGAAGGGATAGATCCCCCATCGAGTGCAAGACCTGGCTACTGGTTTATACACTTCCTATAGTGCAAGTCCAAAAAAGTGTATCGATATGTGGAGCCGACAGTGTAACACCAAAAGTCCACTACCCAAATAAAAACACATGGTTTTTGGTTATATAAATGATTCATTTGATGGGAAACATCCAAAAATGAATTGGTTTTTATAAACACATGAGTTGTTTTAAAATGATCATTGGATGTATTTCATCAATGATAAATGTTTTTACACTTGCATCGCATAGTGTGGTAAGTGCCGGTGAGGGCTCGGGTTGATGTGCATGAGTGAGTCTCATCTCATTTTATAACATAACATGATAGAGTCCAACATGAATTGCATATTCTTACTTTGAAATGGACATTGGTTATGTGTTGTTGCATGTATACATTCATATGCACTTAGGTGGAGAGTAGCCTCTGTAGAAAATATTCTACTGAGCGTTAGCTCACCCTATACGAAAAACATTTCAGCTACGGGGCATATTCCGGTGGATGGCACACATTCGGGGCCTCGAGAGTGAAGAAGAGTCGGGTTGTGGCTTTTGAACCGAGTTTTATGTAAAACTTTTGGTTTAATTCCATTTTGACATGTAAATTGTATGGAATGGGTAGTAATAGACTTGTATGAATCATGTATAATGTAGCAAATATCTTTATACATGTTTGGGATAAATTTGGAATGGTTTTGATTGGATTGAAAATTGAAAATTGATGAAACAGGGAAAGATGGACTCAGCGTACCGGTATGGCGAGGTCTAGAGAGTTTGGCGTACCGGTACGGTGAGGTCCAGTGAACCATGCGTACCGGTATACTTTGGCAGATTTTGAAATTTTGTTTATTTTTCTTCCTGGGTCTTGAAACAGGGATATTCCAATGATATAAATGGACCTTAAATGATATATATTGGGGTACATTGAACCTTAGTAGGATTAGATGACAAATAAAACACGCGTGTTGCGTGTGAGTTTGAAATTCCAGTAATGGGATAATATTAGCGTGATGTCGAATCCAACGGCATTCACGGGTATTTATGTGGGTTGACGGATGGTCAACGGGACCCCCGGTTTTAGGGGTGTCACAGTGTTTCATGTCTCTATGCTTTGGAAGTACACTTCAGATCCCATAGATCTGTTGGATTAGGGTGAAATGGCTTATTGATACATATACGACCTTTGAGGAGGGACCGATGGTGGTGTGTATCATAAATAGCCAAGATCAGGTTTTATGTGATAAGACTATGAGGCTAGTGAAGGTGTTATGGCAGCACCATGGTATGGAGGAGGTAACCTGGGAGGGTGAGGACACTATTCGTGCTACCTATCCATTCCTGTTCGAGGATGGATGTATATTTCTTTTTAGTCATAGAGTAGTACATGACTTGTTGCATATACATTTTGTTATATGTGCACATGTATGTAATTTCGGGAATGAAATTCCTTGAAAGTGGGAAAAATGTAAAACCCAAAAAAATTAAAACTTAATTAAAAAGGAAAAAACAGTAATTAGTTGTTACGATACAGGTGAAAAACCTAAATTTTTCTAGAACTCAAATGACAAAGCGGACTTTACCGTTGGGTTCGTATCGCGAAATCTAACTAGCCAATCAATTTTTGTCAAATTCCGAGACAATCAGATTTTTTGTGTTTTATTATGCGATCGAGTGCCACGCGACTAAAATAAACACGATTAAATTTTATTCACAAAAACCAAAAAATAATTTAAAGTTAATTCAATGAAAATGTACTAAACTTAACACAGGGTGAGATTTAATTGATTCAGATTACAATTGAACCAATTA
Organism: Ilex paraguariensis; assembly: GCA_963454935.2. Taxonomy (NCBI): domain Eukaryota; kingdom Viridiplantae; phylum Streptophyta; class Magnoliopsida; order Aquifoliales; family Aquifoliaceae; genus Ilex; species Ilex paraguariensis. Next base: position 932,231 of record CAUOFW020003502.1, read on the forward strand.
AAGAGGGACGTGTGGCACAAAGAGGGACAAGCATTCAAGAGAGAAATCTCAAAGTTCTCCCACCTTCTTTTCCTTGATCCAACCATTGGATCGCTTTGGGGTAAGAGTTAAAGTCGCTACGAAATGAAAGCTACGCAACCATACCAAAGATCGTGACTTTCTCCAAAATCTCAGAGATAGAAATTTCGGAATAAAGCTTGGAAGGCTTGATTTGGGGTTTTAGAGGCTTCTACTACGTGGACATATGCTACAAAAGGTAGGTTTCCCTCTCATGTATCGCACACACCTAGTGTAGCTATAATATAGAAAATGAGTGTAAGTATATGTTTAAACCAATTCTTGCATGATTTGGGTTTGATAAAATTGCTTGGTTTGGATTTCATGAAATGTATTGTTATGCATGATATGTGTTTACATAATTTTGCCTACTAAGTGTTTGATAAAATGCTTAGGAATTCAAGTATGTTAATTGGATTGATATTACATGTAACATGCTTGGGAATGTTTGTGAAAAAGGGGTATGTTCATTATATGTTATATGATATGATGAGCATGGCAGTATGAAATGCAATTGCACAATTAAATTGCATATGCATGGGTAGCATCACATGCATGGGTATTTGGCATGAGTGTGGGTGCATGTACATGTTTTTAATCAATCATCATCCTTGGTTGGTTGATAACATGGGCTCAGGAAAATTGAGCCTAGGTTCGATTGAGTCGCATGGGTTCCACTGAAAATACGTATCGGGTATAGCAAGAAGAGATAGATTTTCCCTCGAGTGCAAAGCCCAACTACTTGGTTCACTCACTTTTCCTGTGGTGATTTTCCAACAAAGTGTGTAGGTGTACTTGGAACTTGAGGTGAGATGCCCCCGAGTGCCGTGTGGGTTTGGTAGTCCCTTGGTGTGATGTCCATAAATTACCTACCCAAGGAAGACACAAGATTTTATAAATAATCATTGGATGTCTAACATCAATGGCGGGGTCTTGAAATGCTCGAATGCATACGCATGTCATAGCATGTGTTATGGGAGCCAGTGGGGTTTGGGTTGCATTGCATGTGTGGGTTCTCATCTCATGCCACAGTATGGAATTGTGGCATTCATTTATGAAATTCATGTATTTGAATGAATGTCTAACTTGATGATTTGCATTTGACATTTCATATGCATCTGGATTGGGGTGTGACCTCCTTAGTGAATGGAATCATATAATAAACACAGCGGAATTTAAAAAATAATAATAATTTGATTCCTCAAACCAAGATCTATTCATATTTAATTCAAACCGAGAAACCTTATATCTATAGAGAAGATTAAGGGTTACCTCTTGAAGCATACCTTTAACAATCTTCAAGCATTCTCAAAATTTTTAAATTTTCAAATCTGAATTTGATCGTTACCCTGACCCTCACAAAATGTTTATCCTCTATCGGTATCCACACGAATTGACAAACTTGAATGATCTACCTCAACTATTGATAAACTAGTAGACAGAGAGAATGAGGGGTAGTTCTTCTTATGCTAGCAAGAGATTTGTTATATCTTATATCAACCTCCTACATAAAGGTATTTATAGAGTTTTAAGACTCTAATTCTAGTTTGGGTCAAGTTGCAATTACCTCATAATTACATATAACCCCTTATTAACCATTAATTGTAATAAAATCCCTAATTAAATCTTAATTGTGTTTTCACCACAATTAACTCTTAATTGGTTGTTTCTCCTTTATCCTTTAGTTTTCAATCAATTCTATTGTATGTGACCCTATAGGTTCAAGCATACCCAGTTGTAAGCATTCGATATTAACTAGAAGTAGCATCTCAAATTAGAACTCTTTTTAATTTAGCTTGAATTAGAATTCTTCTAATTCTCCCTTTTTGAAAAAATAATTAATATATTTATATTAATTTCATTCATCGGACTTCTACTAATCATGAATGACACCCAGTAGCATATCATGATCAACCTCCAGATAACACGAAGTAGGTAAAGAACCCATTCAGTCTATGGTTACCGTGCAATTCAATCCTTCTATCATACAATACTCCAATTGAATTACTAGGGTATTGAATTATTAGGGTATGGAATTACTGTCAAACCCCTAACTCAATCTTATATGTTCGATCTTAGGACTACGACTCTTAATGATCAATTAGAAACCCTTTTTTTAATTGTCATTCTACCTTAACTGATGACTCCTTGAGTCATTTACCAAGGGTGATAGATTAAATGTTATACACTCATAAATATCCATGATATCTAACTATGTCCAACAATATATATATCCAAGTTACATGATTAGTATATGAATATGTTATATAGTTAAAGTATAGAAGTCCATGTACAAGACATCCATGGTGTCTCAAGTCTAAAGATCAGCTGCATAACTATAACTTCAGGATTTAACATTGGTAGGTATGTAAAACTCCATATAAAAAATTCTGCGTTGGTCAATGGTCATGTCCAGTGTACTTGTTCTCTAACAAGCACTCACACACTTGCTTCAATGTCCCTACAGTAGTGACTTGGACAAGTCACCTCATATCAAATACAAATGAACATAGTGTGTGCTAATCTATCCGGATTACATACTGCCCACTTAGTAATCCTATGATTAGAAATTTTTAAGAGTTAAGTATTAAGAAGTATAGTCTCATTTTCTCAACTCTTTGAGAAATTATCTTCTTAACTTATACTCTATGGACTATATCATGTATATTAAAATGAAATTAGCCAATAACATGATAAATAAGCTTGCCCTTTTATTTAATTAAGTAATTAATGTTGCTAGTACAACCCCAAACATCATCTATATGATTAATCTTAGAGCATACTACTAACACTTAGAAGATACTCTATTGAGTGTGACTCACCCTTTATAGGGATACATTTTAGGTTTTGGATAGGCTCCAGCGGACGACCCTCACTTGGGCCCGTGTTGATGACCGAGCCAGGTTGTGGCTCATGAATTACATTTTGTAGTCCCTTGTACATTTCTATTTTGGTCTTGTATAAATTATGTACAAAACTTGTAGCTTGGACATTATTATTTTTGTAAACAAATGGATGTTGTGTGAGTTTGTATGGTTAAAAGTTGAAAATTGAGAAATTTGAAAAAATCTAGGACCTAGGTATCGATACCTCACAGGTACCTAGGCTCACAGGTATTGGTACCCAGATGAAAGTGGGCCCAAGTATCAGTACCAAGTCTTACAGGTACCGATACCTAGTTTCCAGAAGGCCCAGGTACCAGTACTCCTTATTAAAGGTACTGGTACCTTTTCCTGAAAATTAAATTTTGAATTACAACACTTCAGAGCCTTCATATCTTGAGCTCTTTTATTTGGATGGTGTAAATGGTTAAATTTTAAGTTCTAGACTTTGGGGGTTTGGACCTTGGAATGGTCATATGATTAATATGTGAACAGGTTATGTATTGGGTAGTGCTCCCGTACAAAAGAGACTATCCGGATTCTGTTATGTTATAATCCCGGTGAATGGGGTGCAATGACGTGGCATTGAGTTATACGGTACGCACAGGTATTCCTCTGCCTATGTCTTTTGGGAGTTCTTCCTCAATGCCTATGGGTTTATTCGACCTTCTTGTTGGTAGCATGAGATTCTTCTCTTGCTATAGTGTTTTCCTCCCTAGCCCTCTTTAATTCTTCTTTTAATGTCTCATTATCTTGCCTTAGAGCTTTCTCCTTGTTATAGGACCTTTTGAACATAGCATCATGTGCGTCCATTCGATCTTGGAGAGATCGGACTACTTTTGCAAGAGCAGAATTATCCCCCTTGGCACAAAGGGATTCATCCCGTTGAGGATTGTCTTGATTTAGGTTGTCATCGGGCTTGAAACTTGCCGATGACAACCTATCATCATTGTGATGTTGGTCCTAGCTTCCATACATGTCCTCCTGGATATCATAATTTAGGGAAAAGGATACTCTGTAATTTGGATCAGAATCCTGTTGAGTGCTAGGGCTCACCGGAGTCCCGATTGTGCTCTTTAGTCTATCATTGTTTTTTTGTTCTAATTGGCGGTGGTAAAAAGTGTTACCTCCTGCTTATGTAGCTTGATGATAGCTGATATGTGTATCTTGATCAATCTTCTCTTGCAAAAATGAACAAATTGCATAGGACCAAAGTGTTTCGATCGAAGACACTACAATGCTTAAGTCAATAATGGAGTAAGGCAAGAATATTTGCAGGAAATATTGTGCGTACCTTTCCCTATGCCTTCCTGGTCCTTTAGATAGGGCCATCCCCTCTTCTAGGGTTTTACCTCTTTGTAAGGTGGTACACCCCTTTTAATTGGTCTTCTGATTGACTCATTGCTACAATCTCCCTCACGCCCTAATTCGGTGATATTGATCACATTTCCCTTGATCATAGCAACTTGATCTCCTAAATCATAGGAACTTTCTTAGTTTGAGCTATATTTCAAATGAAGCTCAATCTCAGAAACTTCCCTAGATCTTTCGTTGCCGAGCTCATTTGGCTTAGCTCGGCAATATGTTCCCCGAAACCTCCCTTGTTCGTTCAATTGCGGCATTACTGCGTCTTTTCTTTGGGTGGAGGCCAATGCCATGTGCATCATAGTGGGCACGTGTGTAAATCATAGTCTGTACACGTGACATTGTTTTATGCCCCTTCAAAAAGCAATTAATATATTTTCTTCCTTAGAACATTAATCATTCAAATGACCCATGGAATTTTTTTTATAGAAAATTGATCATTTAATGGAATAAATTATGACTGACCTTCTGGAAGATCTGTTGTGAATGCATTCATAATGGGAGCATTATTTATGTCAAATGAGTTAACATTATAGCATTAAGCATATGGTTTAACATGAAAAAAATACGAGCATTTTCTTGTCACGTTCTATGAAATTTCGTGCAAGCTTATTCTACGGTCACCTCCAATATATTACTCATGTATTTCTTTCTTTGTAGAACATTTATTATGAATTAAAGTGAGTAATTATATAAGTGGGTCTCTCACTAATAATGGTTGGTGATCTACCAGAAAAAAAAAATTCAACGAGTATGGATCTAAAAATATATGCATTTTCCAATTTACTGTGCTCCCCCTCGCTCCACAAACTCAAGAATGTATGGGGTTTTCCAATTAAAATCTGCCATGATTTCTTAATAAAACACTAGTCGTAGTGACAGCGGCATACCAACCTAATTTTATATTTCTCAATGTTGGCTTTCCGTGATTTCAATGAACTTGAAATCACTGAAAAACATTGAGAAATAAAGGAGAAAAAAATAAATTTAGTGACAGTTTAATTGTTGATATTTTGGAGTATCAATCAAGTCCTCAAACTTGCGACATTTTTCCATTCATTATTCATGTCTTTTTTTTTTTTTTTGGTAAGTCATTCATTATTCATGTCAGTTCATCGTGCTGATTTTAAAATTCATGTTGGGCTCGTGCTAAAATTTCTTTTAACCCCTATCAATAATGAAACTAAACTATTTTCAATTTTAGTGGGGCCCTTTATTTTTTTTTTTCTTTTTTTCCTTTTTAACTGGGGAGGGGAGGTGTTCATTCATCTTGTAAGAACCAACAACGACTACAATCACTCATGGATACGGAAACATTCATTTTAGCATGACCTCAACAGTCGCCTACCTTTATATTCAACGGATCGGATCCTTGAGTAGTTCTATCGGCTGATAATGCCGCCAGTGGGTTGCTCCCCATAACATTCAATTCAGATAAGCCTGTCCTTTTGAAGCTCGTATGGTATTGATTCATCAGCATCAATTTTTTCCCATTTCCTCAAGTGAAAATTTTACAAGAATTCTTTGTTTTTGCTTTTTGTTTTAAACAGAGAACAGGCATTGATAACTTCTTCTACACAATGTAAGGCCCTCTCAAGGCTTTGGACTATTGCAGCCTCTCCATAATATGCTCATCAGCAACATCAGTTCTTAGCATCTTTCGAAAATCTTGTAAAGTTTCTCCAACGAAGCAACCTAAAAAAAAGTGGAGTAAAACATCATTCTAACCACACGTACACAGCAATAAGGTCTGATGTCTATTATACATATGAATGATTGGACCTTTATCCAGTTAAAATATGAAAGCACTTCAAATGGAAAATCCCAAACCTAGAATACACAAACAGTGTTTTAGTTCTTTAATAACCACCAAAATACTATGACCTATAATACTATTTTTTTTAATGAACTATATTACTAGATACCTAAATATATACTGCATTGTTTTTCACGAGAATTGGACAAGCACCTGCACAAATGTTCCATTTGTAGCCATTGATGTTGGGGGCTTGAAGAAGAGTCTCATGGCTGAAAACAAAACATGTTGTATTGACCATTCGTGCTGGGCCCAAGCATTCTCGGCTTCCAAAAGCAATTCATGATCAATATTGTCCTCCATCAGACCATCCTCTGAAACAACAGCAAACTTTTGGTAGGGATCTATACAAAGTATCAAATGATAAAGAGCGATAAAAAGATTTTTCTGTGACTCACAAAATCTTCCTTTTTGACTTTATTTGAATGAAAGAAGCCTAAAAAATTTGCAAAGTAGCCAACCAAAATCAAGAAGACAATGAAGATTCATCATTAAAATCAGACAGATGAGTTGTTCTTTTATGCTAAATTAGTGAGCAAAGGGGAATTTGCATAACCCTGTAGTTGCTGTGCAAGTAAAGACCCTTCTAGGAACTCTGCGTGTTCAACAGCATGTTGAAGACAACACTTCCACAAATGCTAAACAGCAACATCTGTTAGACGCAGTGGTATCCTACTTTTAAAGTTTTGTTGACCAATTCAAATACTGGTATCAACTGGAAAACAAAAATTCTTCAATTCTACTCTCCCACCTTGGGAAAGCCAGTTGGTACGTATTTGTTAATAGAATGCAGGCTTCTGCTGCTGAATGGGCCACTAAAGAGATTATAAAATCTTTGCATACATTTTTAAAGATGGTCAAGATATTCTAACGAGGGCAAGGCGTGAATGAAAACTTCTCACTCACTAAATTATAATAACAGTCAAACATTTAGTTTGATTTATCACATAGTACATAATTTTGAGTATGCATGAGGATGTATGTCACGAAAACTCATTATACCTCTAAAAAAAGAGAGCTCTAAATTTTAGCCAAGTCAACATGTTGAGGGGTAAGAAACCTAGACCATGTCCATATTCAGGTAGCATAGCATTAACCTCAAAAAAATAAAACTAAAATTAAAAAATTAAAAAAATTCAAGTTACTGAACCATAAACACTAAACATATGTGATGTATTGGGAAGCCGGAGAGTCATACCTATGGTTTTTGAGGAATTTCCTTCATGATCATGACTGCTGGGCAGCGTCCTCCTCTTGTAAAATTGCAAACCATCACCTGATGGGTTGGGCAGCAAAGGAGGATGCATGGCGTAGAAATTTCCGAGAGCAGCAGCAATTGCTTGAAAGCAATTTTTCTCATCATCCCAATCAACCTACAATAATGAGCGAAAGTCAGCTTCTCCTTAAAATAATATACAAATCTCAGCCAAAACAAAGTCATTGTGAGATTCAAGAGGAAGAGGCTTTGTGGCTTCCTCATTATCATCTAGGAGATTCACTACATTTCCAGAAAACTCAAAAGGATGGAATTTACAGCTGTCTAGAATCCGAAAACCTTGAAAAAGCAAAAGAAAACATTCCAAGTACCAAACAAGCATATATGATCTCTTCCGACTTGTTATTCCCCACAAAAAACACAAAAAGTCATAACACTCTTCCGTACCTGTTGGCCATATCAACCATGTCAGACACTTGTACTTTGAGACAACATCTCAGTATTTTTTTCCTTACGAATGAATAACAAATAACCCAATCACAAAAAACAGTGCAGACAGAGAAATAGAGAGAACCCGTCTCAATCATGCAAAGCACTTGTATGAGTCAGCATTCTGAGAGGAAGTTCTGATTTATTTTGTTTTTTCGGTTTTCTTAAAATAAGGTTTCAGTGATGCAAAATAGTGGGGAGCAAGAGAAGTCTACATGTGTGGAGGTACATAACAATAGAAAACAGAAACCAGAAAGGAAGGAATCCAAGAACCCATGGAAGAGTGAATACTCCCAAAGCTTGCAGAATATGCCCAATATAAAATCTTCCAAGCAGCAACTTCAAATGTGCAGCCTTTTTCGTTTTGTTTTAAGAAACCTTAAAAGATGAAGCTGTGTTTTCAAGCAACTACCCTTTTTCTCCCAAATGAAACAGTGTAAATGAGAAGTAGCACGCCATGACCTCAGCTTTACACTAATCCCCCAACCAATCCTCCAATGTAAAAGAGATCTAACAATAAAAAACAAGAATTGCAACATAGACACACACACAAGTTTTGAGAATGATGCTGAATTTCCCACACAGACTTGCATTGAAAATGAATGTGAAAGGTCCAATAACTCTGACATTGCCAACAAAAATCTCAACAGTAATGTTATGGTTCTCCTTTTTCTAGTATTATTCATAATAACCTAGAAACTATAATTACTCCAAATATCTTTCTAGTATAGATAAGTAAGAGGGTGCAAAGGCAGCCTACATGTTCTCTTTCTCTCCTCTCTTTCTCTCTTGTTCCAAACCCTCATACTAATGTTACTGTTCTGCAAAGCAACGATCTGAGACAAGACACCTTCAAAAAGTTAGTAGGAGACCTCTGGATTTCAGATAATTCCTTGGATGATGTCATTGCCAGCGTGATGAAGTTAGCATGGTTGAGGAGTTTCCAATCATCGAAACCTACATCCAAGCTCAATTATTTCACTAATAATTATAATGATTTTTGTTTAAATTTTAAAATTCATTTGAATATCGTTACGCTATTTTCGAATGTTTTTCAAAATAATAGGACCAGTTTTTCAATTTCTTGATTTCGGCAAATATATGGTACGTTATTGCTTGTACTCTTGCATGAAGGGTGCAAGATGGCCAAACCTATTTGGTTGGTTTGCACATGATTTTAGTGCAAATATTATGCTCACCAACTGTTCGAGCATTTGTATTATGACCAACAACTATTCTAGTGTTGTTTTGCCCTGTTTTTTTTGTTTATATGTTGCGGTTCTTATTAAGGTATTCTTTTTGTACACTCCCAATTGCTTAGTGTGATTGTAAATTGCTTATTGTCGATAGACTATCAATCTATTTGTTCCTTGCTTGTCGTATAACTGGTTGTGAGTTTCTTGGTGGCAACTTCGGCGGATATCAAGGGTCCAATGGATGATCAAGTTAGACAGATCTATTAGGAAATTGATCTAATTGGAAAATTCTGTGAGTCACATATAATATATCTCAACAAAGTCCAAAAGGGCATGATGCTTATGAAGATGAAGACCAAAAACAAGCTGAGAAGAAGAACATCAAGCTACATTGCCACATTTGAATCAAACTTAGGGGAGGTAAGAGACCTTAGATACCTTAGTAAGCCTACATGTTTAGACCTAGGTTTTAATATGACCTTGGGAAGTTTGAATTGAATCCATAAAATGACTCTTGTTTTGTTATGGAAAAAGTTTTTGAAATTTGAAAAGATGATTTTGAGACATTATGAGTAATGGTATAAAGGCTTCTGGAGTAACACCCTTTGGTACTCAAATGGTGTTGTTTTGACTTGTTTTAGGCTTAAAACCTAGTAGAGACCACCCGATAGCCATGGTGGTCACTCGAGCGATCTCCTCACAATTGCCCATACTTGTATTCCTGTAGACACTACTCTATGACCGCTAACTCATAGCTCGAGCAGTGCGTCCCAAAATCTGAGTTTCTAGTTCCCTAATTAAACTCTATTTTTCACTCTAATATATATGGGACAGTATTTTTAGACCACTAGGGTTTCAAGAGAGCTAAAAAAAAAAGAGAAAGAATGCTAAAGAGAAGAACCCAAGACTTCCCAAAACCAAATGGCCATCTCTATATAGATCAATCTAGAAGATGAGAAACAACCCTTGTCCACCTTTTGCACCTTTCTCCAAAGCCTTTCTTACTCATGACATCATCCACACAATTCCAATTTACCTGATCATAACCCTTCTCAAAATCCAGTTTAAACACCACTCCCTTTTTCCTTCTTCTCATAAAATATTCCACCACTTCATTTACCGGTAAAGCTGCATCTAAAATTTGTCTTCCTTTAACAAAGGCCCTTTGAGTCATGGCTATTGTATCTCCCAATACCTCACTAAGTCTTCTAGGCTGCACTTTAGTGATAACTGTATACAAACTAGTCACTAAACTAATAGGCCTAAAGTCATTAAACTAATAGGCCTAAAATCCTTAACTTTAATTGAATGGTCTTTTTTGGGGACTAATGTAATGAAGGTAGAATTCAACCCAAGCAATATTGGACCCACACAATCCCTCAAACCATTACCTTTGCTGTCTGAAATTACCCATATGCCCCCAAACATTTTCATAATTTTTGTACTCACCCTCCCCCCAAAAAAAAGGTGCTGAAATTACAGTTTTCATACTCAAAAGGTTCTGAAAATATAGATTTGACCTTTGAAGGTTTTGAAATTACATATTTAACCCCTTGGGTTTTTGAAATTACAAATTTAACCTTTTAACAATTTGACCTTGTAATTCCTGAAATCATAGATTTAACAGTTTAGTCCCAAATTTGCAAATTTTTAGATCATTACTTCCATCAAGATGATTACCAATGTCAAACTAAGTGCTAGAATTAAAGCATAAGATTAGCAACTAGATTTGCTCCATGCATCCACAGATTCTCTCCAAGTATCAATCGCCTCAATAAAAGAAACAGTGGATATCTTAGCCTCGCTAAAGGCGACTATGGATTTCTTGGCAACCCCTGTCCAAGATCATAAGGGTAGAAGAGTTGAGAAAAACGTTGATAACGTTTCATTATCTTCAACCATTAATCATCCACAAGTATTTATACAAGCCTCTCTACCACAAACTCAAGTTTTGGAAGATCCCATATTTCTCAAAGTTAATAAGGGGGTTTAAGCTAGATTTTAGTGACTTCCATGGAGAAAATAATGACAAGATATTCCTTGATTTGTTACATAACCTTGAGAGCTTCTTATATTGGTATCATCTGACCGATAAGAGGAAACTATTCCTTGCAGAATCTAAACTAAAAGGTGTAGCAAGACTTTAGTGGGTAAAGTACCAAAAACTTGCTTTGATAAATCTTGGGATCAAGAATCAAAATTTCGTTTCGAAATAGTCGAGACATCCGAAACGTTTTCGTTTCTAAGGAGACTAAAACAAATCAGTGATAGAATCAAAATTTTAATATTTTAAGGTACTCCATTATATTTCAAGATGTTTTGTAATATTTCAATGCATTTGCACAATTGTTTCGAAATGTTTCAAGATACTTTAATATATTGCAACTAATGTTTTGAAAAAATAATTCCTAAATTTTTTATTTTTTTATTATATTTTCGAAACGGGTCGAAATGTTTTCAAAATACGTCAAAATATTTTTATTTCTTTGGTGATTGAAACAATACACCAAAACGAAATTTTGATCCTTATCTGGGATGACATGAAGACTGTTTTAACTCTCCACTTTTTGCCTGCTAATTATAAACAACGAACTCATTTACAGTTTACATAGTTGAATAAGGGAAACATGTCTATTGATGAGTATACGGGAAAATTCTACAACTTGGTCACTCGATCAAAGTTTTCTTTTATTGTATTGCCTTTTTCTTGGTCAATGTTGTGACAAACTCTCACCCCACTAGGTCAAGTTTGTCTTTCTAAGATATTGTCTTACTCAAAAAGATATCTATGTTATGACTTTGTTTTCTGACGATACTATGTCCTTGTTCGAGTCAACTTCTTTGTTTTCAGTATCTGAACATAACTTTTTTTTAGATTTAGTGTCTCCTTAGTCCTTGTGCACTCTTTCAAGGGTGGCTGCTTCTAGGCAAATCTCGTGACTGTCTTTGCACCCCTACCTCCTTTATCACTGAACAGTAAGAGGAGCTCTTGTTTCCTATTTTACCGAACTACATGTCTTCTTCCTCTTTGATTTCTACCAATCTAGGGTAGGGTTACCATCATTCCAAGGACAAATAGATTTGTTCCATATGCCCCATCTCCATAATTAATGCTTGATTCAGCTGTTGTCCAACTCCATAACCACCGCCTGATTTAGCTGATCACCACCAAGGGGGGCGGCAGTATGAGAGTTACAATTTAATAGGAGGGAAGAAAAAGAACAAGGACAAAAAAGAATTTATGAGATGTAAACCCTAGAGATTTGTAGTGCTCCGATACATTGTAATGTTCAGAGAATTAGGACAAAAGAATTTTGAACACTTCATGAGAGTTAGAAAAGAAATTGTTGCCCTATCTCTCAACCTTGATTCATATATATGTGTATCAAAAAGAATAAAAAGGGATAAGAATACCACTAAATGGTATACCTTCTACAAAGACAAATAAGATACCATACTATACTACTTAACACCCCTTTTAGTTAATGGCATAGGGCCAGCATGGTTACATTTCGCCATAGGAAGCCATAGTAATAATAAAAAATGTGCTAAACTATTAGCAGTGTAAACACATTGGCAATTAAGAAATTATAGCCTTCTAAATATAAACTAGTCAATCCATGAGTATACCATGAAGTCACAAATGTTTTACCTCCGAACCAACCCCCAAAAGCAAAATAGGCACAAGAAGAGAGAAATAAACTGGACCAGCCTAGAAAAACGAAAGTCCCTCCATAACCATTCATCCATAATATTGAATAAATCATTTTTCTTTGACTATTTCTGAGCACCTCATAGTATTTTTAAGGGGTCCAAATAGTCAATCATTTCTATATGATTTCTCGTGCATTGCCCCTTCTAATGGTTTTGAATATGAAAATCCTTTATTGGCCCATAAACTGACCGAGGTAAATCCATGAACTCAATTTGATTATTCCTTCTTATTTTTACTAAGAATTTGAACCATGAATGTACTTATGACTCATCAATCAAATGGATGAATTTTTTGTAAGAACTACAAGTGATCCTCTCTCTCGCTACTAGTTGATCCTCAAACCTATCTTTATTCCATCAACTAATCTTATTCTTAGATCTTTTTCATGAGATTGAGAAAAATAAATATCTTTTCAGCTTTTTTGTTCTACAAAGAACTCTTATATGCAAAAGTCACGCCTGACCATTCACTCACACATGACAAGCTAGAATTTCCAATTACAGAGTCAATCCTCAAATGGTTGTTATTTCCCTTTTCATTTTCCTTTAGAATATTTTGGGTTATACTTTTTGTAAGGCATATGCCATGATGCGTACACTATCGACAAGTAATGCTGAAAACTTGTCGCCTTTTAGTTCATTACTGTATGATTTTTTTTTTTTTTTTGACCGGAAACAAATCACTTTTATTAATGAATAAGTTGTAAATCAAATAAGAAAAAATTGGATAAGATATCCAACTAGAAGCAAACAAGTAAAAGCAGTGAATTAAAAAAGCCTATAGATCACATGAAGCTCTCCATCCCGATAGAATAGCAAATAGCAGAATCCCATTGAACTCCTTGAAACTGAAGCCCAAAAAGATGCCAAGAAATTAATACGGTTCCACATTCCTTCTACAAATTCTCGCCAGTCTTCAAGAATTCTAGAATTCCATTCTTTCCAAATCACTATATGATTTAGTAGCATCAGTATTCTTGAAGCCTTCTTTTCATCAATAAAGAAGAAAGAAGAAGGATAAGAGGTAGGTAGATGGAAGTTGCAGCAAAAGAACAGAGTTGTAGGCTACTCTTCTTCACAACACTAGACATTACCATTTTGATAAGAAGCATATGGTGGTGGTCGTTGCTAATTTGACTACCATATTTTACCTGGGGCTTATGGATGCTTTGTTTCTAAATATCTCTCTTTTCTGAGGCTGAGGCTGAAACTGAGCCTGTACACGACTTATACAGGGGTTCTGCTTCAGTCTGGTGCTTATAGTAACGTTGTTTATGCATTCCCTCCTCTCGATGTCGTATGTACAGAGGCAAGAAATTTTAACACCATAATAAAGCACCAAGCTGAATTAATCACCTTCATTTTTATAGGCCATACCGACTTAGCAAAACCACCGTCAAACCTTTTTTTTCTAAATTCTCAAGATCCCAGTGGTTCAAAGAGAGTTATCTGGTTTTTGGGCACTTTAAGCTTTCCTTCGGTTACCATAACTCGACTAAGCAATATTATAGGTCTCATTTAAGGTGAGTAAAATATGGCATAATCATTAGGGTGCTTATTTGGATGCACATCGCACATCTATATTAGAAGTCACACAAAGAATAGAGAGCCCAATCAACCCAATCCATCGGAAGAAGCTACTGGAACAGCAGGGTTAGGAACAAAAAAGAATAAAATGACATCAACAACCCAAAAGACCTCTACAATCAGCCCAAAACACATCCAAGATCCATCACAACAATTGCTTTTCTCTTACATGATGAATCAACTCAAATTCCTGAAAACACACCTAGTGATGATATAAGTATCTGATGATGCTAGAACTAGATCAAAGCTACCCATTTTAATCTTAATTATGACTCATTTTTAAAAACTTTGATACCAAGATAGTACTATTTGCACATCAAAGCAAAAATAAGAAAGAGGGAAATGAGAAAGGAAGAACTACTAAAGGGCTCAAGAAAAAATGCTGGATTTAGAATAGCAGCAGTTAGTATCAATCAATAAGAGAAAATATATGAGCATGTTTATGTGTCTCTAAGGTAACTCTATTTTAAGAATCATCTGAAATATGAAGAACATAACATTACAAGCCGAAATGAGAGAGATTTCATAAAACAGAAGATAAAACTTACATCGTTGCCCAAACAAAGCACAAACTCCGGGACACGGTCCATGTCAGGTGTGTACTGGTCAAGTATGACAGGTAGCCTGCATAAATTACCATGTGCATCAACATGAATGCAGAAGTACTCTTCTAGCATTTCAGCCTTTTGCTTGAGCAACTCTGTATTCATCTGAAGAAAGCAAAAGAAAAACCTTTGTTTGTATTAAAACAAAGAAAAAATGTTCACAACAAGAAGAAAAGGCTGGCAATTAGATAAAAATACACATAAAACATCACCATGCAAAAAATTAATTTTAATGAATACAGTACTTGTTTGGTATCAGTGTTACCCCTAAACCCACAGATGCAAAAGTACCAATCATCACTATCCAAACTAAAAATCATGACTGGTCATCTAAAGTGATAGTTGAATTATGATGTAATTAGGGTTTATGAGAAGGAAAGGAGAAGAAGAGGAGAATAGAAGAAGTTGTGCAAATAGACTAGTGTGTTAGGTTACACAACTACACCCAACTTTTATATATAATCACAAAGTACAAAACTACCCATAGTCTAGAAATAAAACATGACACTCTCCCTCAAGTTGGTGCATAAATATCCCTCATGCCCAATTTGAAAATAATGAGATGAAAAACTTTACTACTAAGATCATTTGTGAAAATATCAACTAACTGATTGTTTTATTTCACAAAAAGGCATGCAAATCAAACCCTTACTTAACTTCTTTTTGATGAAGTATCGAACAATTTCAACATGTTTGGTCCTGCCATGTTGAACCGGATTATGAGCAATGTTAATAACAATCTTGTTGTCACAATATAATCTCATAGGTTCATTACCATGAATTCTCAGTAGTGTTTGGAGGCGATTGCAGCAATGTAGAATATAAAAAAGCAACTATAATGTGGAACAAGATAGTAGAAGTGTAGAACATATTAAAAAAATAGCTATTGAGGTTATTGGAGAATCAAGAGGTAATGGACCATTGACAAAAAAAACTTGGTGGTGGAATGATGAAGTCCAGATTGCAGTAAACGCAAAAAGAGTGCTATACAACATGACAAAAAACTAAAAATAAAAAAGACTTTAAAAGTTACAAACTTGCATATAAAGAAGTAAAAAAGAAGGAAAAAGATGTTAAGTACAAAACATATGATACTCTTTACTCTAAACTAGATACAAAAAAAGGGGAGTGAAGTACATATTAATTTGCTAAATTAAGAGAAAGAAAAACTAGAAATGCTAATTATATTAAATGTATTGAGACTTACGAGTGAATAATCTAGGGTTTTGGTACAAAACAAGGAAATTAAATAAAGGTGAAAGTAAAGATCAAATTTTCGTTTTGGTGTATTGTTTCAGTCACCGAAGAAACGAAAATGTTTTGACGTATTTCAAAAATATTTTGACCTATTTCAAAAACAAAATGAAAAAAAAATAATAAAAATTATTTAATAAAAACTTTGGTCAAAATATCTGAAAATACCTTGAAACATTCCGAAACAATTATGCAAATGGAATGAAATATAATAAAACTTTTCGAAACATTATGAAACAACTCAAATTATTAGAATTTCGATTTCATCACTGATTTGTTTTGGTCTCTTTAAAAACGGAAACATTTTAGACGTTTTGACTGTTTCAAAACAAAATTTTGATACCTTAGGTGGAAGAATAACTTTGAAAAGTTACTAAATCATAATCATATAAGGAGGTTAAACGTTGAAAACTATTGAAATCATCAAACAATGGAGTGTTTTACATTGTAGCAGTGGTTTTCTTTTCTCTATTTTTTCTTCACTTAGTTACTTTTCAGCCCTCTATTCTACATACTTTTCTTTACTTAAAAGGTATGTCTTCTATTTTACTTCAAGCTTCTCACCTTCTTCAACTCTGTTTTTTTTTTTTTCCAGCTAGTCTATTGATGATGCTCTGTCCTTTGCTTTTTGTTTAGCTTCTGATTGTCAAAAATATGCAGAATCTCTAGACTCTCTCTCATTACAGCTATATGGGTGTTACAATGGCACTCTGTGGCTTTCACTGGATAGGAACAAGCCACAAATGCAATATGTGGCTGTCACTGGGAAGGACCAAGCCTCAAAAACAATAGTTTCTACTAGGCAATAGGCATATAGCTCCCTTGTTTTTTTTTTTTTGGTTCTATTCTCCTAACTTCATGTATTATTATCAATGAATTTTCATGTCTTATTGTATTATTTTCACAGCTCTTAATTCTTAAATCTTAGTTAGTCATGTTTGCTTCTACTTCTGGCAAGGGTAAAAGGAAAATAACATGAAAAGTTGGTATGAGGGCTCTACCTTTTGAGCTACATTCTCAAATTTCTTAGTCCTATTTTTAACGTTTTATAGAATATTCTCAATCCGATCCTACGATTACGATCCTACACCACACTAATGATCCAAAGTAAGATCCTGATTTTAAAAACCTTGGTAACAACTGAAAACTCATTACCTGGTAAATCAATAGGAGATGCTAGAACTAGAGTGGAGGAATTCAACTGAACACGCGGCACATAGGTGGTCTGAACCTTCGAACGCTGAGGATAAATCTTCAAAGTACCAAGTGGATTATTGTTACTAACAATAAGTTGATATTGAGAACGCAAAACAGCAATCCCTTCATGACATACATATGGCCGAGTAGGGTTTTAGAGGAGGAAGTTCTAGATCATCTACCCAAAAAGGTACTAGATCTAGGGGCTTGACACGATCACGTAGTGTGAAGAAAGCCTGGGATAAATTCTCAAGAAAATCACAAAAATTAATGAGCAAAGAAAAAGATCTCGTCATAGAAGAGATAGATCCTTTAATGTGTCAGAATAGGGAAGTCGAGCAAACCAAGCTAACTCATATGTTGAATCTCAAAAAGTGGGTAATGTCGACAAAACATATTATTGCAAAGTATTTCATTTATAAGAATAATCCACCAAGCAACGCTTAAGGTCAATTTTACCAATTGATGATTGAAAAAATTGTTTTAGCTAGAGTGGGGTGCAAAGCCCAACCCATATGAGATTGACGGACCATTACTAGTTAATGAGATAGATGAACTTAAAGAATATATTGACTAGTTTAAAAAGAAATGGGAGATGCTATAAAGAAAATAATAGTGTTAGAAAGTTTATTGGGTTCGCTTCGGATCGTTGTGTTTAGATTAGAGACAAATCCAAATAAGGTTGCTCAACCACTTGCAAAGATAATACTTTAGCATTTCGATCTCATTTTAACAGTGTACTATTTTAATATATAACATCAACATATCCATTATATTTAGGTCAATATTTCGAGAGGGCATGTATGGTTTTGCTGACCAAGCTACAATTAGGGGAAGAGCCAAAAGTGATCCAGGTAATTAAGTAAATTATATAAGTATAATATTTTGTCTTCGACTTTTCTGTTTATGTTTTTCTTTAAGGTTTTAAGATGTTTCTTACTATTTATACAGTTGAATGGTGGTTTAAATACAAAACTGATACTCTTAATTTGAGAAATATTACCACCAAAATATTGTCTCAAACAGCCTCATCTAATTATTGTGAGAGAAACTGGAACACATTTTCTCTCATTCATAATAAAGTACGGAATCGACTCAATTATCAAAAGTTGGAAAGGTTGGTGTTTGTACAGTATAACTTTTTTTTTCTTTTTGGTGAACCTCGACAGTGCGAGGGAGAAATTTATTGATTACAAAATTGGATTACAACTAGATAGGGGGGCGTGTGTCCCTTACATCTCAATGCTTCTAATTACTGCATGAAATAAGAAAATATGGAGAGACAACGCATGCTGTTACAAGGAAATGTCAAAAGCATTAAAGAGACAAACAATAAAACCTACTGCCTAGAGAAACGAAACCATCCCAGCTGGAGAAGGATAGATAAGCACAGTATAACATGAAGTTGAAGGTAAAGCACCTCATGAAAGATATGGAACCATTAGCAAGAAAAACACTATGGGAGGGAGTTATAGATTGATAAGGAAATAGGATACCAGACGAACCAACCATATGGTTTGATGCACCAAAGTCTATGATCAAGGTATGGCATTCAGAAGGCATGAAACATGTAGAAGTGACACCTCACTAAGCACAAGCAACAGTGGAGAAAGAGGGAGCCGCCTGTTTTTGAGACCGAAGCTGAGCACATTTTTCCACTGAAATAGTGATTAACTTTACTTGGCAGGTGAAAAGAGGATGATGGTTGAGACAGCCAAGGAGCATTAAATAGTGGCAGGGGGGAGGATATCCGATTTAGGAGCCATTCCAACAAAAACAATAGGCAACAATACTAAACCAAGCGTCAGAAGGCTGAACCAATGTTGAATCAAACTAGAGGCTTAACCGGAGGAAAACTAGGCTGGAAAGGCTACATTAGGAAAGAACTGGACCAAAAACATAATCCAAGGTACTGGATTTACACTGATCCGGTGATCATCAAGCCTGAAAAGCACTGGTCAAGCTGAAACGGCCAAAAAAGGGACTGAACCAAGCAGATGTGTCCAGATAATGCATTTAAGCCGGAGATAGAAGGCCTGAACTGGGTAGATTTTGTACAGAACAAGAGTAACTATTTTAAAATCAACTTGAACTGGGTTATATGTCACAGTGCTGGACTGAAATAGCCGACAATTAACATGAACCAGGCTCATTACACACAGAATCGGACTGAACCGGTTCAAAATTAGTTGAATCAGGTGATCAAAGCTGAATGAATTCATTCAAACCCAGAATACAAGGAAACAGGTTGAAATGGATCTGACTACAATATATCTGAACCAAGGACACAAATTTGGAATACCCAATTCTAATTGGGTTAAATCACAACCCGAGTAGGCTTATTCTTAGCAACACCCACACAGGAACACAGCAGGGCTCGTAACCAAAAGTCCTTGGTCTTCTTCCCACAAAACCCACGACAACAATTAGGATTCTGTTTCTCGACAGCCATGCAACACAGACGACGAAGAGAGATTTTGTTTAATCACAATTTGATAAAAATGGCACTAGAACGACAACAATATTAGATTGGCAAACAGAACTCAACTCCAACCAATCACGACTAACCTTTGTTTCTCCACGACTCTGGTGATGAATTGACAATGATGACAAGTAGATAAGGGTTCACAGGAAGATAAGGGTTCAGGAAACAAGAACTACTGATGAAGACAGTAGCAATGAAACCTTGCAAATCACAATGAAGGTTGTGAACAGATCAATAAATCAACAATCAAACACCAATGATCACGAACACAGACAAGACCACTACTTTTCTACTACAATTCACAACAAATCGAAAAATCTGATGACAAACTCCAACCTAACCGCGTCGTTAGCACCGTTCATGTCACTGACATTGACAACAACCCTTAGCACTGTTTAATCATTCATTCTCTCATACACAGACCAACTTACAGCATGTAATGGTCTCCAAAAGTCGCAACAGAGAAGAAGGAATAGGAAGGGGAGAAAAAAGGAAAAATAAGTGTTGAAGATATGACAATCCCGTGATTGATGGGATGAGACCATTGCAGCATGCCTGCCACTAATTATGGCCGGAAGACTTTGCAGAAGAAGACAACAACCACTCTGATGGCTAAACTTTGTGGGCTATCTACACTACAAATATGAGTCGTCTTTGCTTGTGTCAAACACAACACTACAATGTAATCTGAACATCAATAGTAGTGAAATTCCATCTGAGCATTGTGTTTGTGGATGTAGGCCTAATAGGCTGAAACACGTAACTCTGTGTGATCCTCCTCTTCTCCCATTTCAGATTTCTGATCTCTCACCATCACTGAATCTGCCAGTGTAGTTTTTATGTCCAAAAAAAAGAACTACTAGTCTGGCACCATTCTTCATGAATAGACATTCTTGTTCAACCAAAAATTTACCCAAACAAAAGAGAGGGAGAGAGTACCATCAATCGTCTCTCACATACCCCACAAATATTTTTCCGTCCACCCTCACTGGATCTCCCTATGTCGCTAATCTCGTCGGATCCAACTATTCACGCATCTGATCTGGCTAGATTTTAAAAAGGAGAAATCAGCCTTGATAAACAATTGGAAGTTCTGCTTCTGTAGTCAAGAAAATCACATCTCCTTCTGAACTCATGGTTCAAAGTATCGGCCGATACTAATACAAGTCGGCTGAGTCGTCCCGACACCTTTGAAGACAATACCATTACACGATACGAATAAACCCCAGTCTCACACAACCAGGCCGAATTGTCCGAGTTGTATCCAAGTCAATCCCGAGTTGCTAAAATATCGTCACCGAATTGACCGATATGGTTTCACGACACCGTGATATGTCATGAATTTCTCATCATGTTCAACATTTTCTCCTAAATCGTATCGCCCGATACCATGCCGCGACCGATGTGTCTCAGAACTCTCTAAGTTGAAGGCCGATACCGTGACCTTGAACCATTTCTGAACCCATTACTAGGTCACTTCATTCACTTAATAGAGAGAGAGAGAGAACTGAATGTAAAAAAAGGGGTGGAAGAAAAATCTTCACATGGCCTTATGTAGAAAACTTTGAAAAGTTTTCCATATTCGCAACTGTCTCCATTATTGATTCTCCTTATTACATGTCATACCTCTCATGTTTGCATGGTGATCATTCCATGCACGCAGTTTTCTTGTACATGTTCTCCCATTTGTCATTAGGGGGAGTTTTATTAGAACAGTCGACGCTTCAGCAAATTTCTCTCGAAGAGTCATTCCGCGAAATAAATCACCATAATTTCTGTCAATTCCAAAAGCTGTTGTACAGTTTCAGCTTCAACAAATTTGCACAAAGAGTCATTCAATGCAATTAAATCACCGTAATTTCTGCGAGCTCCAAAAAACTGTAGTTTGTGTAGATCATTTATTCTTCAGTTCAAGTTGGACACTTATTCCACATATACATGTACCAACTTGAGGGGGAGTGTTGAAGATATGAGAATCCCATGATTGACGGAATAAAATCTTTGCAACATGCCAGCCATAATTAATGGCTCGAATGTACTTATCTCAACCTATAAGTACGGGTAATCTCTATGTATCAAACACACAACACTACAATGCAATCTGAATATCACCCATAGCAGAAGGCCACCTGGGCATAGTGTCCGTAGTTGTAGACCTAATAGACTGAACCACGTAAATTTGGGTGTTCCTACTTTTCTCCCATTTCAGATCTCCGATCTCTTCCACTCCAAAAAAATAAGAGTGAGAATCTACCCAATGAAAACCCTAGAACTTATATCTGATACCATGAAAAGTTTATGGTTTGTAGGTAGAATGAAGATTCAGGAAAATTGTGTGGGAGGAGGAAAAGAATCTTTCAACCCTTACCCTCACCCTCACGCATAAAAACAAAAAGACTTGCAATCAATGGTATACTTATTACATAATAGAAATAGGTCACCCCTCAAAAGTAATAATCCAATATTTTGTGAAATTGTGTCAGGTTAAGATCAAGTTACTTCAGCAATTCTTTCTTTCAACCCATCATTTCCATCGCCTTGTAGATCTAAATCCTCGTCTTTCAGTGCCAGCATTATTAATTGTGGCAGGGGAGCTGCATCACTCAGTTGTATTGCATTAAAATGAGCAAACCGACGCAGAACTTGCTGATACATGAGCTCTTTGCTGTGAAGGAACAGAAAACAAGAAAAAGAAAGAATCAGATAGCTGAAACAACTATGCAACTCAAAAAACCTAGTTAAATGTCAGATTCCACCACTTCCAAAAGCAACTTGAACCAGGCTAAAATAGTTGACCCTCAAACCGGTAATTCTATATGGAAGAAAGACAAATTCTGCAACCAATATTTTAAGCAAGAGAGAGAGAGAGAGAGAGGACCACCAGGCCAGCAATCAAAGTACAATTAAGAGAAGGCACGACATAAATTTCAAAACCAAAACAACTTGTCATAATGTGTAATGTATTGCATATCCACCTATTTTCTACATCATTGCTTGTATTATATTATATTATACAACTACCATAATTTTGTCAAACAAAAAAGGAATAAGCATAAACTATAATAAGTACGAAGAGATAGTCATCAGGGGGTCAATCTTTGTCAAGACAATAATTGATCTCTTATATGTCCCTCTCTTCAAGGGTTGTGTCGTTGCACATCAAAAACAAACAGGCAACTTAAAAAACAAGTGAGAAATAAAACTAAGGAGAGTATTCAATTAAAGTTTGTAAACAAAACTAAGAAGAGATATTCATTTACCTAAGAAATTGGGTACCAGAAACTTGTATCTTGAGAACAACATTGAAAACTACGGTATTGTTACAATGTATAAGAAACACTATAAGTCGATGTCAGAATCCATTTGCTATTACATAGATTCCAAATGCAGACAGAAGTGCATGTTATAATAAAGTTCAAATAGTTACAAGGACATAAAAGTTGTGCAATTCGATGATTCAGATTCATTGTTCACTCAAAACATGGACGGTCAAACATTCGTATCTTAAAACTTAATACAAAAAATTTAAGGTGAGTACTGATATACTTTCAACATTAATACCCTTCTCAATGAATGTTCCCACAGAACTACGATACAATAAGAATTCAAATATCTACCAGTACACAAACAACAATAATGATATCACTGAAAATTTCCTAAAATAGCCATACTAGTTTTTTTGATTGTCATCCCATAATTTCACTGCCATGTGTAGTCCAAAACTTGTAATTATACCACATACAACAAAAAAATTTCCACGATGTGTCTCAAATACACCAGTATATATGCTGATTTTATGGTTGCTTTTGGGGACAAAAATAGGCTCCCCCACCCCCAATAAAAAGAATATCAACATAGAGAGATAGATTCTAAATTCCGTACATAATAGATTTTCATAAGGAAGGCAGAAGTAAAAAGTAGTAAGTTCTTTTTTAATTTTAAATGGCCTCTCCAAAAAAAATATGACAATTATTGAACAAATAAGCCTATAAAGTTGATTTTCCAAACTATGACAAAACAACAAAGTATATATGCATTCTGCATCATATGCATCAGGAAATGTCATAGAAATATATAGTCAGTACTGCATTGAAGGTATCATATATTTAGTTATGGCATAGAACTCTACCCATTAAAAATTTTGTGCCCCAAAAATAATAAAGAAATTACTCGTTAACATCTGCTTTTAAAGCAATTACATTTTTACGGCCATGTCGCTTCAGGAAAACACAGAAACACAGAAAAATTACCTCAAGTTCACTACATCTGCAAGATATAGGTGAGTATTGTGCTGAAGCAAAGCAAAAACACCATCTGCCATCCCAATATATGTGCAGTGACCAACTATGTCCATCAGACCTACAAGAATAGGAATAAGTTGAAAGCACTAGCTAATTTCTCTCAACTTGAAGAGATTCATTCTTAAGGGTAAAGAATTAGTCAAAACCTACCCGGATGACAATTACAATCAATATCACTAATAAGTTCCTGAATGCTAGTAAGATCTGCAGTCTCCTTTGGGTTTCTCCTTTTCCTGATAGAAGGTCTGCAGATGGAATTCTTTTATATGAGCAAGCATTAGGAGTAACCACATTTGCATAAACAACATATTCAAGAGTAGGAAAAAAAATTATTCCGGAAATCGAGATATATAACGCTAGAAGGGAATGACGCAATACATTTCTAAAGCCCCAACGATCGAAAATAAAGGAACTACCACAGAAAACCCAATAGAACAAAGGTCTACAGAAGATATTCCTTCCCAAACAATGATTCAACATAAACAATTTTTCGGGAATTCTGCCTTACGAAAATAGTGTGACCAAAACTAACCAAGATAGATTTAAAACTTCTTAGAACCAAGAAATGCATATGAATCCTAACCTTCAATTGTAATTAAAACCAAAAAAGAGAAGCAAGATTGCTTTCCACTACTAGGAGAATTCGCTAGTAAACCCACTTTTGGAAGCATATCCCAGAGAGAGAAATGCCCATGAACCCAATACAATATTCAAATGATAAACCACAGCGACCAGATGATGACTGATGATGAATAAGATGACCATACATGCTGGCAAAGATATAAGGGAAGGAAGACAAAGCTTCATAAGGATAACCCTTACAATTCTGGCAACCACCAATGCACCCTCTAACTGTGCTGAGAAAACAATGGCAAACCTTGATAGCTTGAGAAGTCAGACCAGTGTTATTTAAGACGTAAAGCGAATCGAAGTGAACTGGTCTTCTAAGGGACTAGGCGAGAAGCGAGAAGCGAAGCGAGCGCTGAATTAAAGCAAAGCGAACAATTTAAAAAATAAGCAAATACTTTAGTTTTGTACTTTGATTACTCCTAAATATTCAAGTTTTAACTTTATAAATATAAAATATTTAAATGCAATCAAAATAATAAACATCAACATATTTTAAATAGACAAGATATTAAATATTGAACATTATTATATTCTAAAAATAATCAATTGACATAATCACATCATCTAAATGTAAAGTTAGCAAATGTGGGTTCGACTTCCACCATGATTGATTAATATCACCACTAAACAAAGTACTTACAAATTGATTAATCAAATAGAGCATAAAGCAAATTGATTAACAAGAGCATTCACATCAAAACAAAGCATTTAACATTATCTAATCATAATAAAACAGATTGTCATATGATACTGTTACACAAATCAATCAATTTATTTTATACATATACACATAACATCAGCTCTGCTAGAATTTGGTTAATGTTAAAGAAGGAGGAGGAAAAAATAAAAAAATTACAATTAGGTGTTCACTTTTCTCGCCTGACTCGCTTCTTCGCTTAAGCTCACTTTTTCGTCGTTTTACTTAACCTCGCTTTTCAAGGCGACCAAGGCTCGCTTTGCCTTGGATGTTCAAGGCGACCAAGGCTCGCTTTGCTTCGCTTCTCACCTAGGCTCACTTTTCACAACAATGAGTCAGACACTTTTCCCTGCAATAAAACTTCTAAAACTCAAACACCAAGAGCTTGGACAACCAAATTGGATAGATGAAAAACCTCTACATCTATAACCAGTGCTATTGTCTGGTCCTAGAAAGGGGGGTGAATAGGATCCCTATAAAATGTTGGGAACTTCTTTTGGAAGTTCTCCTGTTTAGCTCAGAGTTAGCTCTATCAGGCTTCTTTCTTGATTAATTCAGACCAGTAGTAATTTGGTCATTTCAGCATTTCACTCACATTAGCTTGTTAGTTCAGTTCATATAATGTGTGAGGATAGGATTACCTAAGGCCTAAGGTTTGATCTATGAAGTCTTGAGCAAAAAACTGGTTTTGCAGAAGCTTGGTCGACCACATTTATGGCCAGTCAACCAGGTTCAGTCGATTGGGTTTAAACCCAGTCGAATGGCTCCAAAGAGCAAGTCCCCTACTCTTTTTAGGCACTCTTTTTTTATTCAAATCACATCTAATTCAATTCCTAAGTGCTCCAAACATTATTGTGTGCCCTCAAACATTAGTGTGTGCCTCCAAACATTATGAATCAAAAATGATATCAATTGATTGCACAAGACTTGATCAATTAAGCTCAAGTATTCATTATCTCATAAATTCAAGTCCATACAAATATACAATCATACATGATACATTTCAATCCATTGAACATGCCTAGAATAAAGATATTCAATATGAAGAATGTTAAACAAATATTAATTGCAAAGTTTAAATTGTTAGAGATGATGTAACTAAAGGATTTATACTTTAACACGCTCCCTCACGTTCTGACTAGATTTTGGGCATAGCATATTAAAATTTTTTAATAATTAGGATGACGGTAAAATTCCAATCAGGACCTCCTACTCTGATACCACATTAAACAACCATCTACTCTAAAAGCTTAAGCTGTTGGAGATAGTATAACTTAAGTATTTATATTTTAACAAAGATAACAATTAAAATTGGGTAGGGTAAGTTTCATATAGAAATCACTAGACTCGCATTTGGGATTCTTGTAACCGGTAGCATTACCAAGTAAATACTCATCATTATCATCGTTAGAATCTCCGGTAGGGTGACACGAGTCGATGCATCGGAAACATTCGGTCTCACTAGATAGATAGAAAGATGATCTCGAATAGGTTGAACACGAGCTCTATCGTTGTTTTGTACCCTCTCTCGATTGGGACCCTAGTTTGGACTCAATACCAACTGAGCAACCATAGCCTACAACTTGCATGGCCTACTGGGTATCCCGTTAGAATTGTTGGATACGTCGCTCCTTGCTGAAGTTCCAAGAATTCAGTTCTCGTAAGAAACTCTTCTGCATGATCACCTTCATAAGAAATATTGTTACCACCTCGTTGAGTCATCACAAAAGGTCAAGCAATGCTGTAATACCAATTGACGCAGTGGTAAACAAAAAAATTATATGGAAATCACCATTCCCTCGTGCTTTGCATGTTCACACACACTTTGAATCCATAGAGAAAATAAGAGAAAAACTCTGAAAAAAATTGATTGACTTGATTGGATGCCTCAAATGATAACACAATAACCCTTTTTATAGGGATTAAGGAAAGCTTCTATCATCTCCCAACTACCTAGTTCAATACATCTTCCAACTACATAATTTAGTGCCTCCTCCAACTACTTCTATTAATATCTCACTAGAAACTTCTACACAAGAAACTACTAGAAATTAGGCTAGAGTTAGATATTTATCTAAGGCCCATTTACACCTAGGCCAAGGCCAAGATCAAGATTACTTTCCACCAGCAACCTGTTCTACATCAACTAGTTCTCTGAAATCAAAATCGTAAAGTTCATTCTGTTTAATCTGCTTCGTCCGAATGTCCTAAATGATAAAATTGATCAATAAGAATAGAGAAGAGAAAGAGAAACTATATTATTCTAAAAGTAAGTCTGTAATACGCATCTCAAACCTAAAAATACACAAAGTAAGTCTTATATAGTACGACAACACAACATAAAGAAAATACATAAACTACCCTTAGTATTAATACTCTAACACCCCCTCACAAACTCATTATGTGGTGGAAAATATCAAGTTTGCCAAAAAGAAATCAAAAACGTGTTATGGTGTGAGACTTCGTAAAAAAATCCGCTATCTGCATTGTTGAAGGAAGAAAGGAGAGAGTAATGGTGCCCTGCTGCAAATGATGGCTCACAAAATGACAATCAATCTCAATGTGCTTTGTGCGCTTATGGAAGACCGAGTTATAAGCAATCTGAATAGCACTGGTGTTGTCGTAGAACATAGGAGTAGGAGAGGATACCGAAATGCCAAGATCAGCAAGGAGCCATCATAACCAGACAATCTCAGCTATAGCAGATGGCATAACATGATACTCAGCTTCAACAAAAGAACGAGCAACAACAATTTGGGGTTGTTTGGTAACGTTTTCGCGTCTTAAAAACAATCAAAAACAGAGACAATTTATGTCTCTGTTTTGTGATAAATACTGAAACAGAAAACATGTTTGGGTGCCATTTTTGTCTATCAAATTATGAGAATAAAAAATAAAAAAATTTTTGGCAACTATTTCACGTTTTATCCTAAATATACTTTATAATATATCATTTTAAAAAAAATATAGAAATTTTATTGAATGAATTCAGAAATTACAAGGATCAAACTAAACCCTTTTTTTTTTTTTAAAAGGAAAAAATTTTATTCCCAAAAATAATGAATTACACGAATTAAAGAACAAGATGTTCTACAAAATAGAAAAAATGGCTTTAATCCTTCAAAAGGATCAAAACCATCTCAAATTACAATAAAAGGCTCTTAAACTTGAACAGCTCCTGCAATCCAGCTCCATACCTTAGATCAACCAACACCAAACACCAAGCACCAAGCACCAAGCACCAAGCACCAGCACAACATCAGCCTAGACTAAATGCAGAACCAGACCAGAACAGACAAAATGCTCCCAGCTGCCCAGGCCTTCTAGCTACACCCCAGATGCCAGACCAATGCAAATCAGCTCCTGGCACAGCAGACAGCACCTCTAAAACCATAGCAGATAAGTCCTGATATAACCCAGAACCTCTCTTCCCAACTGAATCTAGACAGATTTTGTTCAACAAGGATCAAACTAAAACAGAAAATCTGTTTAACAAAAAAAACAGAAAACAGATTTTCTGTTTCCTAACAGAATTCTGTAATACTACAACCCACAGTCTTATTACAAAGAATGACAATACTGCTGTTATGGGCTCCTCCAATCATCCTTCATCAAGCTGTCCAAAAATCAGCTCAAGCAGCAGCACAGTAACACCACCCAGACAACATCACAGTCTGATAAATCCCAAGCAACAATAGATCAATAACAGAGCAGTTCCTGTTAACAATCCTC
Organism: Ilex paraguariensis; assembly: GCA_963454935.2. Classification (NCBI taxonomy): domain Eukaryota; kingdom Viridiplantae; phylum Streptophyta; class Magnoliopsida; order Aquifoliales; family Aquifoliaceae; genus Ilex; species Ilex paraguariensis. The sequence goes on from CAUOFW020003502.1 coordinate 961,454, forward strand.
TTCTAGATGCAAGGGTTGGCTTTAATCCTTCAAAAGGATTTAAACCAAACATCTATCTTCCACAGACCAACTATCCAGCCTTCAGAAACATATCAAAATCAGCTCCATGTTTTCCTAATCACAGAACACAGTCTGATAATTGAACTCCCAATCTGCAGATTCAAACCTACTAACCACAAGATACAACCTTCCTCCTCCTTGCAATAGGTATCCTGAACTGGTCCTGATGCAAAATCAACCTTCCCTCCAATGGCAGAATACCACTGCCAGAAAATTCAGTGAAGCAACCAGTTTCTAACAGCAAATGAGGCCAGGAAATCAGCTACAGCATTAGCTTCCCTATATACATGTTTCAGTTGAAATTGCAAACCCTCAAGCAATCTCCATATCTCTTCCAATACACTTTATAATATATCATACAACAAAATACAAATCCAAAAATTCCTTAAACCAAGACATCCACTAATTCGTCAACGAACACGTAAATAAAGATACTTAGATTACATAAGTCACTACCCACATTCATACATCATATTGTTCGACATACAACCAAATACACACATTAATAAGTCATATCACTCAATTAAAATTCTAATAATTAGTACAAATACCACAAACAATAATGTACAAATAAAGATCAAATTACAACCACAATAAGCAAGCATGAAAATAGTGATCCATTTCTTCTCTCTCCATCTTGACTGGGCTTGAGGAAGCACATGTTGTTCATGATGAAATGCAATTTGATCCGTTGAGTATAAATGGAGTTCCTATGACTCGGGCAAGAGCAAAAATGATGAAGGAAGCATTGAACGGGCTAATTCAAGACATATGGGCTGATTGTGTAAGTTCAAGCATGAAGCATGATCCACTTGGGCAACAACAATCCATCAACATGATTCAAGTTCTAGAAGATTACGGCAAAAGCTAAACTTAAAATTGGCATGTTTAAAATTGGTCTGATTGTAAGACTTTCCTTATCTATGTAGGCGTGTAAGTTATTCTTTTTAGGAAAGAAAGACTTTCCTAGTTTAATTAGGCATGTGATCAGCATATTAAAGGGCTGATTGTGTTTTTCTCTTTTAGGAAAGTAAGAGTTTAGGAAAATAAGAGTTATTTCTTTACCAATAAGTAAGAGATATTTCTTTACCCACAAATAAGAGATATTTTTTCACCAGCAAGTAAGAAATATTTCTTAAATAGGATAAACTATTTTAGGAAGTTTTTTTTGTAATAACCAGCCTATAAATAGGCGTTCAAAGCATTGTAAAAGACAGAATATTTTTATGAGTATTGTGAGGTTTTTACCATATTGTTCTTCCATAAACTATTTCAAGAACTTATCAAGAATTAATCTTTCTTATGGTGTTCATCGACTTATCGCTCAATCTTGAGTGTAGCGTGTTTCTCTTGAGCTTTTAACCTTGGGTTCTTGTTTCTTATAAACATTGCGTCTAGGGTTCTTGGTTCTTATAATCTGATTTGTGAACTTTCTTGGTGAGTCTTCAATCAATTTGCCCGTGGGTTCTTGAATTCGTTTATGGGTTCGCATCAGTTCATTTGTAATTATGTTGTACTCATCAACCCATGTGAACCAATTATCATGCTTACGCCATTGTGGACAACGATAAAAAGCTTGCCCATTGTTTCGTTTGGTCCTTGCGACCAAAATTATTCATGTTCTCGAATCCATACGAACATGGAGGGCCAATACAGGTCATTATAACACACCTAATTACATTAACATTAACAAGTAAAATTAGACATACAAACATTAAATTCAATATAACAATACAAGTACCAACATATTTTTACCATCATAATAAATAATAACATTAGGACATGTATCAACGGTGAGTTGATGCCCACAATTGATCTACAATTGTATTTCTGACACGAGCCATTTGACGCAGTTGACTTGAACTTATATCTATTTCTATTAGGACCTGTGAACTTGATCCTGCAACAGTTCTTTCATTATCAACAGATTCTCTTCTTTCTCACTCGTCTAATAATTGATCTTGACAAGAATGCATTCGTACAAAGTTATGTATTGTACAACATGCTATAAGAATGTATTTCTGTATGGTTAAGGGATATGGAGGCATTAACTTCATAATGGAAAAGCGAGCCTTTAAAACTCCAAAGCAACGCTCTATCACATTCCGAAGTGACGAGTGACGATGATAGTTCTTCTTTACCGGTTGGTTGTCGACCCCTACCTCTATAGTCATGCGGGTGATATCTCTCACTACGATACAAGGACAGAAAACCGGGCATGTTTGTGTAGCCCGAATCCACAACATAGTATTTATCTATCAAAATACTATAAGTGTAAGATTCATTGTCTAGTTTTACGTTTAAGTATTACAACTTCCATAATTACAATGTCCCCCTGGCGGCATTGGAAACTTGTTGGCTGGATTAGCAACACACTCAGCAAATATTCTTGAGTCATAAATAGTACCCTCACATCCACTCATTACAAATACAAAGCGCATGTCAAATGAACATGCACACATTACATTTTGTGTTGGTACAACACATTTCCCACATTATGGTATCTGGGAATCCGCTAGAACACGTGCATCAACGTGGGTGCCATCAATGGCGCCAACACAATTCTTCAAAGAGAAAAAAAACACATGAATGACATTAAAAGTAGTATTTTCTTGCCACATATACTACAAATTATTATCACATACCTTAAAGAAAGGGTAATATCTTGGGTTGAAACGAATCTGAGGTTGAACCATACTAAAATCGAGAGGGCCGATGATATCAACTCCAAGCCTACAAATTGCTTTCAGAACACGATTAAAGTATTTGAAAATGGTCTCCCCCGAATGCTGAAACCTTTCTACTACTATGCGATTTCACTCATTATGTGATATTGTGAGTAAAAATATAGCAACTTGCTATTGCACGGTTACAAACCTTGAATGTTTCAACCCTTTTTCTTTTAATGCCTCACAAAACAACACGAACACAGGTGTATCCATTCTAAATTGCTTATAACACCTATTTTCATGTCCATGTAATAGCTCCACGTAATCATAGCCTGTAAGAGCAGACATTCTACATGATCGTTGTGATGTATTTTGACTATCTAATTCTATTGCAGTCAATACAATAGACATCTCATCATCACTGTCTAATATCATATCAAATTCTGCATCTGAATTCATTATTCAATATTCAAGTCTACATGTAATATCCATACGTAATGCACATATCAGACATTTATCACAAAATATTATAAATATGCATAATAATTAAACTACAATCCAAAAGCAAGCATTATACCAAAGTCCACATAATCCAAAAGTACACATAATCCCAAAGTAAGCATAATCTCAAAGTACACATCCAAAATGCTAGGGTAAAGTACAACTATCACAGGTGAGTAACAAAGTCCTTCCTATGGTCTGGTATGGACAAGAACATCTTCATATAGCTAATACCATCTCCAAAAATCTTAATGGCCTTTGTGTATGAAGCTGCATCAATGTCCTCGAGAGAATTCAAAGCAGCCACACATTTTTCTAACAGATCATCATTATGCGTAACAGCTTCATTATCACCACATGAAGTCGTCGTCATAGACGCACTAGACATCTTATAGTCAATATACTCTGACTTCTTTTTTGAATTCTCAACCAACACATTAAGGGCAGATGTAAGTACTTCCCTATAGTTACCCTTCTTCCTACGACGACTGGTTGTTGGAGTGGTAGACCTACTTCGAGGATGGTTGTTTGTCCCTTTATCAACTTTCTCCACATTCTCCTCATCATCATCAATCTCAAGTGACAAATCAAAGATAGGGTCTTTATCTTCCTCATTGTCCAATAGAGGTTGGGTGGATGGATGAGAATTATCACCGGTTGTCGTTGTCTTTTCTTAAATCTTACACAGCTTCTCGTAATGTGGACACCCTTTTCCTAAATTGTCTGGCATGCTTATTAACCTATATTAAACGAAAATAATGAAAGGTAAGCAACACTTATTAACCTAAAACCATTTGTCATTATGGTTAAAAAAAATGGATAGTAATCAATACTAAAGCTTAACTTGCACAAATCCTTCCAAACCTCATCATCCAAGACAATTGTTTCCTTCACGGGATTCCAACTAACTCTAGTTTGATTCAACAGTTTCTTGAAAGCATGGTAAATAGGTCTCAAATTATTAAACTTCCACCGTAGTTGTTCATACGTGTAGTTGTACCCCGTGATTAATTGCATGTTTCTTACGAGATTTTTCCACCCAAGTTTGGTAAAAATAGTATTTGGTCTATTCCCCGCTGCTACTTCTGTATCCATCAAGTCAATGAAAATTGCCTCTTTATTGGACGTTATATGGCTACATTTTTGTCATGGTCAATCTCTACAACCTCATCATCATGAGTTTCTTCGTTACCCATATCCATTTACAACAATTTCTCAATTATACTAACAATTTCTCAACACATAACAATACTACTAATTAACAAATGCAACATGGATCAAGGTGTACAAGTAAACAAATCAAATTTAACATCAAATCCAAGTAAACAATAAAGGCAAGTAACATGTACCCACCCACTGCAATTAATTCCACACCAAAACCCACCTCCTACAGTTCATTCCACAACAAAACCCACTCCCAGCAAGCCAATCCTCACCAAAACTCACCCTCTGCAACTCCCCCACCCCCTGTAATTTAAAGGTTTACGAGTCTGAATTTGTTGTTCAACAAAGTTAACATGTACTGTATTAAGTTAACATGAGAATTGAGGTCGTAGCTACTAAGTTATAAATGGAATTTCATCAATTTTCCGAATATACTGAAGCTTTGAATAAATTACACAAGACACTTAAACAAACTAGATAAAGGTAGTCTGGTCTGAAAATTCAAAAAATTCTTATTCGTGCGTATTCAAGATTTCCTTTTTTGTGGGCATTCAAGATTTCATTTTCTTCCGAGTTTTGAATCAACAAATCAGTGACTCAAAAATCTGCAAACTAGACAAAGGTAGTACATTGCTTAGACATACAAATTAAAACCCCAACAAAAAAAAGACTATTAAGCAGAAATATTCACTTTACACACTGACATATAAATGTAGTGAAGCATTCAAAAAATAAAATAGGTACATGAGTAAGAAATCTCGTGCTTCACAGAGAGAAGATAGAATGTGAAGCAATGTCAAACGAAAACGGACACAGAGAGATAGAGAGAGAGAGACAAACAGAGGAAAAAAAATATAAATCTATGTATATTGTGGTGAAAAAATATAAATTAAACAAAAAAAAAAGGAAGATCTATGCATATATATATACAGATAAAACAAAAAATGGGGACTGTCATGTACAGATCTATGTAGATCTATGCATATATATATATAGATCTATACACACACACACACACACACACACACACACACATATATATACAATTAAAGGGATTACACTTACCTTTACAGCGAAAGGAAGCTCATTCTTCGTCGATCTGTGACTGGAAGTCCCTTTTCTTGAGGTAAGCCTTCTTCGCCGATTTGCTAAGCGAGCTTGCTGAGACAGAGAAAGAAGAGAGGCACTGAGAACTAGCCTTCTCCGTCGATCTGCTGAGTTGTGTGTTTGGTGAGACTAAACGATTAAGACCCCATATTTATACTCTCTTATATGGAATGGTATTTTGTGGCTAGCAGGAGTCAAAGTTGAGACCTCATTAAACCCAATTTCGCGTGTTTCCTAGAACACAAATTTTTTGTTCCCATTTTTTTGTCTTTGTCTCCAATACAACTAATACAAAATAAAAATAAAAATAAAAATAATTACCAAACATATTTTGTTTTCATTTTTTATAAAAATTGAAAACAAAAACACAGAACATAGGACAAAAACAGTTACCAAATAGCCCCTTTGTTTCTTACTTTTTCAGGAAATATAGGAATCCCTAAGAAACAAGCAGAAACCAGTGGTTGACTTGCAATCCATAAAGTTACAAACCCAGTCAGCATTAGAGTAACCCCTGAGTTTTATAGATGAAGAGTGAGAAAATAGTAAACTCTGATGTAGAATACCACAGAGATACCAAAGAATGCGAAGAATAGCAGCCCAATGAACGGTGGTGGATGAGACAACAAACTGACTCACAATGTGAACAGTATAAGAGATATCCGGACGAGTGACTGTAAGATATACTAAACTCCCAACAATAGTGCGATAGAAAGTTGGGTCAAACAAGGGAGTACCATCAGAAAAAAAGTAGCAAACATTGAGCACTAAAGGTGTTTTAACTGTCCGATTATCTGATAAACGAGTTTGGTGTATATGTCAAAAGCATTCTTGGATTGAGAGAGAAGATAGCCTTTAGGAGAGGAGGCAATCTCAATGCCCAAGAAATACCTAAAATGTCTCAAATCCTTCATCTCAAAATGATCCTGTAACTGAGTTTTCAATAAACATATACCAGTAATATTATCACCCGTAATAATCATATCATCAATATATAATAAAAGAATAATAGAGCTGGCAGAAGTAGACTATAAGAAGAGGGCAGAATCATGGTCACTAGCACAAAAACCCAAGTTACAGATAATCGAAGAAAATTTAGCAAACCATGCCCTGGGAGCCTGCTTAAGACAATATAAGACACAATGAAATCGACATACTTGACCAAAACTATAAAATAATCTAGGGGGAGGTGTCATAAAAATCTCTTCAATTAAATCTCCATGTAAAAATGCATTTTTCACATCCATTTGAAACAAACTCTATTGTTGAATGGCAGCAACTGCAATCACGATGCGAACATTAGTCATAGTCTAAACCATATTCCTGAGAAAACCCATTGGCTACTAATCAAGCTTTATATCGTTCCACAGAACCATCCGACTTGGGTTTTATCTTATAAATCCACTTACAACCAATGGTGCGTTTACCAAGCGGTAAAGGTACTAGCTCCCAAGATCTGGACTTATGTAATGCAGACAACTCCTCATCCATAGCCTATTTTCAAAGTACATCAAGTAAAGCCTCCTTGTAAGAGGTGGGTTCAGATAGAGAATAAATAGAAGTAAGAAAAGAACAAAAGTCATAAGAATAACAAGTATTACTTCAACCAAACCTGTCTGGACATTTGCGAGAGTGCTGAGGAAAGCGTGAGGTATGATCCACAGTGTCTGAACCTAATTAGGCAGCCGGAGGAGAAAGGAGAGGCATTGCATCCGAAGAGGAGATAACTGGAGTCCAGCAAACATATGCATGCACAATAAGGGATGAGTAATAGTTGACTCAGAAGATGAACGATCTAACATAGGTAAATCACCAATGTATGTCATGAGGAACATTAGTTGGAAAAGGATCAATGTATAGCAGGTCAGATTTATTCAATGAAGAAAACTAGATGAAATTGAAAAGAATGGAATATGCTCTATGAAAACAACATGACAAGAGACAAAGTTTGTGGGTGATGGGATCATAACTACGATACCCCCTAAAAATACACATAAAGCTGAACAAGCAAAAAATTTAGTACGAAGAACACTAGGGAGCAAAACAAAGCAGGTACAGCCAAATAAACATAAAGAAAATAGTTAGGTGGCTTACCATATAACTTTTCAAATGGAGACTCCAGATGTGAGAATAGTAGGAATGGTGTTGATCAAATGAACTACTGTCAAAACTTCTTCCTCCAAAAATGAGCTGGAAACATGTGCTGATAATAGAAGGTAACGTGTTGTCTTTAGAATATGACGGTGTTTTCATTCGACAACACCATTCTGCTCAAGTGTGTCGGTGTAAGAGAATTGATAAAGTGTACCATCAGATTTCAACAAATCATGAAAAAAAGTAAGAGTATATTCACCTCCCTGATTACATCAAAAAGATTTAATGACTGCGAAATATTGAGTTCGTACCATGTTACAAAAGGTAGTGAAGATGAAAAAAAATTTAGACAGATGTTTTATCAAGAATACCCAACAGTACCTCGTGTAATCATCAATAAATGAAACATAATATTTGAACCCTCTTTGTGTAAGAATAGGAGTCAGTCCCCATATATGAGAGTGAACAAGATCAAATGGTGCAAGAAAACAAGTAACACTTTTATTGAATAGCAATGCACTAAATTTAGCCAACTTGCATCCACTATAATTAGAAATGTCATGACTTTTTAAACTACCCAAACTATCAGTCGAAGCTAAAAATTTTAAACGAGAATAAGAAACATAACCAAGACAAGAATGTCATAAATAAAAATTAGATGACTCTGGCCTCAAACGAAAAGAAGATAAATCAACAATAGAATCAGCAGCAGCAACATCTGGGACTTGAAGCTCCTCCAACACATATAACCCACCCTTTCTACGGCCTGCCCCAATTAGCTTCTTGGACCGTAGATCCTACACAACACAACCAGAGAAAGAGAAATGAACCAAAAATCTATAATCAAATAGTTGACTGACTGAAAGTAAATTCAAAGTAAATTAACAAATATAATAGACATCTGAAAGTATAAGGTTGGAAGAAATAATTGTCCCAACACCAGCTAATGACATTTGAGAACCATTGGCAGCAAGTACAGATAAAGATGGAGGAGAAACAATAGATACAAATAAAGAAGAATCACTGGTCATATGATGTGCGACACCTGAGTCAAAGATCTAGGTGGTTCGAGATATACCTAAAGGATCTGAGCTGAACGAACCTATAGTGGAAAAAACTGTGAGAGCACCAGACTGATGAAGAGAGAAAAACTTCTATAGCTGATCTCCAAGCATAGTTAGGTTGGGAGCTGATGAGGCTGACTCATCCACAGGTGGTGCTACGGCTGCTGTATGACGATCTCTGGACTTAAATGACTGATTTTGAGACCCTCACGCATTCTTGTTCATCAACTTTAAACATTAGGCCTTCCAGTGACCTTTTTCACGATAGAAACTACACTCATCAGAAGCAACTTGACCTCGATATTTGTTTTAGGAATTAGAGGTTACTTTGGAAGGAACAGCCAATACAGTTTAATTTGGCAGTGGAAGAAGACCCTTTCCAAAAAGGGTTTTAAAGCGAACCTCTTCAGTTAAGAGCTCATTAACAACTGCATCCACTGAGAGGAGTGGGTGACGATGAAGAATGGAACCATGAAGTCCCTCGAAGTCATCTCTAAGGGTCATCAAGAATTGCACCAGCCTTTGTTCCTCTCTGAAGGTGCGATATATCAGATTAGTGCGATACTCAGTGGGTTTAGTAAGTGCTAACTGATCCCAAAAGTCAGTCATAACTAAGTAAAATTCTTGTATGTTTTTGTCCCCTTGACGCGCATCTCGAATCTCATGCTCTAGTTGATACCTCTTTACAAAATTAGACTGGACAAAAAGAGTGGCTAAATAATTCCAAATTTTCTTAGTTGTGCTAAGCTTATATAGATGAACCTCAATAGTCTGATCAACTGAGTTATTAATCCAGATGATAATTTTTGAATTATTTATATCCCAAGTACTCTTCAAATTAGCATAATTTTCTGCCTTAGTATCAGTTGGAGCCTGTATAACACTACTAATATAATTCCACATGTCTTTCCCCATTAAAAAAAATTTCATAACATAAGCCCAATAAACATAATTTCCACCTATTAGTCTCACACTAATGACTTGAAGTGAATCATAGTTTCCACTTGCCATTGTAGTAACAATTATCAATAAACACCACAGTCAAATTCAAAGCAGTCAAAACCCAATAGCCCCAAAGAAAGCAATAACCCCAAATAATAATCAACAGCAAAGACCAATTGCCAAAGAAAGCAAAGACCAGAATGCAGTAACCACAACTCCAGAATGTCAAAGCCATAACAAGAAGACCACCCATAACTCAGCCGAAGATCCAGCTACGTTGAGAAGGAAAAAATAGCAACCAAGACTACAAACTAGCCAAAGAAAGGCAACCCAAGACTATCGGAGCAAATCACTAACACCCAGCAGAGCTAACCCCACCAGCTGAGTTGAATACAACACAGGAGGCTGAAAAATAACAAATCGCAGCAAGGAGGAACAGTTTCATTATTGTTCAGACCATAAACTGGCAAATCGGCACCTCTCGTGGACCAAAATCATGTTCAAACTTGATCCAATGTCGCTAGAAACCACAGTAGAAAACCCATGAAATTTCGAATCTAACAGTGGTCTGCACGAGATCACCATGACGTTATCGTTGGCGACACTGACGTCATGCTCCAACAGCCTAGAAAAAATTTCTTTATTTTTTTTTTTACTTTCTGTAATCTTAGGTTTTGAAATATAATAGCTCTGATACCATGATAAAATTGATAACTAAGAATAGAGAAGAGAAAGAGAGACTATATTATTCTAAAAGCAAGTCTGTAATACACATCTCAAATCTAAAAATACACAAAGTAAGTCTTATATAGTAGGACAACACAATATAAAAAAAATGCCTAAACTAATACTCTAACACTAAAGACACAAGAAATATGAGAAAATGTTACGGAATATTACAAAGGCTTAGTTAACCAACTTAAAAATAATAAGTTAAACAAAAACTAAGGAACAAAATAAACTAAAAGTTAACGGCACAGACTAAGTGGGATGAAGATCACTAGTCCCATGTGCATCGGTCAAAAAGAGCCATTAGTTAACACAATACTAGAGTTAGAAGAATGGAAATTCAAAAACAGAGAGGAAATACCAAACATATAAGTATTAGTTCCCGAGTCAATAATCCAAGATGATGAAGTTGATTGTGCTACCATATATGCAGAATTACCAGCATTAGTCAAACTCAAGGTTCAAAGTATCGGCCGAATCGTATCCGCCTCGACAGGCAGTGATACGATAACGATACATAATACAAGACTATCACGAGTCTACCATGAATCGGTTCTGACTCATGCCAACTCGGTTCAACTCGGACAAACTCGGATTTGACTCGGTCCAACTTGGACAAACTCGGCCCAACTCGGACAAACTCGGCCGATTCACTTTCAAATCGACCTAATACGCACAACAAAGAAAATGCCAAAAAAAAAAAGGCAAAAAAGAAGAGGAATTGAATCCTAAATTAGACCTCTTTCACCATAATAAAAATAAAAGAAGAACAAATAGATCACAAACCTGAAAATTTGTGGTAAATCTCCCCAATCAGAGACCCTTTTACACTAATTGTTCCCACTTTCCTTCTTCTTTCCAGTAATAAAGGACCCAAGTACAGAAACCGCGAATCAACGATCAACATCGCGAATCAATTGCAAAAACCCTAGGCTGCTCGACGATCAGTCTGCTCGAGTAGTAAGAGATCCAGCTTCAACGACGATGAGTCTCGAGTGGCAGAGACCCATCGTCTCTCTCTCTCTCTCTCTTTGCGTTGGTCGAAATCCGACTGTCTGAGAGTCGGTGGGTTAAGGCTTTGCCTTATGAGACCCAAAAATTTAATTCCCTCCCCCTTCTTTTTGTTTTTTTTTGTTTTAGCCTAAACTTTTTAATTGTATAACTTTTAGTATTTATCATATAATTTAATGAGAACTTAACTTCTTAAGTTTGTTTTTGTATATGTATTGATGATTTAATAATTAAATGTACATAACGGAGAAAATACATATAATCATCATACATAAAATACATATACATATAATCGATCTAATCAAATATATTATAAATAATTAAATGAAGAATTATACACCTATATGTTTTTTTATAATTTTTAAAAATTACAAATTAAATTATATTAACCTTGAATATAGATGACAATAAATATTTTTCGATAGCATCCTTATTATTCTTTTTTGAAATGATTGTGTTAAATAATGTCTTTAGGGATATGATACATTGATGATGATATTTACATTTATTACAATTGTTTCTTATTTTTCAATTTTTTTTGAGCCTTTTATATAGTGTTTTGTGCTTATCGGCCGATACCGCGCTGCGACCGATGTGTCTCAGTGGCCTCCGAGTCAAGGGCCGATACCGCAACCTTGAACCATGGTCAAACTAGCAGCAAAAGTGAACAACTACGGAGAGAGTGAAGATAACTGTCGGATGAGCCGACTACCCTAAGAAGTAAGATTATCATGTGAACTACACATAGATGGAGCAGGTCTAGCAAGAGTAGGAGAGTGGTGGAATCGAGTCATCGGAAGTCCGATTAGCACAGATCGATGTCCCATACTCATCCCAACAATAATCCTCAATATGTTCAATGGCCCCACAATAAGAATATTTTTATTCAAGAGCGAATGTCATGCCCATTAGGACCACTACAGCCTCCACAACCAGTGCATCGACCACCACGACCACCACCTTTGGTTGGATGAAGTCCACCACCACGAGTAACACCACAAGACTACCATCATTAGAAATCAAAGCAAAGAATTCCCATGGGAAAGAAGTCGTCCCACAAGTAAGAGCACACTAAAGACGTGAGTAAGCATTTGTGGTAGTCGAGAGTGTCTCATTAGCCAAAATTTGATCCTTAAATACACCATACTCTGAGTTAAGTCTTGATAAGAGCAAGGCAACCTGAAATTCTTCACGTTGTCATCCCGGCATCTTAAGATTTGTACATAACATTTAGCAAGAGATTTATTAACTTGCTTGATATTAAGCATATTCTCAAAAAGTTTATACATACAGGATACATTATGTTCGTATGCGTACATCTCCTTAAGCGAATCCCATATTTTCTTGATCGTATCAAGAAATTGAACGTTAAAAGCCACAGAAGGTTCCATACTAAGTCATAACCAAGTTATCACTAAGAAATTCTCACTCCACCAGTCTTTAGAATATTTGGAGTTTGTGCATGACTTCCAATTAAAGACTCAAATATTTGACTTTCTTTTAGGCACGTAAGACTTTAATAGCATAGGACCTGGAATAATAGTTGCTTCCATTCACTTCTACAAACGTAATCTATCTAATATGATCATCCACTCAGTGAACATGTCTAACGTAATCTGAAACTTTTTGTCTATCCTGCTCATCAACTTTAGTTTTGTTTGCTTCATCCAAAGTTGCCACAATGAAAAGCACAGGCAATTATTCAGCAATAGGGAACAAAGGGATGATAATGCACCAATAATCGGAAAGCTTCCCAAGCAATGAAGATTTAAGATTCAAAAACAAAAACAAAAAAAAAACACAACTAAAAACCAAAATTTGGCAAAAACTCAACACTGGAACAATTAAGGCCTAACTCACTAGAGCAATCAACACCCAGGAGCCACAAACACAAACCAGAAGGTCGAAATGAGGCACAATCAAGAGTCTGGAACAGTATCTAGTAACTGTACTGTTGTCGGAATAGTACCTAAACAATAGTTAATCCAACTCATATTATTATGATAATATGAATCATACTCTATCATGAACATCTAATAGTCCGCAACACTACATCCAATTTACTGAGAAACGAAAGCACCAGTCTCTTACCAACCTTCATGTAGTCTGTGCGAGGAGGATGTCTGAGAGTCATAGCTAGATCCATAACCATATGTTGAGAATCCATATTTGTATCCTTGTGTGTCATATCACGATCCATAATCATATAAGTGTCAGTTCCATGTTGTTCGAAAACTCTCTAAATTTACTAAGCACCCAACTATGCCTATAAATGAAAAGTGTAACTTATTTGACTTTTAAAATGATGTCACGAAAAATTGGCAAATCACCAATATCACTCAACATTAAATCAATGCAATGAGCGGAACAAGGAAACCAAAATAACTTCTTCCTCTTGTCCTCCAACAACCTACTGGCGACTACATAAGCCGAAGCACTATCCAATCTCCTCTCCAATTGAACCAAATTCTCCTCTCCAATCTCCTTCACCATTGAGTCAAGTAACTCAAACAACTTATTAGCATTCTTTATAACCCCAAAAGTATCCACCGATTTAAGAAACACCGTTCCACTAGGGCTATTAACAAGAAAGTTTGAGAGTGAATGTTGTTTCCCATCAGTCCACCCATCCGACATCAAAGTACAACCGTCTTTCTTCCATTCCATTCTATATTTATCCAAACTTACCTTAACATTTTCCACTTCTTTCTTCAAACAAGTAACTCTAACCTCATGACAGCTAGGGAGTTTTAATCCCTTGCCATACTCACCAACCTATTTCATCATCTTATCAAACAATGGACTTTTAACTAAATTAAAAGCTAGTGCATGTGCATAGAAGAAACGACATACGTCTTGAACCACCGATTCTCTTTTCTTCACCAATCCATTTAATGTTTGTTGCCTTCCTCTAACACCATTCCCCTTGCCTTTAAGCACAAAAGCATCCATGGTTCGGGTCCCCCTTTCAACATCCTCTACGAAACATTCATTAGGATCCTCATTTTTTCCTTTTGCACTTTCCAACATTTGGGAAAATTTCTCTAAAACATCCGGTGGACATTAGGTACATGGTGCTACATCAACACGAGTCCCCGCAAAATGATGCTTCATTCTACTCACACCACCGCATTTCTCAAGGCCACAATAATTGCACTTTAAGTGCATTCTATTATCACCCACACGAGAACAATGATCCCATGTCGGATCTTCATTCTTTTTTTGCTTCGCTTTTATATTCTTCTTTACCATTTTCAACTTCAAGTCTTCAACAAGAAGTAACAACTGAAAAGAGAAAAAAAAACAATAGAACATATAGCTTAGAACATATATATAGTTATTACAATTTACAAGAAGCAAATAACACAACATTACAAATTTACAAAAAGCAAATAAAGGAACAAAACTCCTTTTCAGCACAAAACACTGAAAACAGAAGGAGGAGTTCCAAGCTTCCAACCCAAAGCCTTCATCAAACTAGGCTACCAGCAACTTCTCCATCACAAAATTTCAAACAAATCAACACTCTATTTCAACCACAAACACCCAAAATAGAAACCCCCATGGACAACCACAAACACACTAAACAAATCAACACTCCATGGACAGCCACAAACACTCAAAACAAATCAACACAGCAACGAAAAAATAGAGCATGCTTCAGGTGAAAACTAGAGCATCATTTGAAGTTTGAAACCCACATTTATATTGTTTATATACAAAAATCTTCATTCATATTCGTCCACCCACAGACCACAGGAACAAAAAAAAAACAGAAATTAAGAAACTACAACAATAAAAAAACAGAGCACAGCTTATATAAAAATAGAGCAAAACTTGAAGAAGACGTAAGGCCTGCTATAAGGCTGTTACTGTTTCGCTGCGGGAAGAAGAAGAAGAAGAAGAAAAAAAGAAGAAGAAAAGGAAGAGACATACCTCAGACTCAGAGCCGATGAAGCTTCAGCCAGCGTGGTGTGGTAGGCCCATGGTTCGAAGTCACGGTATCGGCCATTGACTCGGAGGGTGCTGATACATATCGATCGTGGCGCGGTATCGGCCGATATGCTCAAAACTCAAGATAGAAGCTTCAAAAAAATTTGAAAAAATTTAAAAAATTTTAAAAATATAAACATCATCATTCATGCATCATATGTCCACAATACATTCAAAAACACATTAAACATAATTAAAATGAAACATAAAATCGCTACCGAGATTAATTATCATTATCATTGTTCAACATAGGCATTTAAGAACATATTGTGTATTTATTTACTGAGTAAAAAACCTGAAAAAAACAGCCAAAAAAAATAGGAAAAAAACACAACTGTTTGAAGGGTATAGGAATTGAACCTAGGACTTCCTAGTTGGTAACATACATTTCCACCAATTGACCTATTGCTTGTATATAACTTTAAAGACAAATAAATATATTTAAAGACTCAGTAAAAGCCTGGAAAAAAAAAACCAGAAGCAAGAAAAAACAGATAAAAAAACCTGATGAGGTAGGAATTGAATCCATGACTTCTGGTTTGATAACCTACGTCTCTGCCACTTGACACATTGCTTTTATATGATTCTAAAGGCAAATATAAATATTTAAAGACTTAGTAAAAAAAAACCCACTTTATAACTTACCTGCACAGTCCTCTGTGCCACACTGCCCGTCACAACACAAGAGGGAGGGAGAGAGAGAGAGAGAGAGGCAGATAGAGAACCGTTCTTTACCAACGGCGATTCTTTGCCGAAGAAGACCAACGGTGATTCTTTGCTGAAGAAGATGGTCACAATGAAAGAGAAAGAAGAACCAAAGAAAAAACAGAAGAAGAAGATGCAGATTACAGACTCTATTTGTTTGATCTCCAGGTATGTCTTAAATCCTAAGTCCTCTTGGTTTTATAGTTGAAAAATAGGGGTTTAGGTTACCAAGTTCACATGTGTTTCTGCCATGTACGATTAAGTTTCACATGGGTTTCTCATCAATATAGCAAAGTGGTCGGACTGATTCTTTGCTTTTGCTTTATTTCTCATCCTCTCTTTGCTTTATTTCCCATCCTTTTTTTTTTTTTTGGATTTTTGTTCAACCTGAAAAAATGACTGACTGATATTTAGGCTTTTACAGATGTGGGTTTGGATTTTTGTTCTTTGTCTTAGGATTTTTCACTGCCTATTTCGTCTTGAAATGATTCTGGTAAGGATCGGCCGAGTTCTTCTTATATCGTCCGATACTAACGAGTTGAACCGAGATATCGGCGATATCTGATCAAATCGTCATTTTCCCGTACCGCGTACCGTTATCGTATCGACATTGGCCGAGTCAGATACGACTCGGCCGATAGCTTGAACCATAGGTGGGTCTCCTTCAAGGCTTCAACAGAAAACGTTCTTTGACAAAGTGAGAAAGAGACAAAGATGGAATATTTATTTATTAGGGCCTGTCTCCTTGAAAAAACGACGTCGTTTTGACTACCTAAGCTTCAACAGAAAACGTTCTTTGACAAAGTGAGAAAGAGACAAAGATGGAATATTTATTTATTAGGGCCAGTCTCCTTGAAAAAACGACGTTGTTTTGACGTTTATGTGGGTTTAAAAAAAAAAGAAAACGAATCGAACAATATAGCCGATTCGGTTCGATTCGTGCGATTCACTTATGATGCCAAACCCAAATTGATTCATACATAAGATACGAATCGCCCACCCCATGAATTGAACCGAATCGTACGATTCGACTCGCAAATCGTACGATTTTAACAACAGTGCTTACACCTTTTATTTGGCTATATATACAGGTAGGTTTGTCAAAATTCGACACGACACGATTAACCGACACGAATTAAGCGGGTTTTGGTGAGATCTTAACGGGTTTGGGTGGTGATCTTAACGGGTTTGGGTGGTGATTTTAACGGGTTTGAGTGGTAAACGGATTAACCTGCTAAACACGTTTAATAAATGGGTCGTGTTCGAGTAAAACCTACTAAACTGTTTATCACATGTTTACACATTTAAATAAAATTAATATAATAATAAATTAATAATTATTTTAAAAAATTAGTCAAAAAAAAAAATAAAGAAATCAATACAAAAAAAAGTAAAATAGTAGTTCAAAGACAAAGGTAAAGAGATGGAGAGCAATTAATGACAAAGGCAAACCAACCCCTTTTGTTTTTGTCCCACATCGACAAATGAAGGGAGATAGGGATGGTTGGCTTGCCTATAAAAGGCAATGGTCTCTTGCCTTTTTTTTTAGCCTTCAAGTTTGATTTTGATGTAAAACTCAGCTAAAAATTCCTCTTTTTTGAGGTAAATACAATTGGCAGTAAAAAAAATAGTGTATTAAAATTTATTGATATAATTTTTTTTTAAATTAAACAAGTCGTGTCGTGTTACCCATTTATTAAACGGGTCAAGATCGTGTTCGTGATGAGATTTTTCACCCGTTTATTAAACGTGTCGTGTACGGGTTTACGTGTATTTCACCTGTCACCCATTTAACTCGACACATAATCGTTTAACCCAACACGTTTGACACCCCTATATACAGGGTCTGCACTCAATTTGTACATTCTTTCTCTCAAAAAATTCTAGTTATTCATGTTATCTAAATAAATGGAGAGCATGGAATAAACATTAATTGTACCTAATAGACGTCAAGCAATAACTCCTTTCTGGCTTACTAGAAGGCTTAACTTGCAAGTAGGCATGCAACCTTCCAGCAGGATCTAGTGAATCTGTTCTCACCATTTTATGCATTGCAACTCTCTGTAATTTCGATCCTGTAAAATTCGACAACAAAACAACAAACAAATAGACAAATTAGATCCAATAACATTTGATGTCAGCAAGGGGAAAAAAAGAAAATATCCTGCATACCGGATTGTGGAGCATCAGAAGGAGAACATTTGTTTGTAACCATAGCACTTGATGGAGATGGATCTACTATCTGTTTCGATAGTAAAACAAAAGATACCAGCAATTAGTAAACAAGTTAGTAAGTGTAGATATGCCCATAGTGAAAAAAGCAAAAGTGTAACACTAGAAGCACTGAAACATCTTGAAACAACTTGAAACATAACGAAAAATTAGTGAAAACATGTCAAAACATTCTAAAACAACTTAACGCATTGAAATTTTGATTTAATTATTGATTCATTTCAATCCCCTTAGAAACAAAAGCATTTTGCCCGTTTCGGCCATATCGTCACGAATATTTTGATCCTTAATTAGGAGGTTCAGTTGGTGAATGGTACATTGGTTACAGGGTTCAAAGTATCCAATGCGGCCACCTCCAATCCGATAACGATATAAGATACATGAATATCGCAGGTCAGACGTGAATTGATGTTGACCGGTCAGAACTCGGCAGTATCGGTAGAACTCAAAGCAACTCGTTTGACTCGGACGAATGAAACTGGTTTTGACCTGGTTTTGCGAAATATTTTGCAAATCCAGAATCTCTGGCAAAAGAAAAAAAAAATCCAACACAAAGGGGAAAGGAAGAAGTATGAGATCAACGGGAAATCTTCTGGACAATTTTATAAAAAAAACCTAATCTAATATAATTATATGAAATAAATCAAAAACCAGAGACCCAAAGCAAAAACCCACATGAAAAATCGTCAATTTCTCAACCTAAGACATACCTGAAAATCGAAGAATCCCTCCTACTTCTTCATAGCCATGAAGCCGACACCATAGGCCAACGTCAACCCCCCACCTCCTCTCTCACTCTCTCTCTCTCTTTTTGCATGTAGCTGGCGAACTGAAGCGTCTAGAAGACTCTATGTCTTGAACGTCTTGGAAGATGCTGAGTCTTTTAAGACTGTGCAAACATTAATTCTATATCATCCCCCAAGACATTGGAGTTTTTTAACTTAAAAGAGTCCGACTCCTAGACAGACTCTCTTTTTCAAAATATCATTAATTCTTGTTCCTTTTTGGATGTGTAAATGACTATAATATTCTATTTTATATTTATTAAGATTTTCTTAGTGATACAAATTGCATGTATTTGCATTTTTAATTTTTGTTTAAAGCTAAATTTTAAAATAAATTAGACACAAATTTAAAATTTATGGGTAAATATTTCTATCATTTATGGCTTGGTTTGTTCTTTGATGATTACATTAAAATATGATGATGATAAATATTATCGATAATGCGCATATATTTCATTTTTACTCTATTTAATTCGTTAGATGATTTTTTTTTTTTTTTGGGCATCTAATGCATGAGTATTTTTATTCATGTTCTTTTACAATTTTTCATGATTTTTTTGGGTCTTCTATGTAGCATTTTTAGCTTATCTACTGATACTGTATCGCAACCAATGTGTATCAGTACCCTCCGACTTGATGACCAATATTGCAACCTTGAGCCATGGTTGGTTGTGTGGGCTATGGACCTATTGGTGGGCCGATTACACAGAAAAACTAAGGCATAGGCTACAATGGCAGTTTCGTAAATATCGTTATGATCCCTCAACATCCTTTGTCTAGTGTCTACTCCCCTGCGGCTGGAACTTTGTTATTTTTGTGTATACTGCATATGTAAGGGAGCCATAGTCTCCTTGAGGCAATTGGGTGTGGCAACCCTAGCGCCCAATCCTTGGCAAGTAAAGCAAGGCAAAACACCAAGAACCTTGCCACAATTAAGGCAATGCACACAAATTGGAACCCAGACTAAATGTGGGACCCTCCCATTTGAGAGACCCATCGCAATGGAAGCCCCACACATGGCTTAGGGAGGCAGTACATCGTGGCACGGATTGGACACTTGGAGGCCAGTAATGCAGGGTTGTAGGCTTAGCAAGGGCATCCTTGCAGGTGTTAAACACCAAGTCATGGGCTGAGTATGACTTGGCATATTAGCATAGACAAAGCAACAAGAAGTGGGCACACAGTTGACATTAGCTGATTATACAAGCACTTCAAGGAGGTTATTAGCTAATTTATCTGGTGGTCACTAAGACAACTACTCCAACAGGTTGGGAACAAATATGAAGGTGACAGATGGCTTGGTGTTTTGTCGGAGAACCACCCCAAACCCTTGTGGCATTGCTGTGAGTGTGCCAAGTGCCAACACACCTAGCAGTTGGGATTATCAACTGCAAGGCCTTGTTAGCCTGGGCTAGAAGGTGTCAGTGTATCCTAGGCAATTGGATTGTAACTATCCTTGTAGCCTATAAATTGGTTTGCTTTGGAGAATATACCAAGAGAAAAAAAGGGTGTATATTTTGCAAGCAACCCTTAGTTGAACTCCTTTGTACCTGCCTGAGAAGTAAAAATAAATGAGACATTGTACTGTCTTGTTTACCTATCGAATATTTTTCTAAGAGAACTTCTTGAATGGTGTTGGCTGATACTAAGTACGACACTTCCTTCGCAGCAGCAAAAAATTGGGGCAAACTTGACCCCTGTGACAATATTCATATTGAAAATCTGGACATTAAGTCCTAGATGAAAACTATTTCTAACACCAAAGTAGAAAATTTGGTTTGTACCAATAAAAGAAGTCATATGGATTATAGTGGTTATAGGCAGCCACCTGAGCACCTAGGCAACCATCTATCATCTTGAGCACCTTGGCAACTAACCACTACGTTGAGCGATTATGCAACCATCACCTAGATAGCAAACATCCAACGAGATTTTTAGGTGCTTGCATGAGTACCTGGGCAACCACCTATGTGATATCTAGATTGATCCACAATGCTTGGGCAATCGACCAAGAAAGGCAGCACTACCTCAAGCTTTTATTAGGTTGCCAACGAAATACATGTAAAGTACTTCTTACTTCATGTTATTTGATGATCTATGGATTAGTTTAAAAGGAATATGAATATTGTGAATGCATGATTTATATTGTTAGGTTTTTTGAGAGAAGAGAAGGAAGAGAGAAACGGGAGAGGAGTGAAATAGGTCACCGCCTCTCTCACCTCATGTATATATTTGTCAAAGTAAATTAAAAAGAATGGTATACCTCTTGGGGATATACTTATTACAAGAATGTCACTCACATATTCTAACAGTCTCCCTCAAGCTAGTGAATACATATTATATAATTTCAACTTGAAACAAAGCCTTATAAACAAACAAGCAAGTTGATCTTCGGATTTAACAAATGGTGCGACAGTACCTCCATGCAACACATTTTCTCTAAAAAATTAACAATTAACTTCAATGTGTTTCGTTCATTCATTAACCACATGATTAGACGTAGAGGCAAAGCTAGAAAATCTTCCTTGGTTAGGCACTTAATATTTTTTTTCTGCTCAATAAAATTAAGATCATATACTAATTATATGCATCACATGTGACATTTAAAAATTCCCTAAACCAAAAACAGTAATGCATAGTTTATACAAGCAAAAAACATTTAAAAAACATTATTTACAATTCTTTATAAAAAAAAAAAGAGAGACTAATTAATTAAAATCATTTATAATTTCGACCAGTTTTCATATGTTAAAAAACCTTTCATGGTAACTTAATTAGCAATATCATTGAAAATGTCTTTCTTTTGTATAAAATCATATTATTAGTCTCCTAATTATTACCCATTAGGTTACGCAATCGAGTTTTGACAATTGTTGTAGTTTAGAATTCTCTCCCTAAAATGGCAAATGCAACTGGTAAAATTAACGACAAACCCACAAATAAATAAATTAATAGATATAATACATATTTTGTAATCTTAACTATTTCTTTTGAGTAAGACTGTCAATTCTTTTTAGATTTGAAAATATAATACTAACGCATACATCATTAGATTAAAGAAAAAAATTTACCATACACAAAAAGGCTCCAACTCGAACACTCGAACCTAAGCACCAAGTTTGCTCAAAATACCTGTTCTTGAAATGCCCTTGCCTCGTTGGAATTTCTCAATCTTGATTCAACTACAGATTGTATCTTCTCAATAATAACTTCCTGATTCAAGAGGCTTACCTGCATATCCATACACATTACTCTAGAAAAATTAAGAAAAAATTGCATTATAGACAAATATTTTGGTCCAAAAAGTGAAATAATAATAACCAGCAGACAATGGTATTCTGCTGAGTATCTGACAGGACTCTTTGGTTTTTCATCACAGCATACACTCAACAAAATGCCCAATCTATGCATCACCTAGCATTTACACTCCCTTAGGCCACACATAGCCAGGGCTCTACAATTCATATTTTGTACGTGCATAAAACAGCCGTGTATCCATATAGATAACTGGAAGTAAATAGCATGAACTAAGTGGATCAAGGTTGTGAAGGCTTTATTAGGGCTAATAATGTATAAACCATCGATATTTCCTCAAGGTACCTCACTAAATCGTGTTTGTGTCAAATACGAACACTCAGATAGTCACAGGTCTATGTCCATAACTTTGGAAACACATCCATGATTTGAAAATGAAATAATTTAATTATGAGCATGTATCCTATACTTCTCGGGTAGTCTGAGATGTGTCTTTCCCTCCATCATTGAGCTGCAACATTTCTAATATACTATATGAGGTGAGGGAAAAATAACTGTGGCCTTATACGCGGGGTTATTTTTTGAAAAAATAATTAAGATATAACAAGGTTTAATCTTGTTGAATTTCATCATTGTTTTCCATCAAGGACCATATTTTCTGTTGAAACACATGGTAATTTTGTGCAACTTGATGCATGCTTCCGTGGTTTAGACATATTTATAGACAACCGAATATGACACCGGTAAGGAAGAGTAATGTGATAGCTATTGACGATAATCAAAGGGGCTAACAAAGACCAAAACTAACTTTAAATGAAATAGTAGAAAAATATAATAATTTATGGTTTAACAGAAAGTATGCCCTTACTTTCCAGAAAAAATATGGCCTTAATAGAGCACAGTGGCGAAACAAAAATCATGTATCCGACCCCAAAAATATCGAAACAAGACTTTGTTGAGTTGAGCTTACCCTTCAAGTATGTCCCTGCTCTCCCAATTTCAGAAATCAAATCCCTTAAGTTTGACTTGTGCTTCCATAAAGTCACTCATTCCAAATCTTTTAAAAATTTGTAATGAAAAGGTTCATGTGACTAAACTATGGGATATTTTTGACCAAATAAAGATATTAACGTAAACCCAGTCACCAAACATTCCTATACCAGGACAAATAAATCATGTCAAATACAAAGTATTTCCAAACAATACCAGATCATGTTGGCAAATCAGTCCTGCAACCAGTTTAAATCATTTTTTGTGAAGTCAAAAAATAACCCCATGGTTTGGTGACTTTGGTTACGTTTGGGTCATATTCAAGCTTTCCAATACAAAAATCTAGCAGATTTCGAAGGAGGGACTTGGTTGAAACACAGGTCAAACTTCAAATTGTTTAATAGTTGCAACTGAAAATCGCGGACCAAGTAGAAGCATATACATACTTGGCTATTGAAAATTGTAATTTGTGTTTCTTTCTTTCTATCTCACCTCTCTATTCCTCTATACTATTGCTATGGCTGCCAATGGAATGTCGTTGGAAAGCATAACATCTATATGACTAGACTTCTGCCTCTTTCTCATGTTTACTGTACCCTTTAACTATCTTTTCAACTTAATTTTCATTTGTCAACTGTGATTTTGATCATATTGTTTGATTTTATTCCATTGGCTGTGTAAGGCTGGATCCTCATTCCAAGAAGTCGATTGCAACAAGCAGTGTAGTTGGAGGACTAAATGTACTAGAGAAACTGCATGTTTTTTGTCACTGTTTCTTTCACTGGTTCTCTTTCTTTCATTCAAGTCTCAAGTCCTAATAAAACAAGTTGAGAGTGAGAGGTAGGGTAAGTTAAACTCTTCTCTGCCTCTCTCATATTGTGTTCATTCTCTAAACTTAACATGGTATTAAAGCAAGGTTGATCTAAAATTTAATCTGAAAATTTGAGTGCAGGATTCTTGTTCTTCTCTTCTTCTTTCTTTCCTTTTCTTTTCCTCGTTTGTCCCCATATACTATGCAACCACGACAATGGTCTAGAGTCATGGGTTATGGTTGAACTCGATGCCACTATTCGTGTGTTGAAATTGAGGTGCTATGATCGAATCGAGTATTGAAAATTGATTCAAGTACTATTTTGTTGCCAGAAACCTTGTTGGGTGTGTTGTTGTGGTTGCCAGCGATCTGGTGTGTATCATCGCCGTTACCAGAATAGTCTGTCAAAGTTCTGTGATCTTCAACCGAGTTGATTATGTTGTGGTGGTCGTCAGAGGTCTTTAGTGGTGTTGTTGCTGTCGGAGATCAAGAGTGGTGGCCAGAGGTCTTCTGTAGCGTCAGTGTAGCGAGCCGTCAATAGCTAGGGTTCCATTGAACCCTTCGAGTGGAGGAGAATATATCCAAGGCATCTAGGTCGAACTTCGGGTTCGATTAGGTCATAGGCTAAATTTATTGACCAAGCCCAATCAAATTTGAACTCTGCCTAAGCCCACTGTCAAGCCTAGCCCAAGCCTTCAAGCCCATCCAATCTGTTCAGGTCCAGCCCAAGTGAGTTTGGTCCATCCCAGCCCAAATCGGGTCAGTTCATCCAGTTTATTGAATTTCAAACCAGTTCAGATCTATTTCCGACCAGTTCAGGTCTAGTTCAGACTGGTTCAGTCTGATTCTATTGATTTTAAAACTGGTTCAGTCCGATTCTATTGATTTTAAAACAGGTTCAGGTCGATTCCGTGGGTTTCAAGTAGGTTTTGTGGCTCTTTTACGACCGATTTAGTCTAGTTCAAGTGGTTTTATAACCGGTTCCGTGGGTTTCCAACTGGTTCTCTACTTTATAGCTTGTTCAGAGGTAGTTTTACACATAGTTCAACTTCCGTTGTGACTCATTCAGCCCTCTCTTCCATAAATCTATGCTTTTGCACTATTTAGGTGACTATTTTAGCATTATTTGGTCTACTTTTCTTTGTTTGTCTCCAAATCTGTGTTATTACTATAGAACCCAAGACTAATACTCCATCTCTTGTCCCAACCATGTTGTCACCCACACTTTCCTCGACTAGTCTTCTTAATGTTCCCATGACTTCTATCAAGCTCAATGGGACGAATTATATTTTATGGTCCCGCTCGGTCCAAGTCATTCTTAAAGTCAAAGGCTTAAAAAGTATTTAGTTGGCAAGAAACCCAAAGAAAGTAACCCTAGATTCGACTAGTGGGAACAGGAGGATGAACAAATTATTTCCTTACTATTAAATACCATTGAGTCTCATCAACTCTAAATTGCTTTACCTCAATACTGCCAATGAAATTTAGGACCATTTGACAGTCAAGTATTCTGGCACTGGTAATTTTATTCGTACTTATGAGGTCTGCAAACAATATTTTCGCATTGAGCAGGGTATTATGAGTTTAGAAAACTATTATTCCCAAGTTAGGGGAGTTGGTGAGGAATTAAGGATTTACCACCCATTCACCACAGATGCTACATTTTTGCAACTACAGCGTGAGGATATGAATGTTGTTCATTTTCTTGTTGGTTTGAAGCCTAAGTATAAGCCTATCCATGCCCAGATCATAGGTAGCTCTAACCTTCTATATCTTCCCGAGATTTTCTCCCGTTTACTGCGTGATACTTTGTCCGTTAACCGTTCAACTTCAAACATTGATCATGTCTCTTCTGCTGACCGCTCAGCCCTTGTTGTCTCTAATGACAACAATAGTAGTACTCGAGGTGGACATGGCAATCAAGGTGGTTGTGGTAGTCGTAGGGCCCATAATGGAGATTGTACTGGTACTCGTATATGTACTCATTGTTGTTGTACCAACTACATTGCTGATTATTGTTGAGATTACATGGCAAGCTATCTGATGATGCTAATCAAGCCTCGTATCAGGACAATACTTCCTCATTGCCTAAACCATCATCTCCCTCAGTTCTTCCCGACTCAGCATTAGTTACTACTACACGAGAGGAGTATGCTCAATTCATGTCTCAACGACAAGCAGTCCCATCTTCCTCTACTATTACTTTTGCTCAGTCAGATATCGCTCCGTCACTTATTTACTGTCCTCCATCCGCAGTCCCTAGATTATAGATTCTAGCACTTCTAATCACATAACTACTCAATTGAGTACTGATATGTCTTTATCATCTGTTTTATTTGTCCTTTAGTTTTCCCTTCAGTTTACTTTTTATTAGTAAGATTACACGCTCACTTAATTCTTCAATAACCTTATATCCTTCTTATTATACTTTTTAGGATCTCCAGACAAAGAGAAAGATTGGTACGAGGCATAAAACTGGTGGTTTCTATTACTTTAACATTGATCATTCTCCTCGCGCACTTCAAATCTCGTCATCTCTCTTTCAGTGCTACTGTCGTCTTGAGCATTCCTCCTTCTAGAACCTAAGGCGTCAAGTTCCTAACCATAGTTATATGTCGTCGGTGTCTTGTAAAGTTTGTCAATTTAGTAAGTATCACCATGTGTCCTTTCAGTCTAGAATCAATAATCGTGTGTCTAGTCTATTGGATTTAGTACATTATGATGTGTGGAGTCTAATAAAGAATATTTCATCCAATAAATTTTCTTATTTTTGTATTATTTGTGGATTATTATTCTCATGTGACTTAGTTATTTCTTATAAAAGCTCATTCTGAATTGTTTTCTATATTTGAGACATTCTGTAAGGAAATAAAAGCCCAACATGGTTGTCGTATTCGTATTTTGAGTTCTGATAATACTCATGAATATGCTCTAATCTTTTTTCTACTTATCTTTGTAAAACTAGAATTATTCATCAAAATTCATGTGCCTATACATCTCAACAAAATGGTATAGCTGAGCGTAAGAATCGTCATCTTTTGAAAGTGACTCACGCACTTTTATTTTAGATAAATATTCCTCACTACTTTTGAAGTGATGTTCTTACTACTTGTCATCTCATTAATTGTATACCATATTTTGTGTTTAATAGTCAGAGTCTATACGATGTAAATCGTATTGCTATGATCCAATTGATGTAGATTGGAAAGAAAAAAGGGATGAGAAATAAAATAAGACTGGTGATGTAGATCGTAATAAGAAAAATTTAGAGATGGGAAGAGAAAAAGCAGGAGATGAGAAAAGAAGAAGAAAGGGATGAGAATAGAGAAAGAATTTTGGGAAGAAGATTCAATATCAATAATTAATAATTAAAGTCTACCAAAACAAATACTATATCCCCTATATATATATTGGGAGAACACAAATCCTAAAAGAACTCAAATAAATAAATAACCATAATGACAACTAAGTACCTAAAAAGTAAAATGACAAATAACTCATAATTCTTACATTTACGCCTACTATAACGAAATATAATCCGATTCCTATCATTTCTCCCTGGCTGAAAAAAACTTGCCTCCGGAGATATACGATCATGATAATGCTGTAAAAGATCATGGTCAAGCCGACGAAACTCATCCTCAGTAATCCATGAATCCTCTGTCTCTAGACGATCTCTCCATCGAACAAGATAACGACAATATTCTCCATCCGAGGAGCTCACAATCCGATCATCAAGTACATCTGCAATCTGATCATGCAGTTGTGGTGGAAACGATAAAAGAATAGGAACTGTAGGTGATGCTGATGACGAAACAACTCCACCTGTAGGAACACCTGCTGGCAACATAGGAGGCTCAAAAGTACCATGATAAGGAAACAAGTCCTCCACATTGAAAATAGGACTAATACTCATATTCGAAGGTAAGTCAAGGTGATATGCATTAGGGTCAAGCTTACGAAGAATAAGAAAAAGGCCAGTGACGCGCGCATGTAACTTTTTGAAAGAATTAGGGTAACGTTCAAGACGCACATGAACCATGACATAATCTCCCACAGTAAAGTCTTTGTTCCTACGATGAACATCTGCAGCCAATTTATAATTCTCATTATTTAATGTAATTTTCTGTCTTATGTCGGCATGCAAGTCATGGATATGCTGGGCAAAAGCTTCGGCTGAGTGCGAAGGGCGGGAATAGGCTGTCTAGGGAAAATACCATAAACAATCTCAAAAGGGGATCTACCAATCGGCCTGTTGACGGAGTTATTATAAGCAAATTCAGCAATAGGCAACAACAAATCCCAATTTCCCATTTTCTCACCCACTAAACACCTAAGTAAATCTCTAAAACTACGCTTGACAACCTCAGTTTGACCATCAGTTTGGGGATGAAAGGCAGAGGAAAACTTTAGATTAGTTCCAAAGAATTTTCAAAGTGTCTTCCAAAAATAACTCACAAATTTGACATCCCTATCAGCCGCAATGGAAATAGGCAATCTATGTAGTCGGACGACCTCTCTAAAAAATAACTTTGCTACATGTGAGGCATCAGTAGACTTAGTGCAAGGAATGAAATGGGTCATCTTAGAAAACCGATCCACGATAACTAATATGGAATCATGACTACGAACTGTTTTAGGCAATCCTAAAACAAAGTCCATATTAAGGTCTCTCCATGGTGTGTGTGGAACTAGTAATGGTGTGTACAACCTAGTGTTTTGTTTCCTAACCTTTGCTAACTGACAAGTGCGACACTGTAACCCTATCCTAATAATGTCACAGCATTAAAGTGAACCAATAAAACCTATCCTCAACAAGTACAAATGTCTTATCTCTACCAAAGTGGCCTGCCAGACCTCCCGCATATAATTCCTATATCAAAAAATCCCTAAGTGAAGTATAGGGAATACATAAGCGCAAACCTCTAAACAAGTAACCATCTCGAAGGAGGAAGTCAATATACTCGTGACGGTAACCAGCCTAAACATCCTAAAAAATAATACCAAAATCAGGACAAGAGGCATACTCATCTATAACCCTGTCAAAGTCGAGCACATGAACACTCATAGTCTGTAAAACAACAACTACACGGCTAAAAGCATCCGCAGGCTTGTTTTCAATACCCACTCGGTGGTGAAGAACAAAAGTATACTCCTAAAGGAACTCAACCCATCGAACGTGCCTAACACTCAATTTTCTCTGGGAATGAAGGAATTTCAATGTCTGATGATCAGAATATAACACAAACTCATTTAGCAATAGATAATACCTCCAATGGCGGAGAGCTTGTACAACAACGTAGACCTCTTTGTTATATGTAGAATATCGCTATTTAGGGTCATTGAGTTTTTCGGTGAAATAAGCAATAGGATGACCTTCTTGACTCAAAACTCCATATATCCCTACACCAGATGCATCACAGGCGACCTCAAACACTGTAGAAAAATATGGGTGGCGAAGGACGGGTGCCTTTGTCATCTTGTGCTTAATTTCTTGAAAGGCTCTAGTTGCAACAATAGTCTATTGAAACTCCCCTTTTTTCATGCACTCTGTAATTAGAGCCATAATAGAACTAAACCCCTTAATAAAACGTCTATATCATGAAAGGTTCGAACTTCAGAAATTGTTCTTAGCTCTGGCCAATTCCTAATAGCACTAATTTTCTCTGGGTCAACTGCAATACCATATGTAGAAATAACAAATCCAAGGAAAAGTACTTGAGTTTGCATGAAGGAAGACTTCTTAAGGTTTGCATAGAATCTTTCCACCCATAATGTCTGCAAAACCTGTCGAAGATGATCCAAGTACTCTTCCTTAGACCGACTATAGATCAAGATATTATCAAAATAGACCACCACAAATTTCCCTAGGAAAGGACGCAGTATCTGAGTCATAACTCTCATAAATGTGCTAGGTGCATTAGATAATCCAAAAGGTATGACCAACCACTCATAAAGTCCATCCTGGGTTTTAAATGCGGTTTTCCATTCATCTCCAGGTCTAATTCAGATTTGATGATAACCACTGTGCAAATCAATTTTGG
The DNA here is from genome assembly GCA_963454935.2 of Ilex paraguariensis. Taxonomy (NCBI): domain Eukaryota; kingdom Viridiplantae; phylum Streptophyta; class Magnoliopsida; order Aquifoliales; family Aquifoliaceae; genus Ilex; species Ilex paraguariensis. The sequence goes on from CAUOFW020003502.1 coordinate 991,610, forward strand.
AGAACCAAAGTGCGCTGACCAAAAGGTCAAGCATATCTTCTAGTCTTGGAATAGGAAAGCAATACTTGACTTTAATTTTGTTAATGGCATGGCTATCAACACACATTCTCCAAGAGCCATCTTTCTTGGGGTCAACAAAGCAGGGACAACACATGGACTAAGACTATGACGAACAGACCCTTTTTGCAAAAGTCCCTCTACTTGTCTTTGGAGTTCAACACGCTCAGTGGGATTCATACGATAATGGGGAAAATTAGGCAACTGAGACCCTGGAACTAAGTCTATAGCATGCTGAACATCTCTCATAGGTGGCAACTCATCGAGTAGTTCCTCAGGAATCACATCTTGGAACTCTCTTAATAGACTATCAACCTCAGGCAAAAAATCATCCTTAGAGTCCAAAGGACTCTGGGAAACTTCTTTGACAACTAGAGCTACTACTACGCCAGACTTTTTTCTCTCTTTTTCAAATTCCTTATGGGTTAAGATGTGAAAGTCTTTCTTGTGAATTACAGGGGAAGATGACCTATGCTTTGAATTATTACCTTCTGAAGGTTTTGCAGGTTTTAACTTAATGGTTTTCCCCTTATACTTAAAAACATAGGATTTTACCTCCCATAGTTTGTCACATCTAGATCAAAAAGTCACGAGCGACCTAACAAGACATGAGCAACATCCATGGGTAAGACATCACACCATATATGATCTGAATAGTCACCCTTCTGAATAGGGACCAAACATCTCTGTGAGACTGGTAAGGAGATCTTGTCAACCCATGCAACCTTGCAAGGTTGTGGGTGTGTCTCTGGCTTAAGCTGCAACTGAGCTACAACTGATTTAAAGATGACATTCAATGAACTTCCCCCATCAATGACGACCTTGCAAACTTTACCCCCACATCGGACTAGAATATGGAAAATGTTGGTGTGTTTCCATCATTCTGTGCCTGAAAAGGTGGATAAGATACATCACATCACGTTGACACGGGTGACATCGTTCTGCCATGCTTCCTCACCTTCATCTAGTAACTCTAGGGGTTCCTCATCTAAAGGATCAACTTCTTGGTCAACATCCTCTCCGTCAAATGAATTCCCTAACCCCTAGTCAATAGTCAAGGTACGCTGAGGGCACTGTGAAATAATATGACCCTTGCCATGACAACGGTGATACTCAATGGAAGAGCTGTCCTGACAAGAACCCATAAGTGTAGAATCTCGACCTCTAATGGTATTACCTCTCAAGTTGGGGTAATTGTTACCCCTGGATGCGACAGACCCTGACTGGGTGATGCCTTGAGACCGATCAAATGGGAATGACCTTGATAGTTGAGATTATCTTGTTTGAGAAGGCATGCGACGCTGAAAGGGTGACCTAAGGTATTGTTCAATCTCTTCAGCTTTATAATATGCTTCCTCAACCGTTTCAGGAGAATGTAAGTTAATCTCTCTCTTAATCTCAAGTCTCAAGCCATTAATGAATTTTGTAACTGTTACCCAAGGCTCATCCTTTATGTCACATCTCATAAAGAGCTCTTCAAATCAAGCTAGGTAACCAATCACACTTGAGGTCAATTGACGCAAGTTCATCCACTTGTCCAAGAGTTGGCGCTTATAGTAACTAGAGAGATATTTATCTCGCAATCTTTGTTTCATCTCAGCCCATAAAGTAATGGGTTGTCCCTCTAAGCATTCTTGGTCTCGTTGGACTCCCTGCCAATATCGCTTAGCCAAACCAACAAGTTTTATTTTGGCAAAATGAACCCAATGGTCAGTAGACATATCATGCCAATCAAAATAGTCATCCATTTCATCCAACCAGTCTAAGAAAATAACAGGATCTAACCTACCATCAAAATTAGGACCATCCACTTTGACTCTTTGTGTGATATCCCTAGATTCTTCGTGGACATGTCTATGTCGAGGATTATGGTAACGCGAAGGAGGAGGCCTATGGTTTTGGACACGAGGTCGAAAGGGCTCTCGATAGTCATCCGTATCACCATCTGCTAAATAGTCAAACATGACTACCTCAGCGGGATCCTCCTAAAAATTCCTACGACCTACGTTTCGTCCAAAAACAGTATGAGGAGGTGTCTTCCTATCTCGACGCTGAACTTGACTCCCCTAAACTACTTGTGGAGTGGGTAGGACACTTTGACATGAGTCAGTATGATCTATCGGCAGACGTATGTGCCTAACATTGTGTACTTGTTTAGACATAGGTGAAACTTGTGACTCACTCTGGTCATATTATATTGGTCTTTTTTTTATAAACTTAGTCAATTGGGCTAGTTGAGTAGTAACTTGAAAAAGTTGTTACCCCATTCCTTTAACTTCCTCACGTAACAAGTCGACTGATTGTTTAGTATCGGTCATATCAATGGTGAGGGTCTCAAATTTTCGTTCTAGTGTAGTATGGGATTCTGAAAGTTCACGAAGGGTCATAGTGAATGTAATGTAAAATTTGGGCTAATGTAAATTACCAACTAGACTAAAAATTAAACCAAGTAATAAAAACTATAAATCAATACAAATAACCACGTAAGAACAATCTTATTATTAAGAGATTCAAAAAAAAGTGAGACAAGCAACAATAGGTTTAACAAGGAATTGGGCAAGCTAAGTTATGAAGGTGGTGTGTGGGAACAACAAACAAAGTTTAAGTATTTTTTTTTTTTTAACTTACCAACAAATATAAATACTAGTCACCAATTCTCAACGAAAAGAACTCGTACCTGGTGTTAGATGCAACTCTAAGAGGAATATGTAATTTCAGAAATTTGGGATAGAACTGTAAATTTTTTGAATCTGCTGGAATGTTTCTGTAATTTTGGAGCTTCTTGATGGTATTTCTACAATTTGCTATAACTTATGGGGTGATTCTGTAGTTACAATAATGGGTGTGCTGCTTGGTTTGACAAAGACACAAAATATAGTTTGGATTGTGGGTCAATGAATAACCCAATAAACATGCAGACCTTGGGTCAAGGGTTAACCCAATAAGCCTTGTATAGTGGGTCAAGAAATTAACCAAAATATAATGGTCAAACTTAACTCAGCAAAATAGATCTCAATCTAGCAATTTAAAATCCAAACCCTAGCCTCTGTAATGTCAAATATGGAGGCAGCACAGAGGACAACAGATCAGCAACAAAAGATGGCGACGAAGATGGATCAATGACCAGTGAGGTTGCGAACTATCTTGGCCACCTCAAAATCCCAAAGCTTGATTGTACCACTTGCTGCTCCTGCAACTACCAACACTCTTGAAGAATCAAAGTTGACTGAATCAATTCCACTTGAATGGCCAAACAAACACTGGATAGCATTTGGTTTGCCGATGACCCACAAATTAACCTTGTGATCTTCTCCTTTTTTTTTCTAATTTTTCTTCTTTTTTTTTTTTCACTGATGAACAGTATTTTCGAATGAACAATATTTTCGATGAATAGTGCTCACTTGTTATTTTTTTGGAATAAGACCAGAACAATGCGCACGATGAACAGTTTTTTTTTTTTTTTTTTTAAATTTTTTTTTGAAACAAGAATGATGAACAGTATGGATCTGGCAAAGTTTTTTTTTTTAAATGGACAGTGTCGATGAACAGCACTGATGAACAGTATACGGACGAACAGTGCAAGCGTGAACAATAATTTCGGGATGAACAGTGCACGCGTGAACAATGAACAGTAATTTTTTTTTTTTATACGAATCGAAGTTGGGCTCTGATACCAAATTGATGTAGATCATAACAAGAAAGATTTAGGGATGAGAATAGAGAGAAAATTTTAGGAAGAAGATTCAATATCAATAATCAATAATCAAAGTCGACCAAAACAAATACCATATCCCCTATATATATATAGGGAGAACACAAATCCTAAAAGAAATAAATAGCCATAATGACAACTAAGTTTCTGAAAAGTAAAATGACAAAAAACTCATAATTCTTACGTTTATGCCTACTATAACGAAATATAATCCGATTCTTATCAACAGGTGATGAGAAATAGAATAGAATAGAATTAAGGAGATGAGAAAAAGAACTTAAGGGAGAAAACAATTCTCAATAATCAATAATAATCAAAATATTCCTCAAACAAGAACCTTACACCCTATATATAGGGAATACAAAATCCTAAAACTAACACATAATCAAAATGACAAATAAGTCTTTAAAAACTAAAAAAAATTACTAAAAAAAATAAATACAAAATAATATCCAAATAACTCTCATATTAAATCTATAATATCTATCCAACGCCAACACGATCCCTATCACCATATTCCATCATTTTCCCAATTCTCCCTTTCTTTCCTTACCTACTAAGGTCTTTGGGTGTTTATGTTAAGTCCACAACTTGGATTCCAAGTTTGATAATCTTGACCCTCATTCTACAAAATGTCTTAGTTATTCTCGCACACAGAAGAGATATGGTTGCTATAGTCCCCCACTACGCAGTTACTTTTGGTGTTTATGTTAGTTCTATCATGTTGAATTAGATTGTATGTAATATTTGTAGCTGCCTTATTATCACAATACAATCTCATAGCTCCAACATCACGAAATCCAAGCTCACCCAATAAGGTTTGGAGCCACAAAAGCTCACATTCAGCCTCTACACCAGACCTAGTTGTCACTGCTTGCTTTTTACTTCACTATGTGACAATATTTCCTCCAATCTGAGTACAGTAGCATAAAGTGGATCTTCTATCATCTACTGAACCTACTCAGTCTGCATCAGTGAATGCCTCTAATTTCAAGTAACCATTATTAGAGAACAAGATCCTTTTTTCTGGAGCTGACTTGAGATATCTCAAAATACGATGAACACTTATTATTCTTCTAATTTTTGTTCATTATTATCTTCCATTCACTCTCTGTTTAAACCTACCAGCTATAAAGAGATTGCTCTTGATAACCATGGAAAAAGACTATAAATGAAGGGACTGAAGGGCTAGTTGTTGGGCAAGTGGTGGATATAGTCTCAACGGGGGTCTCCACCATCGGAATGGAAGAGCTAGAGTTCATTCATCTCCACAAGACCACCGCATTACTGGAGACTGTGATGGTGCTGGGGCTATTCTAGGTGGGGGTGATGCAGCGGAGGTTGAGAAATTGAGTAAATTCGCGAGGTGTATTGGGTTATTGTTTCAGGTGGTGGATGATATTCTTGATGTTACAAAATCTTCATGTGGGTCTCCACAGTGAACACACACTAAAAGCTTTTGACTTGAATCCCACATCGACAAATTTAAATAAAGAAGATCTCCCATGCCTATAAAAGGTTACAGCACCTTTTTTTAGTCATTCAACCATCTCACTTGCTTTTGCAAGTGCCAACCAACTGAAAATCTTTTACTTAAGAGAGTACAGTTGTTGTGGGTAATTAATAGAGTTTAAAATTTTAATAAAATAATTTTTTTGTGTGGGTTAAAATTTTAATAGAATAATTTTAATAAAATTAAACGGGTTAAACGAGTCGGATCGTGTTATTCATTTATTAAATGATTCGTGTTCGTATTGAAATTTTTCACCCGTTTATTAAACGTGTCGTGTATGGGTTTATATGTTTTTCACCCGTCATCCATTTAACACGACACGTAACTATTTAACCCGACACGTTTGACACCCATAATTTATAAATGAAACTAATGCTCCTAATCTGAGAAATATTACTATGAGAATATTGCCGCAAACAGCCTTATCTAGTGATTGTGAGAGAAATTGAAGCACATTTGCTCTCATTCATACTAAAATGCAAAATTGACTCAATTATCAAAAGTTAGAAAGGTTGGTGTTTGCACAGTATAACTTGAGATTGAAATTAAAGCACCTTATGAAGGAGAAAAGAGTACGAATTCAAACCTATAGACTTAACCACTATATTTGAGGAAGATGAAGGTCTTTCAAAGTGATTAGATGATCTTGGTGATGCACTTTTAGATGAACTTGATGACAAGAGGCAACCAACAAGACCAAACACTTTCCTTGCAACATGGGCAAATCATTTTTCCGATGATGATGGAGGAGTAGGCCAAACTTAGAGTGTTGTGCTACTACAGAAATCAAGATCCAAAGTAAATGGAGAAGGATCAAGTAAATCATGGGAAAATATTTCACCAATGGATGATGAAGAGTTTGCTAGACAAATGAGAGGTCCACCAAAGCGTAAGAAATTTGTCACTCTCACTAGTAGTAGTAATGATGATCATAATAGTGATGGTAGATATGATGATAAAGGAAAAGATGATGATGGTGATGGTGGTGGTGGTGGTGGTGGTGGTGGTGGTGGAAATGGTGACAATGATGGTGGTGATAGTCTTGGACATGGTGGCGATGGAGGTAATGGTAAGCAAATTACTAGTTCATTGCATGAAGGTAGGAGCCAAAGTCCACATGGAGTTGTATTCACTACAGAGCAAGGATTTACACATGCTACACACTATGAAACAAGGATACTTCGTTGAGGTTGGCGTACTCATATCGGATACGATACTCGCCAGATAACCGAGAATATATATCGGATACACCTTCTATGTATCCGATAATAATTAAATAATTTTTGAATTGAATTTTTAACGTCTCTTTTCGAATTCACATACCATATAATACATTAACAAAAATTCATATTATTTCAAAGGCACATGAGTGTTTCTTAAGTATTATCTATAATTACATGTCAAAAGAGCATAAAATAAAGTTATTACATTATAATCTTAACAAAAATTACTTTTAAATACTAGGTAAATATTAGGTTTGATTCCTTTAATTAGTCACTTCACCTTGTGAATATACTATAGTGATACGATATATATGAACCTAATCTTTGTCAATGAATTACTGAGAACTCGTTAGTAATGACATGGTTAGTAAATTCGAAGCAACCTCATATAAGCTGTAATTTTCTAAATACAACCTGAATTTGGTCAGCAGTGGCTCAAACATATTCACAAGTCGGGAATGATGCTTAGATTTATGAGCTCCAGAAGGAGATCCATAAAACCAAACAGAAGGATATGAATATTACAAAGTATTACATTAGGTTGAGTAATCTATGGCAAAAACTGGATTATTACCAAGATTTTCAAGCAGATTGTACTGGAGATATTACTAAGTTTCAAAGTTTGATAGGAAAAAATATGATTATATGATTTTCTTGCAAGTTTCAATATGGAGTATGATCAGATCCATATGGGTAGAGATTATTTTCCTTCCTTGTGGCAAGCTTATTTTTATGTGCAACAGGGGGAGAGTAAGAAGAGTGTCATGCCTCATACTCCTACCCATGATCGGTCTGCTCTACCCGCTGTTCCACAAAGAGAGAACAAATTTTTCTAGTCTCATAGTGATGGTAAGAAGGGGAGCATGGAGAAGGATCTGTTAAAATGCGTCTATTGTGGAAAGACAAGGTATACTAAAGACCATTGTTGGAAGCTACATGGTTGTCATTCTATGGGGTGCGATGGTAATAGGGCTGGTCCTGTGCGCTCACATGCCCATATGACTGAGATTGAGGATCCTATCCCCACTGGTTCATCTCCATCTACTAGTACTGATAATACAAGTTCCACTGCAAGATGAGATACAGACTCTCAAGCATCTGATGGTCCTGCTTGACACTTCTTTTGCATTTGCTTTCACTAATGCTTCCAACTTTGCTCACACAGGTATACATGCCAATGCTTTTAGTGCATCTTGTTCCCCTAATTCTTAGATTATCGAATCCGAAGCCACTAGCAATAGGACAAGCTCCTCGAGTCTTTTCTATTCTCATTCCCCATGGAGATGGCTTATTGTCATTTGTAGTAGGGAAAGGTTTCATTCATTGTTCTCCTTCCATGTCTTTGTTTTCAATTCTTCATGTCCCTAATATTTCTACTAACTTGCTCTCGGTGAATAGCATTACAACGTCTCTAAATTGCTCTATAACATTCTTTACATCTCATTGTGTTTTTCAGGAACTAGGAATGGGGAGAATAATTGTCAATGGTAGAGCTCATGGTTGTTTATATCTGCTAGAGGATTAACCTGGCCAGGCAATTTTTTGTTCTTCCAAGAAATAAGGGAATCGCCAAGAAAAAGACAAAAAGTCAATTGTGGATTTGCAATTTGTAGAGTCATTTGCCCATTCAACATCGAAGTAAGCCCGCAGTTCCAGTGAACCAAGTGGTAAGTGATGTTAACTATATGAACTGTATAGGAGATGTCTCAGCAAGTAACTGCAAAATATCATACAGCCTGCAATAGTGCGATATAGCGTAAGATCAAATAATGGAGTGCCATTAGAAGAAGAATAACAAGCATTAAGCTCTATTGGGGTCTCAATTGTCCGGGTGTCAGAAAAACGTGCTCGTTATATAATATCTAAGCCATACTTAGATTAGGAGAGAAGATAAAGCAGAAGAAAAGATGAAACCTCAATACCAAAGAAATACCAGAACTAACCCGAGTCCTTCATTTTAAAGTGATATTGTAACCAATTTTTTTAACCAAATATCAATAATGTCATCACCTGTAATGATCATATCATCGACATATAACAAAAGTACAATAGAACTTGAGGTGAAAACTCACAAAAAGGGAGTAGAGTCATGGTTACTGCTCAAAAATCCAAATAAAAAATAATGGGAGAAAATTTGGTAAACCACGTCCTAGGAGCCTATTTAAGGCCATATAATGTCTTGTGGAGTTTGCACACCTCACCAGGACAATGAGGTAATCTAGAAGGAGGAGCCATAAATACTTCAATCAAATCTCCATTAAGAAAGATATTTTTCATATCCATTTGAGACAAATTCAATTAATGAATGATAGTCACTGCAATCACAATGCAATCATCTTAGCAACAGGGGCAACTGTCCCTTCATAATCTATGTCATACACTTGTGTAAATCTCTTGGCTACCAATCAAGTCTTGTATCATTCCACAGAACCATCAGATTTAGTCTTAATTTTATAAACTCATTTACAACCAACAATACTTTGCTAGGGGGTAATGCCACCAATTCCTTGGTCTTAATCTTATGTAAAACAGAAAGTTCCTCATCCATAGCCTATTTCCAAAGAGGATCAAGAACGACTTCCTTAGAGAAGGTAAATTCAAAAACATAGTGGATAGAAGCTTACTAAAAAAAAAATTAGTGGAATAGCAAGAGTTAGAGAAACCAAACCAATCTGGGCCCTTACGAGATCCCTGCGTATAGTGAGGAACACAATCCACATTGTCAGAACTTAATTGAGTTGTAGAAGAGGAGGAGGCAAGCACTACATCTATAGAAGAGACGGGTGGAGTCCTACAAGTATATGTATGCGCAATAGGAGGACGAGTGATAGGTAAAATAGAAGAGGAATGCACATCATAGACAGTTATAATGGATCAACGTAAATGAGATCAAATTTATGCAAATGTGAAGAACTGGATAGAATAAAAAAGAAGGGAATATGCTCCATAAAAATAACATGACGAGAGACATAAGTTTGTGCATAATAGGATCATAGCAACAATATCCTTTCTGACACTGACCATAACTAAGCAAAACACATAAAGCTGAATGGTCAAAAAGCTTAGTACGAAGAGCACTAGGAAACAAGACAAAACAGACACATCCAAACACAAGTAATGAGAAATAATTTAGTGGCTTACCACACAATTTTTCAAAGGCAGAGATTCCAAGAGTGAGGACAGTGAAAATGCAATTAATTAGACAAACTACAGTAAGAACTACTTCCCCCAAAAAGAACTTGAAGCATTTGCGAGCAACAAGAAAAAACGTATTGTCTCCATAATATGCCTATATTTGTGCTCTGTTATACCATTCTATTCAGGTGTGTTAGTATAAGAAGATTGAGAAATAATGTCATCAAATTTTAACAAACCACAAAAAAGAATTAATGGACTATTCTCCCTCTTGGTAGCATCGAAAATATTTAATAACAAAGGAATATTGGTTGCGTATCCGGGCACAAAAAGCAGTTAATATAAAGAAAATTCAAAATGATGCTTCATTAGATATACCCAATAATACCAGTATAGTAATCAGTGAAAGACACATAATATCTGGACCCAATAATACCAGTATGATAAATGTTGGTTTGTCTAGTGTAAGTGGAAGTAAATACCATGTTTATAGTTCATTGTCTTTATATGGTTATGGTTCTAGATATGGCATTCCCTCATACGATTATGGATCGGGGTATGACTTGGATCCTCAATATATGGTTACGGATCTAGCTATGACTCCCACACATCATCCTAATATAGACAAGACCAAGGTTGGACATGGGCAGGTGCACCCATCTCCCACGAATACAATTACAAACTTGCAATTCTAAGGAAGGATTAGTGCCCAGAAGTTAACTATTTCATAAACAACAACCAAGATAAATAGTTGGCATAACGGGTCATTATCCATTTTGATCCTTGTGAATTATAGGTGTTAGTAGAGATGCATTATGGACCTAAATTTAGGCAGCCACTTCATTACTTCACACTTTTACCGCTCAACAGAAAATGGCCCCCGTGAATTAGAGAAATAATAAAGGATTGCAACATATCATAGTAAATCCTACCTCCCATGTACATAGTGATTCACGAAATCCAAATATCGAATGATGTAAACTGTAAACACATTCCTTTCATAAGGTTGGATATTATGAAATCTTCTGGGTTAAAGCACCTCTCTGTAAGTCCATAAATTAAACTTGTGTATAAAGACGAATCTAGGTGTTTAAGGGTCTATTTTAAAAACCACATTTTACCACAGAGGTAATGCAAGAAATTAGATGTATCAATAAACCTATATCATTTGCCAGTAAGCATGAACAATTATAATATTTAACTGCAAGAAAAATTTGCACCTCTCTCTTTGTCGGGTGAACATTTGCATCAACATGCTCAAGTGGCAATACAGTAGACATATATACAAAGGGCTTTGATGCTTTAGGCAAGGTTGCAGCATAAACAATCTCAATAGCCCTCTTCAGAGCTCCACACTCAACTAATCTATCTGGAAAAGAAAACATGAAACAGAATGAATTACGAACCAGTTCTTATTAGGAATTTGACTAGGGAATGCCTGAACTCTTTTTCTTCTGTCTACAAATATTCCATGCCATAGAGAGCAAGGGCGGGCACCTTCACGTTATCACCAGAATAACCAATTTACCCATTCCAAGTTATGTACTATAAAGCTTTTACAAGGATACCAATTAAAAAAAAATAACAAACCATTGAACACAAAGCATAACAGATTCTACAACAAACAAAAGTGAAAATTACAGTCTACCACAAGTATACTAATGCATACGACGATTGATATAGAAGTGAAAACTAGCAATGCAACTAGCTTATGGTGTCTAGCGTACATGTGTACACAAAATTAAGAGATTAGTCAAAACAGATTAATGCAAGGTGGCCTTGTGAAGGCATTGATGAAGGTTTTTTTGACAGATGAAGATAAGACACCAGGTACAGCTTCCCCATACCTGACAATAGGATACATGCCATAGAAGCTGAGGTTCTAACTTTATTGGTCCAATGTGCAATCCACGAACAGTGTTTTACCGAAACCCAAGTCAAAGAAGATAATAAGGTTATAATATTAGAGATGAAGATGAGAGTAACAGATACAGCTTCCCCATAGCTTAACATACGATTCATGCCGTAGAGGTTGAGGCTCTAACTTCATTCACAGAACGTGGAAGCCAGGAATAGTATTTTACCATCATCCAATCAAAGGAGATACTGAGGTTGTTGACAGTGTTTAACCAATATTCACGTCACAGGAAGGTTGCAAAAGATTGGTTTCGCATAAATCTGCAGGTTTTCGGAATCTATATCATCTCAACCATAAGAAATAATACTTCCCAATAATATGTGTCTTCTACTTATAGTTTTCAGAAATGTAACCCAAAAAAAAAAAAAGAAAGTTTTTCCAAACAAAGCAACCTGCCATCGCCTTAAAACATTTAAAAAAGCAATTCCACCACAAGGGATTCCTTTTTCCATTGGAATTTCACCCCTATAACCGTCTCCAAGCAATGAAGATTCCATAGCTTCGAGAGGAGAAATCAAACCACTCGTCAAGTGGCTAGAACAACTACTGAGGAGAACATATTATAGAAGTTCATTGCCGAAAACAAAGATGGCAATGAAAATTATCTATAGAAAGCCAATTTTCCACCAAAAACAATGTAGCGACAATGCAAATAGAAAAGTATCAAGAGAAATCATGCCACCTTCTTTCTCATTTGAACAGCATCTATGTTTAATCATAGGATGTGTGAATCTTATTCTCAGCATTTAGTAGAGGAAAGAATCGAAGGCAAATATTGCACTTTAGTAGTCACTCATGACAGTCGCAATCGGATGAAGATCCTTTAATACAAATCTACAACTGGCATTGATAACCCCTAACAGGTGAAGACTTATAGCGCAAAACTACAATTGGGAGTGATAACCCTTAATAAACTAGATAACCAGTTAACATAATCCATTAGCAGACAGATAATGCATACCATTGATAAAAAGCACCATGGTTATCTTCTTTGAAACATAATTGGAATTGGAGATGAAACCAGTCATTTCAAAAACTGAAGAAGAAGGATCATTGTCAGAAGCCTCTATCTTCATCAAATCACGAGCAACTGACACCCCATAAACAGATCTGATTGCATCTAGCCTTGAGGATGTCACAACTGAATGTACATCTGATCTAGCAGCTCCATGCTGGATATAATATAATTGTTATGTGGGTTAAACATGTCTTAATACGGTTTAAAAAATGAACGTAACAGGAAAAGATTAAAAATCATTAAGTATAGTATAATTGCTTAAGAGATCAACCTTCCTGCAAGAGAAGCTCACGTTTATGTGATGAATGGCAAAACGACTTAGGAGGTCCACAATTTTTGGATAATCATCAGCAGAATTCTGAAGTGTTTTCCTCCGAGCAGTCATGTTATAAAATAAGTTCTCAATCTGACAAAGAAAACCATACCATCACACACAAAAAAAAAGATCAATATCCTATAATTTGAAATCCACTGATTGGTTTTCTTAAATTCCTGGGAGAGACCATTAGTTCTAAATAGCCAAATTACAGAACCACTAATTGAAGGCCCAACTATCTTGAATAACATTATACACCACCTTTTATCTGTGGTCAAAATTCAGTCGGTCCAATCGGTGTTATTTAAGGTGTAAAGCGAACTGAAGCGACCAAGGCTCTTAACGCCTAGGCGAGAAGCGAGAAGCGAAGCGACACGCGAACAGTTAAAAAAAATATATATTTTAGTTTAATTACTTCTAAACAATCTAAGTTCTAATTTTATATATACTAAATATTTAAATGCAAGTAAAACCATAAACATTTAAATTAAAACAAACACTAATAATATCTCAAATCTTAATAACAGTCATAACTTAAACATTTAAATTCAAACAAATACTAACAATTGTATACATTTTCATATTGACAGGGTAGGACAACAAAAGAAGCAGAATCAGCAACAAAAAAAAAAAAAAAGCAGAATGAAGATAAAAAAAAACAGAAACAACACAGGACAGCAAAACCGAAGCAGCAACAGAATCAACAAAAAAAAAATAGAAGCAGAATGAGCTAAAAAAAAAAAACAGAAGCACAATGATTATGACAGGAGCAGAATCAATTGTAAACAATTTCATATATAATTATGTACTGAATAAAAAAAGCAGAACAAAGGCACATTTCACATGTACTAAAATAATTAAACATGGTATAAGCATAGACCACTTTTTGGTACCATTTGTATATATATAAGAAAAGGAAAAAATATAACCAAGACATATCAGAGACACTTCTTTGTAGAAGACTCTATTATTTACCCTCATTCCTGATACTTCTGCTTCCTTTCTTTATCATAATTTTGTCATGCAGTCGCGTGACTCCCACATCCCACAAATATTCTAAATAAATTCAGCAACACAAGGAAAAAAAAGGAATGGGTTTTGTTCGAAACATTGTTTATTAGAAAAAAAAAAAATAAACCAGCGATAGTCTAAAAAAAAAGTCATTAGTGATTAAAAAATAAAAGAGACTGCTAGCCTGTAATCAGAAAAAAAAAAAAAAAAAGGGAAGCAAAATCACCTCTTATAAAAAAGCGTTCGCTTTTTCGCTTTTTTCGCTTTTTCGCTTTTTTGTTTTTTCTCGCTTCGCTCACGTTCGCTTCGCCAAAGGTCCCCCAGGCAAGATAAGCTCGCCTCGCTTCTCGCTTCTCGCCTAGGCGAGCTTTTCAAAACACTAGGTCCAATAACCTTAAGTTTGCAGGTTAAAACATGACCGCAGCACTATGTGGAAATAATGCCAGAAGTTAAGTTTGCACCAATGTTACTGTAATGTGGGTCAATTATGTACATAGTGTGGGTACGGGGTACACTGTTCAACACTTTCTTAACTATGCGATGCGATTGGAGTAGCCTTAGATGGTTTGGTGTTTTGCGTCGCAATCATTAAACCCTTACGGAGATCGCTTTCACTATTATATGAAATATATATATATATATATAGTACATCCATAAACACATTGTCAATTACTATTTATTTTACATTTGTTCTCTATTTTCTATTATCTAAAGTGGTCTATAATTATACATCCAGATACACATAGTTAATTAACATTTATTTTATATTTGTGATACATGGTTGAATGCGAATTGATTTAGAGTTAGTATTATAATTTGGGGTCGGAAATTTAGCTGATCTGAGTCGTGAATCCACCCAGTTAGGGACCATTTTATCCAGATCGCGAGTCGTCAAGGGTTTAACGATTTCTGATAACTATAGTTTACACCCAATCTATCCCACAAAGACCCTATTCATAAGAACCAAACTGGGCGTAATTTCTTTTACAATGCAAGAATTCCATTTGAAATGGTTGATTTTTACCCAACACCTAAGTTTCATTCAATTTTTTAAAACTTTAGAAACCAATCCAGAAATCCTTCCTATGTCATGTCATGAAAACTCAAACAAAAAATTCACCCCCAAGAATATGTCGTTCAAAGAAATCCTATAATCCACTATTACCATTATTTGAGCCCCCTTCACTAAATAACCTTATGCTACATTTTCAACTTGGAATTCAAACTTTGGAAATGAAACTGCAGAAAATTCAGTTCACGATACAAACTAATTTTTTTCCTCAATTGCAATTCCAGTGAACCCAATTCCATGCTGCAAAGCACAGCTTTGGTGTCTCATACATCTAAAATTATTTGCAAAAAAGAAAGTGCATTTCCACCTAGCTTGAATCAAACAAATAGAAAATCCAAAATGAATAAATAATACCATTATCTGAGTCCCTTTCACTGCAGCACATGGCTTCGGTTCATGCTCCATCATACCATCTCTATACGATACCCTAGCCAACAATTTGACATCAAATCAACCCCAAACAACAACAATATAACACTAATAATAATAATAACAATAATAACACTGACACCAACAATAAGAAGAAAAGTAAGAAATAGATATTCATTTTCTACCTGTACCCATGCAATTGACCTTTGGTAATGGTCGTTACTGTCACGTGACCCACATAGGTCATACTGGCCAACGCCTCCCCTCTAAATCCCATCGACTTTATCCCTTGTAAATCCTCAAACGTAGACAATTTTGATGTCGTGTGCCTCTCACACAGTATCGGCAAATCCTCATACTAATCACAAAGGAAAAAGAACACGAACTTTACATATATACAATTGTGAGCTTTTGTGTACATCGGTGTGTTTTAGTGTTTACATTTAGAGCACTACACGACTTTGAGGAGAGGGTATTCGTACATAGGGCATTGAATAGTGCGTTGTGAGTTCGAGAATTTATATTGCGAACATTGTACCAATATGTGTGTGTATATGTGAGAGAGAGAGAGAGAGAGAAAGAGAGTTACTCGGATGCCATGGCCGTCGTCGGAGACTTGGATGAGTTTGAGGCCACCGTCCTTAACAACAACGTTTATGGAGGCGGAGCAGGCGTCGAGGCTGTTCTCTACGAGCTCTTTGACGGCGGACACTGGACGTTGGATGACCTCTCCCGCGGCAATTCGGTTGACGACTGACTCGTCGAGGCGGTGGATTTTAGGGGGTTCTTTTACTACTGCTGGAGTGTGAACTGGAATTTCTTCTTCTTCCATTTCCACTAGGACTGGATATTCATTGGATTCGATTTCCATGGTTGGGGGGCAATGAGTTGTGCGAGCAGTGTCGATGAAGAAAAAAAAAAGGGTCAAAAAATGCGCGCCAATTCGAAGTTTACTATTATAATCTTAACCCGGTTAGGAGGCGCGTACGATTCACGGAAAATACGTTGAGGTTGATGTATTCGTATTTGATATTGTATCAGATATGATGTTTATCGGATATTCGAAAATATATATTAGATATATTTTGTACGTATTCGATAATAATTGAATATTAAGATATTCATAAAACTTTTGTAGTCGAACAACATATATAATTTTTGAATTAAACTTTTAACATCTATTTTCAAATTCACATACCATATGGTACATTAATAAAAAAATTATATTATTTTAAAGGCACATGAGTATTTTTCATGTATTATTTATAATTACATGTCAAAAGAGTATAAAATAAAACTATTAAATTATTATCTTAGCAAAAAGTACTTCAAAATATTAGGTAAATATTATTTTTGATTCCTTTAATTAGTCACTTTACTTTGTGAATATACTATAGCGATACAATATATATTTTCTTGAAACTAAAAAAAAATTATTAATTTTTCTTATTAAATATTACAGAACTATCAAAATATATAAGTATTAAACTAGTTAAAAATAATAAATATATTAAATATATTTTATTATAGTCGTATCTTGACCGTACTCGTATCTTATTTTTTTAGACTTTATCGTATTCGTATCATATCGTACCCATATTTCGTATTCGTATCCGTGCTTCAGGTACTGAATTTCCTTTGAAAATTTGATGGATAAAAAGTAGAGGGTGAAAAATGGGATGGATGGAAAGACTTTTTACTGTTTGGTATGAATGGAAAAAAGAGGGAAAGACTATCTTTTTCGTTCACCAAAATTTTTCCCCCAAAAGTGGGCAGAAAGCTGAAGACTAGTTGCCATTTTGGCTATTTTGACATTTTTACCCTTAATACACTTCTTATAATCCTGTTTCAGTATCCACTTATAATCTATTATCTGTAAACTCTTCCAAGACGAGGGTGAACGACGAGGTACTCAATGGACTAAAAAATCAACTACACTGGGCCAAATTTTGCATCCTCAAGTAGGTTTTGTCATTATCCTCCATTTTCTACGATCTAAATCATCTACATTGGTCTTTCTCTTTTTCTCTCTCTCTGTCTCTCTTTTTTTTTTGTGACAATAGAAGTTACGGTGCCCAAATTGACATAGGATAGCTGGTAAAAGGGGGTCATTTGAGGTTGATTGTCGATGGTTTTGTTTTGTGGCTTCGATTTTAGTGAAGATATGGGGCGTTAGGAATTGTCAAAGGTGTAGAATTTCAGGGTTTAATTAGGCAAGGAAAAGGTTAAGTTTGGGGTCTGCTCTCAATGCTATGGACATTAACTCAAGTGGTTTTTTGTTGGCTTAGTCCAAAATGGAGAAAGGGATTTACCAAAAAAATGGATGTCAACTACAAATTTCACATTTTTTAACATACCTATTTTATAGAAATAGGTCAATTATTACTACTTGTGAGATTGATATGTGGTTTAATCGATTGGCCACATCTTAGTGTTCTATGGCTAAATTTGAGAGTAGGATTTTTATTAAATGCAAAAACTTGGAATGAATTGCTCTTTTGATTTTCATTATTGAGGCATATTTTCTATGTTTGCGATAATGCGTGTACCAATGATGTAAAATGAGAAATGCTTTGCTATTGTTTAAGTCGATCATGTAGTAGATTTCACTGGTTCAATTTGAATAATTATCTTGAATTGTAAGGGCTCCCAGGCTAATGTATCTTTACCCATTTATGTGGCCAGTGTTTAAGGTCATTTTTTAGGTCTCAATAGTATTATTTAGTTGTGAAACATTGTAAGATTAGGTCAATTGTATTTCATTCGAACAACATGAATATAAATTTGGATACATATTTCACATGTTTTTACCATACCTATTTTACAAAAATATTGTAGATGGATAAAAGAATTCCTACTCTACTCCTTACATTTTATTATGTCAAGGTTATTGTGTGCTATGTTGTATTTGTGATAGACTAATTCATGTACCTTTCAAGCCTATTATTTAATTGGGTATGAATGTTGTGTTGGTGAATAACAATTGATATTGTTATTTGATTCTTTTTTTACTTGATTCATGTAAGTTTCATGCATATTATTTAATTGGGAATGAATGTTGTGTTGTTGAATAATGACTCATAGTGCTATTAGTAAGACTTAAATAAGCTTAATTATTTTTTTACTTGATTATCAAATTTGAGCTTTTTTGAGTTTTCTGTGTTTCCATTTGGCTTTCATTAAATGTTATAATCATTTTTCCCTAAAATTTTAATAGTTATAATAACTATGAGATTTAATGTATTTCTAATGACTAATTATTTGCTTTGTTACCATACATTTAGTAGATGGATAGGGAAGAGAGTTGGGAGATAATGGGGAAGATAAATGTGAGGACAATCTTATACAACTTTTAAATATTTGGGAACGAAGGCGACGCATGGCTGCAATTCAAGTTGTTTGTTATGTAGTCAATGTACTCTACTTGATTGGAACGATGTATCATTCATGCTACATGCACCCAAAGTAGTGGAGCAAGAGAGAGTGTAAGGCAAGAACTCATGACACAACTCACTTATAATGACAAATGTCATGATATTACACGCATGAGTCCGTATGCATTTGCTTGGTTGTCTGAGTTACTCTGAGGCACAAGTCATCTCCATGATAACAAGAATGCTCTTGTAGAGGAACAATTGGTTAAGTTTCTTTATTTACTTGTTCATAAGGTGACAAACTGTGAAATGCAATTCTTTTTTCGTCGATCTGGTGAGACAGTAAGTCGCCACTTCCATGATGTGTTGAAAGCTATTATTTCTATGGAAGATCAATTTTTGAAATAACCTACCGGGTCGGAGGTCCCTCTAACAATATTGACTAATAACAGATTTTATCCCTACTTCAAGGTGAATATAATCTTTCCTTTCTCCTTGTGAGAATATCAATTTTAATACAACAAATTCTAAAAGAAGTTCATATGTTTCAAGATTGTGTAGGTGCAATTGATGGAACACACATACGTGTGAAAGTATCTGAAGTTGATGCCCCAATATATCGAGGAGGAAAAAATTTTCCAACGCAAAAATGTATTGGCTGCATGTTCTTTTGATATGATATTTACATATATTTTGCCAGGATGGGAAGGGATTGCATCTGATTCAAGAATATTAAAAATTGTTTTAAGTAGAGAAGATAGACTTATAATTCCTTGAGGTATTTTGGTTTATGAACATATAAGATTTGAGAAATTAATCTTTTCATTAAATCTCTTACTAAATATTTTATTATTCTCTAGGAAAATTTTATCTTGTGGATGAAGGTTACATGTTAAGAAGTGGACTTATTACTCCATATAGGGGTGTGCGTTATCACTTGAAAGAATACTCCTTTCGTACGCCAGAAAATGCTCAAGAAATATTTAATCATCAGCATTCTTCCCTACGCAACGTAATTGAGAAAACATTTGGAGTGCTAAAGAAGAGGTTTCCCATTATTGGGAGTGGTGCAAAAGCTTGTTATCTAGTGAATATTGTTACTGAAATTGTTTTAGCTTGTTGTATTCTACATAATTATCTTATGGGAGTTGATCCTGATGAAAGGTTGATTGCCGAGATTGATCGGGAGCTCATGCATAGTGAAGTGCACATCGATGATACTTATGACACAAGTACCGATGATGACGATGCTACGCAAGGAGCAATTATTAGAGACTCTATAGCATCTAGCATGTGGCGAGATTACGTTTGTCATTGGTCATGATTCATTTATTTTGGCTCTCCACATTTAAGTTGTAGTTTTAAGTTGAAGTTAGAAATTATGTTATAATATGACTAAATTGAATATGTTGTTGAGATTTCTCCTGTTTTTGAAAAATATTTCCTATAAGCATTGTTATCTATTTCCCTATTATTTTGATAGTGTTCAGTGTTTTAAATTGTACAATTATGGATGTTAATATTGTGATAACTTAATTTTGTTGAACATATCTTTTTTGTATCATGCAGTGTCTCATGAGAAAGAAACAAAAAAAGAACGACACAATTGACAATATTAAGAAGGATAATGTGACATGGAATGAATATTGAGATGAAGTTTTGCTTGATGTTTTGTTAGGAGAGCAATTGAAAAGAAATAAACCCAATGGCACATGATCATCCATTGTTTTTAACAATGTCTTGAAAACACTGAATGAAAATTTTAAATTTTCATTTCTGAAGGATCATGTGAAAAATCGCATGAAAACTCTCAAAAGTAATTTTTTTGCATGTCATAAAATTTTCAATGGCTTAACTATGAGTGGATTTGCATGGAATCCGGAGACACAACTATGGGAAGCCGAGAATGAAGTGTGAAAAGAGCTTATACAGGTAATATTAATAATTTTTTGCTAGTTGTAATATGGTTGTGGTTGCATATATTTCTACATGTCCTTTTTTTTTTGTTTGTCATAAGCAAAACCAAGTGTTGCAAGATGAAGGCATGATAAGATCTATCACTATGACAAGTTATATGATCTCTTTGCAAAAGATAGAGCTACAGGGGAAGGGGCTGTGAGCGCAAGAGAAAAAGTCCGTCAATGGGAAAAGGAAGAAAATGATAATCTAATAGACCTTAATGATGGAGTTGATGAATTTAGCTTGAGCTTTGAGCCAATTTCTCTTGTTTCTTCACCTTTTCAAGCTACCTCACAAACAGCTACATCGTCAAAAAGTTCCAAATGAAAGGCAAGTATGTTAGATGTGATGGATAGGCATATTGAAAGCATCAAAGTGGAATTAATAATATGGCGCAGGCAATCAAGGAGGGAAATGTCATTGCAGAGAAGGGAATAGCCATTGTAGAGAGAGCTAGGCCACGTTGCTACACTGAGGAGGAAGTATTTGTTGAATTACAAAATATTGGAGTTCGACGATCACTTCAACTGGATGCATTTTTATTCTTGATTAAGAGCCAGACAAACATGAGAGTATTTTTTGCTGTCCAATCAAACCTTCATTTGGAGCTTTTGAGCAAATTGATGACTAAAGTAAATAAATCTTGAAGAACATTGAAAGAGTAGGCTACATTGTTTTTGAGACATGGTACCTACTTACTACTGTATGTGCGTTTTGGATGCTATATGCTAGTAATCTAGCCTTTTTGTGTTCAAACTTGGATAAGTATGGACCGTATACTATAGTTGGTGACTTTTGTAAAGAGAAAAAAGATTTCAAGTTATCACGGACCAAAATATGTAAAGTGTTTAGCAAATACTATTTTGGGACTTTGTACTATATATTTGCATGGACAGATCAGTAGAAATATCATGTTTTGTTTCTTGGTAAATTCTTATTTTCTTATTTTGGTTGTAAAAATTTCTTGTTCATGTATCTTGGTGTTCTGAAATGGTTGAAGTCTCTGCTATGCTTGAAGTCCTGTAATGGTTGAAGTCCTCAAATAGCCGATTGAAATCCTGAGCCACTGCAACCAACATCGTAGGTGAGTTACGATGCAATTTTTCTGTCCATGGGGTTTTTGTCACTTGGGTTCACGTCTGTGCATGATGAGTCCATACATAGGGTGTGTTTTGTTTTCTATAATTGATGAATCAGATTTATTTTTTGTCACTTTTTATTGTGTTAGTTAATTAAAAAGTAAAATTTTGGGAATCATGTGGGTCAGTGGGTTTTTAGGGTTATGTGAGGCAATATATTATTTTAGTTCAATGCATGTGAATATCAATGTAAAGGGTCCCTATTAATAGAGATTTCTATGTTTATATGTTTTGTGTAGATGGCTACTAGTTGCTTCTAGCTGGAGTATTATCATGGTGGTCAATTTGACAATATGATAAGGAAGAGACAACCCTCTCTTAGGTGCAACAAATGCCTCGGTTATTGACTTCCTCCTCCTAGCGTGTCTGATATTGGGCTGAGAGGTTTGACAATCATCAAGAATCTAGAAAAGCAAGAGGGTTCTAAATGCCACAAGGGTGTTGGGATGATAGCAAGGTCTATTGCAAGTAAAACCAAAGGCAACCAAGCACATGATTTTGGAAAGAAATATGGGAAGGGTCCAACTAATGATACTATGAATGGTAGTGGTGCAATGAAATCTTGAGTTTGCATTTCAATCCGCTATAACACAGTTTATCAGTTTCTCTATGGGTTGATTTTTTCACTTGAAGCCATTTTTTTTTTAAGGATATGGGTAAGATGGTTAGAAATGAAAAGCACTGTGTATAAATGAAAAACACTACTTCTAGACATTTACTAATTTTCTTATTATAAAAAAAATAAGGTGATTTGGTTAGATATCTTTTTGTAAAAAAATTCTCATCTAATATTCAAAAGAAAACTGAATTTTGACTTCTTTTTTTTTTTTTTTCTGGCAATTCATTTCCAATAATGGATCCCCCAAACATCTCCAAATAATCTTTTGAAACATGTTTTCTAACTTGTTAGCACAAATGAGTTTTGATTGTTCATTGCAAGAAATATTAGGTGTCCAATATATTATAAGGTTAGTAAGGGTAGAGTAGTAATTTTGTATGTACATATTTTTCCTTTCCTTTCATTTTCTATCTAATACCAAACAATGAAAAATATATCCCTTCTATTTTACATCCCTCCTATCAAACAAAATGGAGGGAAAATAACTTTTTTTCCTTTATGGATGAAAAGTTTATTCCTTTCACTTTTTCTTCCTTTCTACTTTCCATCATTTGTACCAAATGGACCATAACGGATTTAGGCTCTTCCTTTTTATCCTAATCTATCCTTGAAATAACTATTAGTTGGGATTAAGATAGGATTTGAATCCTCGTCAAACTTCTTCTATGTATACGATGAGAGTTATACAAAATAAATATAAATAAAATTCATCACTTTTTTTCTCCTCCAAAATTTCTCCCTCTAGAAATCACTATCTATAAAAATTCCTTACTTTTGTAAGTGTGGATGATAAAAGGATTCTAGTAGCCCTCTTTTCAACAAATTATTAAGCTTGTAGACACCAAGCCGTATAAGCAAGGCTTGTAAAGCAAGTTCATTCGATCCATTTCTACGAGTGAAGAGGTAACTCGAGTGTTACCTCTGTTTCCAAGCCAAATTTCTTGTTTCAATATGATGCTTGTATCCTAGATAGCATGGCTATAAAATTTGATGGCTTATGGAGGAGCCATTTGATACGAAAAGAAAATTTCATTGTTGGAACTATGTTGAACCCGTATTTTTCAGCCAAATTTCATCCCATTAAATCTGTTTTTTATCCAACAAAAATTATATAGTTATAAAGTATGTTGTAAGAGCTTTCCAACGGTATATTATTTGCATCAAACAAACTTCTGTAGTGAGAGATATAATGATATGAAGTTAGTATCGAAAACAGTTTTTTTTTTTTTAAATTATGGGGAAGACGATGAAAAGTGTTTTTTTTAAGGGGGGGTGCTTCTGGGTTTCAAAACCTTGACCCCAGGTGGAGCCTTTACCAAATAGGCTAACTGTAGCCTTGTTCATGTACTCCCTAGGGCCTAAACTGCCCTATATAGTAATAAAGGATGAGTACTTTTCTAAAACATTAAAAAATCATACAACGGGTTTTAAACCCAAATTTGAATACCAGTATGTGACCACTACAAGCTTCTTTGTGTTAAATTTTTTAAGATTTAATATTTATATATTTTGCTATCTGATGTGGAGCCATGAATGTCAAGGCATGTCATGGTGCTTCTTATTTCCTTACATTTATTGATGATTTTTCACGCTTCGGTTATGTATATTTGATTTTTTCTCACAAGTCTAAAGCATTAGATTGCTTCAATAGTTTTGTAGCAATGATTGAGAATCAAAAGGAGAGAAATTTAAAGACTCTCTGAACTGATAGAGGATGTGAATATCTTTCTAAGCAATTTAAGGAGCTCTATGAGGAAAAAGGTATACATACGCAACTTACAGTATCTGGCTCGCCACAACAAAATGGTGTTGCAAAGCGAAGAAACCGTACCTTATCAGAAATGGTTAGATCGATGATGGCGCAAGCCAAACTCCCATAAGTTTTTGGAGGGATGCTTTATTGATAACAACCTACATCCTTAACCGAGTAACTAGTAAATCTATGCCTAGTATCCCATATGAACTATGGAATGGCGCAAAGCCTAATTTGGATCGTTTGCCCCCATGTGGTTCAACTGGTTATGTTCATAACACCTCCCATAAGTATGGCAAGCTTGGCCCTAGGGCAAGCAAGAAGGTGTTCATCAGATATCTAGAGAATTCCAAAGGTTATGTGATGTACGAGGTACATTCAGATGAGGGATATGACTGAAGTGGAGTCCAGAAATGTGGAATTCCCCAAATAACTTCCTAAGCATAGGTGAAGTTATAAAGGACTTGGAGTTGTTTGAGTTACAAGAGGAGGTTACACCATTCTTTGGTGATAATGATACACTATCTCATCATAATAGGAGTGTATTTCCACCTAGTGGGAGTGCACCAATGAACATGGACATATTCCTTGTCGTCATTTTGAGATTGAAGGGGATGTTTTCATGTGAACTCCATTGAATGTAGATAAGCCTGCTTCCTATAAAGAAGCGCTAACTTCACCTACTCATGATGAATGACTAGCTGCCATGAGGGATGAGATGGACTCAATGATAAGGAATAAAGTATGGGATGTAGTTGATCTTTCGCCTGGATGCAAGACCATTGGGAATAAATGGGTCTTAAAAATAAAGCGTAAAGAAGATGGGTCAATTGATAGATATAAGGTTCAACTCATAGCAAAAGGGTAAGATTATGAAGAGACATTCTCCCCTGTGATGAAATTTTCCAATCAACGTTTGAACGTTACTTCAAATCATGTGAAGACCAGACTGCTGAAACATGACGTGTTGCAATCAAGAAGGAAGACCCTGAGATACTTGAGTACCACGTTCGAACACCAACTCACGTTCGAATGTCCACTTGAATTGACTGAGGACCAGAGTGATGAGTGCAAAGCGCCAAGATGTGCATGGAGTGTGGAAATAGTTTTTCATAGAAGACCACAACTACTTGAGTGAGAAAGTCAAACCTCATCTGGCGTTCGAACGCCAGACAACATTCGAACGTCCACAAAGCAAAAACAGAGACAACGTTCGAACAACAGATCACGTTCGAATATTCTCCATAGACAGGCTGTAGAATGGTTGATTTTCTCTCCGGACATTGGGACTTTCACTTGGATTTTGAATGCCTTGTACTATTTCTCCACACTACTTTGCTCCCTCCTCCTTGCCTATAAATACTCCCATTGTGGGAGACATGGGGGGTAGTAGAGAGCTTGATGGAGGCTTAGACTCCCACTCATATAGCTAGTCTTAGAATTATATTTGCTTTTATCAAGGAAGATAGTTCATCTTTTGGTTGAGGAAGCAACACTCCATCTTTTGGTTGAGGAAGCAACCCTCCAAAAGTGACTTGCTTTCTTCTACTTTTATTGTTCATTTCTTTTACTTCCATTGCTTAAGCTTCCTTCTTTCTTAGAAGAGTGAAACTCTTCAACTTTTCTAGAGTTTTACCAAAGCCGTAAAGGGTGGAACATGATTCACTTATTCTTCGTTAAAGATCGGCTCTTTGTTTAGTGTGTTTTACTTTGTAACTCCTCTACTTGGAGGGATGAATATCAATCACTTTTCTTGCTTTACCCAAGTCATGAAGAGTGAATAGTTCCTCATTAACTCTTTAGTAAGAGGTGATGAATATGTATAAATTATCCAAAAGTTATATTTGTACATTTCCTTTATGCTTTAATGCTTCATATTTCACTTTCTTATTGAATGATTGAATGCATCTAGTAAAGCTAAGGTACTTTGTATAACTGTGGGTTTTTTCTATGTCACAGATGACTCTTGCATAGAAAGACCCATTGGTTCAAGACAAGTACCCCGACTAGATCTTCATGACAACATTTCAATCTTCACCATTATTGTGCCTTATTTAAAGATTGGAACATTAATGTCATGGTTGGATGCCTTGTTGAAACACTTGCTTGTTTGTAGACGGGTTGAGTCTCGGCACTGACAATTGTTGTAAACTTCTAGAAAGGTATCGGAACCATGTGCTTAATTCTTATAGTCCATCTTTATCTTCCGATTAACTTGCAATTGACATAGGAGTTAATTGAGTTATAACGCACAAGTATAATAAGCCGGATGATTAACTACATGTTCTGTTCCTCGAACTAAAGGGTGGTTGTTACATTTGAGAATTTGTCTTATATTCTGTCTAGAAAAACCCATTAGAAAGAATCTTATATTTTGTCCAGAAAATCTCATAACTTCAAACTCTCAAGGTTTTCAATTACTTAGTCTTTGTCACTACTTACTTCAAAATACTAATCATAGTTTCCTGTGGATTCGACTTTGGACTTAACCGGATTATTACTATAGCTTGTCCGCCTGCACTTGAGTATACACATTTTGGATCAAGTCAAGTGTTTGGCGCCATTGCCGGGGAATTATAAAAAGTGTTTTTATGGTAAAAGGTAAAAATACCTCTCTTTTTGTATAAATATTTGTTTTACTGTGTATAAATTTATTTTAATTATTTTTATGTCTGAGGACACTCCTCACTCCTCACTATCAGTAGCAGACTCTTGTGAAAGTAGAACGACAAATAATGAAAGACAAGGAGAAGTTCTTGTGAGAGAGGGGAAAATGCCTAACATTTGAACCTTGCGAAATTACTTAAATTCCACAAGAATTAATGTCCCCTCTTATTTTATCTTTCTTGAAGATGCACCCTTCTTTACTGTAAAGACGGAGACAGTTCAACTACTCCCTCAATTCTATGGACTCGAAACAGAAAACTCATATCTGCACATAAAAGAGTTTGAGGAAGTATGTAAAACATTTCAAGACAATTTTGAGCTAGAAAAAATGAAACTTTTTTTATTTTCTCTAAAGGATAAAGCTAAACAATGACTAAATTCTTTAAAACCTCATTCAATACCTGACTAGCGGCACTACAAAATGAATTTTTCAGAAATTTTTTTCCTTTACACTACACTAATGCACTGAAAAGAAAAATCATGAATTTTTCGGTTAAAGAAGGAGAACTTTTTACCAAAGTTGGGAGAGATTCAAGAATCTGCTCCAGTCTTGCCCACCTCATGTTTTTAAGAATTAGACTTTGCTAGGATTCTTTTATGACTCCCTACCCACTAAACTACGTTAGTTTGTCAAAATGATGGCTCAAGGAGAGTTCATGGGTAAGAGTCCGGAGGAGGCATTCAATTTTTTTAACACCATATCTGACAGTTCTCAGATGTAGGACTTAGCCTCCTCTACCATTATTGAAACCAAACCATCTACTTCTCAAGGGGGTAAGTATGTCTTCAGAGATGATGATGACTTAAGAGTAAAAATGTCCACCCTATTTCGAAAGCTTCAAGTTTTAGAGATGAAAAAGATTTATCAAGTTGATGTTGGCCCTCTCATAGAACAAGTGTGTGAAATTTATGCACTAACAGAACACCCTACTGGGGAATGTCCTACCATTCTGGCGTTCAAAGAGGTCTTGTTGGAACAAACAAACGTCATTTCCAACTTCAACAAGCCTTACTCTAACCCATACTCTGAAACATAAAAATCTAGGGTGGTGAAACCACCCGAACTTCAGTTGGAGAAACACACAACCAACTCCCATAAACTAATAACAAGGTTCACACCCAACACCTCAAGGACCTCCCGCATATCAACCATACCAACCATCACAAAAAAGAAGCTTTGAGGACACACTGAATCAGTTTATGCAATGTCAAATGAACTACAACAATAGTCCACTCAGGCTTTTACTGATTTCAAATCCCAAACTACTCAATCATTCTAGGATATCAAAAGTCACATCCAAAGATTAACCCAATCTATGACAACACATGACAAGGGCAAGTTTCTCGTCCAACCAAAACCACCACAATGCCAATTTCAGGTGGGGAACCCTTCAATCATGGAAACCCCACAAGACCAAGCCCAAGTTGTCATTACACTAAGAAGTGGCAAGGTGATTGACAAGACCATCAGAAATATGCTAATTTCAACCCCAGTCAACTCACCAGTCAAACCTGAACTAATTGAGCCTAAACTTGTGATGGTAGAGGAACCTGAGCCCATGATTGAACAAGAACCAGAGCCATAAAGGGAAGAAGAAACCTCATGTTCTATTCCTGCTCCTTTTCCTCATAGACTTAAAACCATATAGAAAGTGAATAATCAGCCTGGAATTTATGAGCTTTTTAAGTAAGTAAAAAACAACTTCCCACTTCTGGATGCCACCAAAAAAGTTTCGTCTTCTGCCAAATTTCTAAAAGACTTGTGCGTAGTCAAGAGAAGCCAAAATGTCCAGAAAAGAGCCTTTCTGATAGAACAAACCAGTGCCCTATTTCTACAGAAAAACCTTCCAAAATACAAAGATTTAGGGTGTTCGAATGTGTCGTGTGTCATTGGAAACTTCAAAATTAAACAAATACTGTTAGACCTTGGAGCCAATGTCAATCTGCTCCAATTTCTCCGTCTACCAGCAATTGGGTCTGGGTGAACTCAAACCCATTTGTGTCACACTCTAGTTGGCAGAAAGATTTGTAAAAATCCCTAGGGGCATTGTTGAAGATATACATATTCAGGTGGATAACTTTGTCTTCCCTGTTGACTTCATCGTTATAGACACTCAGCCAGCAAAGCATTCAGAGAACCCAATTTCCGTTATTCTTGGTCGACCTTTCCTAACAACTTCAAATGCACTAATCAATTGTAGGAATGAGGTCATGAAATTAATCTTTGGGAACATGACTCTTGAACTGAATATTTTCAATGTTGCCAAATATCTAGGAGAGGACAAAGAAGAGAGAGAAATAAATTCCATTGAGTTGTTGGTTCAGGAACATCTGAATAACACATTATGTGAAAATCCTACTGAATCTTCTCTATCAAAATCTATCACATCTGAAATAATGGATGATGATCCAAAGAATTGCCCCACTCATGCTGTTGAGACATGGGCCCCTAAATTCGAGAAACTTTCACCAAGTGGCACAAAGCCACTCTCATCAAGTATCAGGCCACCAAAGCCTGAATTGAAACCTCTCCCGTCTGCCCTCAAATATGTATTTTTAGGAGAGGACGAGCCATACTCAGTGGTAATTTCATCTAAGCTCATAGACTTGCAAGAGTCTAAATTGATTGAAGTTCTTAAAAGCTATACAAACACCATTGGGTGGACCATCGCTGACTTGAAAGGTATAAGTCCATTGATCTGCAATCATGCTATATACCTAGAAGAGGATTCAAAACCCTCTCATCAAATGCAGTGACGACTGAACCCTCACATGAAGGAAGTTGTGAGAATGGAAGTGCTTAAGCTCTTTGATGCAAGGATAATCTTTCCCATCTCTGATAGCAAGTGGGTTAATCCAACCCAAGTTGTGCCCAAAAAGTCTGGTGTCACAGTGGTCAAAAATGATGCAAATGAACTAGTACCAACTCAAGTTGTCACAGGATGGCGGATGTGTATTGACTATCAAAAACTCAATTTGGTAACTAGGAAAGACCATTTTCACATTCCCTTTTTTGACTAGGTTCTAGAAAGAATTGCAGGCCATGAATTTTACTATTTCTTGGATGGGTATTTCGGATACAATCAAATTGAAATTGCACAAGATGACCAGGAGAAAACCACATTCACATGTCCCTTTGACACCTTTGCATTCAAAAGCATATCATTCGAACTTTGTAACGCTCCTACAACATTCCAAAGATGCATGTTGAGCTTGTTCAGTGACATGGTCGAAAATTTTTTGGAGGTGTTCATAGATGACTTTTCTATCTATGGTGACTCATTTGATTCATGTCTGGCCAACCTAGAGAAGGTGTTGATAAGATGTCAGGAGGCCAATCTGATTTTTAATTGGGAGAAATGTCATTTCATGGTAACACAAGGCATTGTCTTAGGTCACGTTGTGTCAGTTGAAGGTATGAAAGTAGACAAAGCAAAAATAGATCTTAATGAGTGTGCGAAAGTGCATTCTAAATACCCTATTATTGAATTAAAATGCTAAAATATGAATAGAAATAATTCAATATAATTTGTATTATTGAATTTAATATCTATTCACACTGAGATATATTTGAGCATGATTTTATAATATTTTAAATCTTTAAATACTGTATTATTGGTTGATGAGAAATAATTCACAATTGGGGTTTACATTTAATATTTTTGGAACTTTATTATTTGGGTTTTATATTTGTTTTTATTTTGATGGCAGTCCATGGAGTAAAAAGACTGAAATTGATGTAGTTGTCAAGTGGGCCCAACACTCATAATTTTTATTGGGCTTCATCTTTGTCAAATTACACAAGATTTGGGCTTAGGGACTTTAATAAAAAGGTTGGAATCAAGAGGGGATGAAAATGCTTTTTCTCAAGAAAAGGGGGATGGACTTTTAAAAAAAGGGTTTTACTTTTTCTTCTTGGGTGTGGCGGCTGGCATTTTTTTTCTTTTGGTGTGTGGCGGCTGGAAGAATAAAAAAAAATGTAGAGAGAGGCGGCTACTTCTTGGGCTGAAAGCAGACGCAGATCAAGAGAGGAGAAAGGCTTCGATGGTAGCCAATTTGCGTTATTTCTTTGGGAGATTTTTGTTGTCCATCATATTTATGGGTAACTAAATTTTCAAGTAAGGCGTGGGATGAACTTGAACAATAGATGGTATTTTATTTATTTTTAATTTATGCATTTGGTTTCTAATTAATACAACTTTTTTGTTTTATCATTCTCAATTTATTGTTGATGTTTTCTTCTCTGAATAATCATAGAATTTATTCTATTTATGGATTCAGTCATGTTTTTTTCTATTGGATGAATTAGCACTTTGATTATGTTTGGATCAATTATTTATCGATATTGATTTAATTCTTTGATGCAATATTGTTTCTTGAGTATATTATCGTCATTGAATTTTCTCAATAGTGATAATAATTTACGTATTTTAAAAGTGGTGAATGATTTTTCAAAGGATTACATTTGGTTTAATCTTGGTTTATAAATCTATATATTCTGGTTGAGAATTAAATTCTCAATTGAGTTATTTAATAAATTAAGAATAATTAAAATACTAGATTTGTACAAGAGATTTCCGATGCTTTACTGTTTGTCAAATTTGAGTACTTTTTTTATTAGTCACTTTATTTCACTTTAATTTGCATTTAAAATTAATCTTTGTTCTCCAGTAATCATTTAATATTTTTCTTTAGTTTCTTTGTTCCTTTTATTATTCTTTTAATTTGTCTCTCTATGGAATCGACACCCCAAAGTTGTGCTACAACTACCGTATTATTCTTTGGGCGTAATCAAATTTTGGCACCATTGCTTGGGAGACAATAGAAGAATTGGTAGATAGTTTTTCTTTTCAACAGTTTGCAAAAGCGGTAACTTCATTACTTATTTTAGCTTGTTGCATTATTATTATTATTCTACTTCTTCTTCTTTCTTTTTATATTATTTTTTTCTTTTAGTATTCCATTGCCTTGCATGCATAGATATAGGGACATTTTGGGTAGATTTGCTAGTAGGCCTATGGTAGAGTTAGAATCAGATTTTTTAAATCCATTATTTGAAAATCCATCGAGTCCCGAAAAAATGGGTGAACATGAAGATTAACCCATTAAAACTCTTCATGATTACCTCCACCCTACACGCATAGTCACACCATCATGCATCATATTTCCAGCTAATACTCGTCAATTGGATTTTAAAACAGGGATGATACAGTTACTCCCTAATTTTCATGGCTTGAAAAATGAAAATTCATATGTGCACATTAGGGAGTTTGAAGAAGTAGTTGCGACTTTTCATAATCAAATTGCACTTGATGATATTGTGAGACTTAAGTTCTTTCCGTTCTCATTGAAGGATAGAGCTAAGAGTTGGCTATACTCGCTGAGACCACGATCTATTGGGTCATGGAGTGAGATGACTCAGGTTTTTTTTAATAAATATTTCCCCCAATATAAGACCAATGCTTTAAAAAGGAAAATATCCACTTTTTCACAAAAGGACAGTGAGACCTTGTATCAATCTTGGTAGAGATTTAAGGAGTTATTGAGTGTGTCCTCACCATGGGTATGAAAATTGGCGCTTAGTGAGCTATTTTTATGAGGGACTTACACCTAGAGAGTGCAAATTTGTGGAAATGATGTGTAATGGTGAGTTCTTACAAAAAGATCTCGATGAGACCATAGAATACCTCAATGAGTTTGCTGAAAAAGCTCACACTTGGACTGTACCTAGTGCTACTAAAAGCACAGATAGGTCACAGTCTACAGGAAACACAAATGGTGGTGTGGCGCGGGGTAGATCACATCGCCCAAGAATGTCTCACACTTGCTGAGATGAGAGGGATGTATGAGGAACAATGTAATGCCTTAGGTATGTAAAAAAAGTCTTTTACAACTTACTCTGACACCTATAATCTGCGGTGGCGAAATCACCCCAATTTTAGCTAGAAGTCTGAAAATCAGTTGCCTGCATAACCCCCTAGATCATATCTTGCACCTTATCATGCACCCTCATCTTCTAGGAGTCCTTTAGAAGACACTTTGCATGCTTTTATTGACACACAGAGTAAGACTAATCAAAAGTTTGAATCTTTGATTATGCAAGTTGTTGAAGAAAACAAAAGATAAAGAGCCAAGTGTCCAAATTGATGAGCTCCTTGACTATGAATAAGCAAGGTAAGTTCCTTTCTCAAGCTCAGTCCACACCTTATGGTCAACACATGACGTAAGAGAATTTGAAGGATGTAAATGCCATTGTGACACGGAGTGGTGATTCATTACACATCCCAACAACGGACAAATTCGAGGATGTGAAAAATGATCAAGATAATAGTGATGCCGAACTAACCAAGGAACCTGAGGTGACAAAGAGTCTTGTTAAGGTACTATTCCCTCAAGCTTTAAAATCAAGTAAGTGAACTCTGGATCCTAACAATGAAATCCTAGAGAATCCAAGGCAGGTAAAAATAAATTTTCCTCTTTTGCATGTCATTAAACAAGTTTCTGCTTATGCAAAAGTTCTCAAGGATTTGTGTACAGTTAAGAGGAAACACCATGTGAAGAAGACAGCATTCCTAAGCAAGTTAGTGCTCTAATTGAGCAGCGGATTCCTCCCAAGTACAAGGATCCTAGCTGTCCAACCATTGCGTGCAGCATTGGAAGTCATGAGTTTGGGCAAGCTTTGCTAGATTTAGGAGCTAGTGTGATCTAATGACATATTCTATTTATTTGCAGTGGGGGTTGGGGTTGGGAGAAATCAAACCAACCATTTGTGGTATTGCAATTGGCTGATCGTTCAGTCAAGTACCTCGGGGTGTGATAGAGGATGTTCTAATTCAAATTGACAAATTTTATTATCCTGTTGATTTTCTAATCCTTGACACTGGCTCTATTGTTGATACTACTTCCAAAATTCCTTTGATTTTAGGTAGGCCTCTTCTTGCCACTACTAATGCTCTTATTAATTGCAGGAACAGGCTCGTGAAATTGTCTTTTGGAAACATGACTCTTGAGGTGAATATTTTTCATATTGCAAAACAGCCAACAAATGATGATGAGAGCTACCAAACATACATGATTGATTCACTCATGGATAGGGGAGTTTCTATAGCTCACAATTTTTGATCCCCTTGAGTATTTTCTCGTTCATTCTGAGTTTAATTCTATCAGTGATCCATCTGATATAGTTGATATTTATGCTATTTTTGATAGGACTCAGGACTATGGCACTCGGGTATGGCAATCGAAGTTTGAGGAGTTGCCTAAGAAAGGTGAAAAACAAATTCCTTCAAGTGTGGAAGTACCCAAAGTTGAATTGAAGCCTCTGCCTAGGGGGTTTAAAGCATGTTTTCTTTGGTCCAAGTGATATTTTTCCTTTTATTATCTCGTCTGAATTGTCTGAGTGTCAAGATGAGAAATTAATTCAAACCCTAAGTAAGCATAAGTCATCCATAGGTTGGAGCATTGCTGATATAAAAGGTGTTAGTCTCGTAGTCTGTTTGCCTAAAATTAATTTAGAGGAAGGAACTAGCCCTCGTAGAGACCCCAGCGCAGACTTAATCCCACTATGAAAGAAGTGGTGAAAAATGAAGTGTTGAAACTATTAGATGCATGAATCATATATCCTATTGCAGGTAGTAAATGGGTAAGTCCTACACAGGTTGTCCTTAAAAAGTCAGGTATTACTGTGGTAAAGAATGACCTGGGAGAGTTAGTCCCTACAAAACTTATGATTAGGTGGCGGATGTGCATTGATTACAAAAAATTGAATGCTGCCACCTCGGAAAGACCATTTTTCTCTCCCTTTTATTGATCAAATTCTTGAGCGTGTGGCTGGTCATCCTTTCTATTGTTTCTTGGATGGTTATTTTGGTTATTATCAAATTGAAATTGCATTAGAAGACTAGGAAAAAACCACTTTCACTTGTCCTTTTGGTACTTATACTTTTCGTAGAATGTCATTTGGATTGTGTAATGCACTTGCTACTTTTCAACGTTGCATGATGAGCATTTTTAGTGACATGGTTAAAAATTGAATGGAAGTTTTTATGGATGACTTGACTGTTTTTGGATCTTCTTTTGATGCATGCTTATTGAATTTAGAGAGAGTTTTGACTCGTTGTGAGGAAAAGAATTTAGTTTTGAATTGGGAGAAATGTCACTTTATGATACCTTCAGGTATTGTCTTATAACATATTATTTCGTCTAGAGGGATAGAGTTTGATCAATCTAAGATTGAATTAATCTCTAAGTTTCCTACACCTAGGACAGTAAAGGATGTGAGATCCTTTCTTGGTTATGTGGGCTTTTATAGGAGGTTTATACAGAATTTTTCCACCATATCTAGACCATTATGTGATCTCCTAGCTAAAAATGCTCCATTTGAGTGGACACAAGCTTGTCAAGAGGCATTTAAAATGCTAATTGGCAAGCTTATCTCAGCATCCATAATGCAGTCACCTGATTGGATTTTACCTTTTGAGATTATGTGTGCTGCTAGTAACTTTGTCGTAGGTGCTGTTCTTAGACAACGAAGGGAGAGGAAGCCTTTTGTTATTTATTATGCTAGTAGAACTCTAAATAATGCTCAGAAGAATTATTTCACCACGAAAAAAGAGTTGCTAGTTGTAGTGTTTGCCTTGGATAAGTTTCGTGCTTATTTGATTGGTTCTCTTATTATTATTTCACAGATCATGTAGCCCTTAAGTACCTTCTTATAAAGAAGGATGCTAAGGCACGACTAATACAGTGAATTTTACTTTTGCAAGAATTTGACATCACCATCAAGGACAAGAAAGGAGTGGAGAACGTAGTGGCCAACCATCTCTCGAGGCTCACATTTGAGGATACCTTAGACCACCAGCCAATTAGGGATGATTTTTCTGATGAACATTTACTTTTTGTTACTTCTCTACTATGATTAGCTCATATTGTGAATTATTTGGCTGCAGGTGAGATACCGGTGGATTGGAGCGCTCAGGACAAGATGAAGTTTATGACTGAAGTATGAGATTTCTATTGGGATGACCCTTTTATTTTCAAATACTGTCCTGACCAAAATTTAAGACGTTGCATCCCTGATGAGGAGATTGCCAGCGTCTTGAAATTTTGTCACTCCCAAGCTTGTGATGGCCACTTTTCAATGAAAACCACTGCAAAAATTCTGCAGTGTGGATTTTATTGGCCCACCATGTTTAAGGATGCAAATATCTATTGTTGCTCATGTGAAAAATGTCAACAGTTAGGAGTTATGTCCCGTCGTAATATGTTGCCCTTAAACCCAATTTTAGTGATTAAAATTTTTGATTGTTGGGACATTGATTTTGTGGGACCATTTTCTCCTTCTTTTGGATATCAATATATTATTGTGGCAATATATTATGTGTCCAAAATGGGTAGAGGCAACATCTTGTAGGAGCAATGATAATAAGACGTGCTATGGTATACCATGTCATGTGTTATCTCGATTTGGTATACCACGTGTTATCAT
This sequence comes from Ilex paraguariensis, assembly GCA_963454935.2. Taxonomy (NCBI): domain Eukaryota; kingdom Viridiplantae; phylum Streptophyta; class Magnoliopsida; order Aquifoliales; family Aquifoliaceae; genus Ilex; species Ilex paraguariensis. The sequence goes on from CAUOFW020003502.1 coordinate 1,027,952, forward strand.
TAGTGACCAAAGTACTCATTTTTGCAACCGTTCTTTTGAGGCTTTAATGAAAAAATATGGGGTGGTACATAAGATCTCTATTGCCTACCACCCTCAGACAAGTGGATAGGTAGAACTTGCAAACAGGAAAATTAAGCAAATTTTAGAAAAAAATGGTAAACCCGGATCGCAAGGATTGGTCTTTGAGGCTAGTTGATGCGCTGTGGGCCGACCGTATATCTTTTAAAACTACTTTAGGCATGTCACCTTATAGGCTTGTTTTTGGAAAGCCTTGCCACTTACCTATAATGCTCGAGCATCGAGCCTATTGGACCATCAAACATTTCAATTTTGACATGAGAGAAGCAGGTAAGCTTAGAAAATTCCAGTTGACCAAGTTACAGAAGTTGAGAAATGATGCTTATGAGAACTCTAAAATCTATAAGGCTAAAATGAAATTGTTTCATGATAAAAATATTTTGAGAAAAATGTTTAAATCTAATTATCAAGTATTCTTATATGATTCTAGACTCCATAAGCACCCCAGAAAACTTAGGTCTAGGTGGACCGGCCCTTTTGTAGTGAAGAATGTTTTTGCACATGGGGCGGTGGAAATAGAGAATCCTAAGGATGGTTAGATCTTTAAAGTAAATGGTCAACGCCTTAAAGTATTAATTGATAGGCGAGTTCCGGAAGTGGAAGACATTCCACTTGAGGATCCGGTCTATCAACCTTGACCACACCATGCAGGTATGATTTTCTTTATTTGTTTTGTTTGTTTTGTGTCATTTTATTTTATTTTCTTTTCCTTTTAGTTTGCTGTTGTTTTCTTTGTTTTTGTTTGCAGGTTAGTCTCATTTTGTCATTTCAGGTTACCACAATTGGTGCTTAACGAACTACCCACGTCATTCATCAGGTGTATTCTACCCTTTTTAATTACTCCCCTTTCAAATTTGATTCTTAAACATTGAGGACAATGTTTCATTTAAGTTGGGGGTGGTGGTGGTGGTGCAAATTCAATATTTAAAATGCTTGTTGGAACTCTGTGGCATATTTTCATGTGTCAAATTTTTTTAATTTTACATCACACGTGCATCCTTTTCACATGTGTACTTATTCTCATTAATAGCCATCTTTGTGAATTCTCCAAATCCACCATAATCATTTTTTGCTGAAGCATTCACAGAACCCCTAATGCACTCATCCAAGCTTTGTGGTAAGATGGTGGTTTGACACATGTAGCTAGAGAACTCTTTTGCTTAAGTATTCATGTGAGTTTTGGAAAGGATTGAGAGCCTACAAATATAGTAAATTGTGATAAGCGTTCATTGATCTGTTGAACTAGGTACTTCTTTTGAGAATATCATTACATTGTTTTGTGGTAAGATGGTGGATATACTTGGGATATGACGAAGGTCAACTTAGGATCAACGTTTGAGCCTTTCAAGCTAACCCTTTCCGCATTAGACCCCTAGTAGCCAACTTTGAGCCAATAAACACATGTAGCCTTTTCTTTTCATATGCCTATATTATCTATACCTCTCCACATTGGAGTATAACCTATACACTGATTTTTCCTACCTTTATTACTTCTAAGTGTGTACTACATGTGAAATTCTTTTTGAAAAAAAAAAGAAACAGAGAGAGAAAAGGGAAGAACATGAGTTACAAGGTGTTCAAGTGAGTGAGCCTAAAAAAAAAAAAAACCAAGGCTGGGTAGAAATAGCAAAATACCAGGGCGACATAATTGTTCATCAAATTACTTCAGAAAAAAAAAGGGAAAATTTTGTACTTGGAAGTTTTTGAATCGTTTCCATTTTTTTTATATAGCTTCAAACCTCAGCCACGTTACAACCTTTTGTGTTGACTGTTCTAACCCTAAATAAGCTTTTGGAAAAGCGTGGTGGAAGTCTCATTTGTTAGTATTCCTATCATAAGATCAATGTTTGCTTGTTGCTTTTACAAAATTACCTAATTTCCCATGAGAGTGCACGCCCATTGTCAACTCTATAGAGAGAATCTTTACACGAAACACTTTTATACATGTGAGTTATAGAGTTGAACATTTCGCTTGAGATGTTCTTGATGTTGCATGTGTCAGGGCTTCTGGTTAGATGGATATATTTGGAACACACACACACTGTGGATTGTTTCAGGTGGATTGCTTGTGATGGGGTTATTGAATTTCTAAGATTGTTTTGATATGTGGATCTAGAAAGTGTGACTTGGTGGCCTTTGTGTGTGATATTCTTTAGTTTCTTTCATTATTTCGGCATGAAAATTGCTAGGGACTAGCAATGAGTAAGTTGGGGGGGTGTGATGAGTGCGCGAAATTGCATTCTAAATACCCTATTATTGGATTAAAATGCTAAAATGTGAATAGATAATTAAATATAATTTATATTATTGAATTCAATATCTATTCACATTGAGATATATTTGAGCATGATTTTATAATATTTTAAATCTTAAATATTGCATTATTGGTTGGCGAGAAATAATTTGCAATTGGACTTTACATTTAATATTTTTGGAACTTTATTATTCGAGTTTTATAATTGTTTTTATTTTGATAGTAGCCCATGGAGTAAAAAGGCTAAAATTGATGCAGCTGTCAAGTGGGCCCAACACTCATAATTTTTATTGGGCTTCATCTTTCTCAAATTACACAAGATTTGGGCTTAGGGGCTGAAATAAAAAGGTTGGAATCAAGAGGGGATGCAAATGCATTTTCTCAAGAAAATGGGGATTAACTTTTAAAAAAAGGGTTTTACTTTTTCTTCTTGGGTGTGGCAGCTGGCCTTTTTTTTTTTCTTTTGGTCTGTGGAGACTAGAAGAATAAAAAAAAGGTAGAGAGAGGCGGCTCTTTCTGGGGCTAAAGCGGACGCTAATCAAAAGAGAAGAAAAGTTTTGATGGTAGCCAATTTGCGCTATTTCTTTAAGAGATTTTTGTTGTCCATCATATTTATGGGTAACTAAATTTTCAAGTAAGGCGAGGGATGAACTTGCGCAGTAGATGATATTTTATTTATTTTTAATTTATGCATTTGATTTCTAATTAATACAACTTTTTTGTTTTATCATTCTCAATTTATTGTTGATGTTTTTTTCTCCGAATAATCATAGAATTTATTCTATTTATGGATTCAATCATGCTTTTTCTATTGAATGGATTAACTATTTTATTATGTTTGGATCAATTATTTATCTATATTGATTTAATTTTTTATGCAATATTGTTTCTTGAGTATATTGTTGTCGTAAGATTTTCTCAATAGTGATAATAATTTACGTATTTTAAAAATGGTAAATGATTTTTCAAAGGGTTACATTTGGTTTAATCTTGGTTTATAAATCTATATATTCTGGTTGAGAGTTAAATTCTCAACTGAGTTATTTAATGAATTAAGAATAATTAAAATACTAGATTTATGCAAGAGATTCCAGAGGCTTTACTGTTTATCAAATTTGAGTACTTTTTTCATTAGTCACTTTGTTTTACTTTAATTTGCATTTAAAATTAATCCTTGTTCTCCAGTAATCATTTAATATTTTTCTTTAGTTTCTTTGTTCCTTCTATTATTCTTTTAATTTGTCTCTCTGTGGAATCAACACCCCAAAACTGTGCTGCAACTACCACATTATTCTTTGGGCGTAATCAGATCTAATTGGAGATCTGCTTGCTCCAAAGACTATAAAAGATGTCCGATCATTTCTAGGACACACAGGGTTTTACAAGAGATTCGTAAAAGATTTCAGTACCATAGCTAAACCCATGTGTCATCTCCTAAGTCAGAATGCAAATTTTGTGTGGAGTGAAGCATGCCAAAAAGATTTTAACAAGCTTAAAGACATGTTAATTTTTGCCCTAATAATGCAACTCCCTGACTGGACCCTACCCTTTGAACTGATGTGTGATGCCAGTGATTATGCTATAGGTGCTCTGTTAGGGCAACAAAAAGATAAGAAACCATATGTGCTTTACTATGCAAGCAAGACTTTGAATGAAGCTCAAATGAATTACTCAACCACTGAAAAAGAATTGCTTGCTGTAGTTATCACTTTGGAGAAATTTCGTTATTATCTTATTGGTTCTTCTGTTGTTGTATTTACTGACCATGCAACATTGAAATTTTTGCTCACAAAGAAGGATGCCAAGCCAAGAATCTTAAGATAGATACTCTTACTCAAAGAGTTTGATCTAGTCATTAAGGACAAGAAGGACATTGAAAATGTGATGGCAGATCATCTCTCCAGATTAACATATGACTTCAAGGAGGATGGAGTACCAATCAATGAAAATTTCCCCGATGAACAACTTTTCACCATCAAGAAGACACCATGGTAAACTGATTTTGCTAACTTTCTTGCTACTGGTACGCTTCCTCCATCCTTTACAATGATGGACAAAAACAAATTTCTAAGGGAGGTTCGCAACTTCTTTTGGGAGGATCCATATGTATTCAAGGACTATAAGGATAAGATCATAAGGGGTTGCATCCCCGCTCATGAAAGTAGACAGGTAATATTGTTTAGCCATTCTGAAGTATGTGGTGGTCATTTCTCATCAAGGAAAACCGCTGTGAAAATCTTGCATTGTGGATTTTATTGGCTCACCCTTTTCAAAGACGTCCATGCATTTTGTTTGGCATGTGATAGATGCTAAAGGTTGGGAAGCATTTCAAAAAGAAATATGAGGCCCTTACACCCCATTCTTATGATTGAAATTTTTGACTGTTGGTGCATCAATTTTATGGGACCATTTCACCATTTATTTAGCTATCTATATATTTTGGTAGCCGTAAACTATGTATCCAAATGGGTTGAAGCAATTCATGCCGAAAATAATGATCACCAAACTGTAATAAAATTTTTAAAAGAAAACATTTTGTCCCGATTTGGAATTCTGAAACCAATCATAAGTGATGGGGGTGTTCATTTTTGCAATCGCCCTTTTTTGGAATTTGATGAAAAAATACTTGATTTTTCACAAAATTGCAACCTCTTATCATCCACGGACTAGTGAACAGGCAGAATTGGCTAATCGAGAGATTAAATTAATTTTAGAAAAAATGGTAAATTTAGACCGCAAAGATTGGTTATCAAGACTAACTGATGCACTCTGGGCGTATCGTGCTACTTTTAAAATAATTTTGAGCACGTCCCCTTATCGATTAGTCTATAGCAAGCCTTGTCACCTACCTGTCGAATTGGAAGATAGGGCATACTTGGCCATTAAAGCAATGAACTTTGACCTAGACAAGGCTGGGCTTTCAAGAAAACTACAAATTAACAAACTGGAGGAATTGTGAAATGAAGCATATGAGAATGCTAAAATTGCGAAATCTAGGATGAAATTTTTTCATGAAAAGAACATTGTGCAAAAGTCTTTTGAACATTCTCAAAAAGTCCTGTTGTTTAATTCAAAACTTTGCCTTTTTCCTAGTAAACTAAGATCAAGATAGACAAGGCCTTGTATTGTCAAAAAGGTGTTTGAATACGGAGCAATAGAAGTGAAAAACCCCTCGAACAGTAATATCTTTACTGTTAATGGTTAGTGGTTGAAACCATTTTTGGAGGACTTTGTTAAAAATGTGGAAACCATTCTTTTAATGGATCCAGAATATTCCTCCAAGATTCGCGCCTGCTGACAGAAAAAGGGGTCGGGTCAAGCAAAACCCGAGCAAAATCGACCCACAGGAACGCCTTTATAAGGCCCCCATCCCCTTTTCCTCTTTTTCCCATCCATCGCTTTTCCATTTTTCTTTCTTTTTCCTTCTTCTTCTTCTTCGCTATTTGCGACCTTCTATAAACACAACCCAGACCCAGCAAACCCATAACCACACAGTCCAAAGGCACAATCCTATGTTTCATGCTTTGTATTTTGATGTTGTATTTGTTTATGGGTGTCTTGCTTCTCTTTGCACTCATAGACAAGGCTTACTAGACTACCCGAAACCCAGATCTGCGTAAAGATGATTAATTTGTGTATTTTCCTTATAGATTTTGATAGATGAACATATCTCGACCTTTCAACCTCATCTCCAAGATCCATACACTGGTAAATTCGAAACATTGGGAACAAAGGTCAATTTAGGTTGGGGGGTGAGAACTACAGTTCATATTTTGTGCCCGTAATTTTTTTTTTTGTTTTTGTTGCTGTTTCTGATCATATTGTGTACCTTGCCTTGGATTTTTGTATAAATTAATGATTATGTCTATGAGTCAGTTTTAATAGTCTTTGTGACTAGCAGACGTTAAAGAATCAGATAGTGAGTCTTAAAGTTTAGAAAGCATGGATATCAAACTTTTTTGGTTGAGTCTAGGAGTTTTATGCACTTTTCCATCTAATGTGCATGTTATGATCATGAGAAAAGCAAGATTGGTAAGAAAAAATGAGATCCAAGAAGAGCAAGCGAAACTCCTTTGTGGTAGAAACACTTTTGCTAAACGTCGTCGTGCCAAAAGGCTTGGTGCCTATAAACAATGTGACATAGTCTTTTATGAGAAAAGATATAATCAGTGTTCTGAACCAATTTTTGGTCATACACTCGATCGATTAGACTGGATAGTGAATGGACTGAGTAAGGATTACCCTGAGATGCCATGTTATTCTGGTACTTTGCTTAGCCGGTTCGTGAGAGAGGAAATTGGGAGAGTCACTGATTGTTCTAACTACACAGATACGGAGGGAGACTTGGATTAGATTATTGTCTGTGGAAAACTATGTTTTGTTGGGATGAAAGTCAAGGGTTTGAATTTTTGTAAAAAGTGTAAAAACCTTTTTTGTACAAAACCCTTTTGACTGAAATGAAAATATGGGCCGAGTAAGGAACGTCCAAAATACCAACCTAAAGCGTGGGTAGGGATTTGTCCTGAGACGCTATGAAATTTTTGGTTCAAACTTGTGTGTATAAACCTCTCTGATTGTGTATAGTGTAGTGCAGAAAAATTTTTGATTTTTGATTTAACGTTCGAACGTCACCTATTTATAGTACTCAGCCTCTGATGCAAACAAAAAATACTGGGAGGTCAACCCGTTCGAACGTCACTATAACGTTCGAACAAGAGTACCACATTCAAATGCCAATAGAACGTTCGAATGACATGAGCTTATAGTACTTTGGTCTCTGACAGAACTCAAAAGTACTAGGAACTCACCACGTTCGAATGATCTGCTTAAAATCCTTTTACATACGTTCAAACATAAGTGACGTTTGAACGTAAATTCTCAAGCTATAAAAGCCTAGTTCGTCTTCTTCATTCCAAATCCCCCAAACTTTTGAAAAAAACCTCCAAACCTTAGGGCACTTTTTCATTACCCAACCCTCAAAACACCCCTCATTCCCCATTTCGACCTAAATTTAACCACCCCAAAGCCATTCCCACATCAAAAACCCTCATTTTCACAAGAAAATCAAGACTTTCAAAGCCCTCACAACCTCAAAATAGAAACACCATGTCTCCAAGAGTCAAACTGCCTGCTAGGTGCAACCTAATAAACCAGGAGCCCAATATGGTGAAGAAAGTCATCGAAGTGAGAGAGGGGAGGCCACCAATTACGTGAAGATATGACAAGACCCGATTCCCACGACACTAAAAGTTGACAGGTATAAATTTTTTTTACCAAAACCATGTTGTTGTTTGTGAGCGAGATGAGCCTCTTTGGATTGTTGGCCCTTGCTCGACCTTTCTCAAAGAGCTCGATTCCTCAAAAAGGTCGGTTCCTCAACATGAATCTTTTTTATACTTAGAAAAATTTTGAGCCTCTTTAAAGTCTTGGCCTTTGCTCAGTCCTTTTTTCAAAGAGCTTGGTTCCTCAGTAGAGTTACTCAGTCCCCTTGAGATCTGAGAGTGTTTCTACTTCGCACCAACCCACGTATCTGATTGGACTCAAACCCATTCCTAGTCAGCTTATATCGGCATGCCTAGCGGAGAGCCTAGATTTGATCGGGTGGTTGCGCCTGATTTAAGCTTTTGACTTCTATTAGGTTTTTTAGCCTCCCTACCTTAGCAGTAGGACGCACATAATGCAAAATAAGTGTAGAAAAAAGAATCTTTGAATTTTTATTGATAATTTTGATTTGGTACATTCACTGCTGGTATATCATCGCCTAAGTGGCACCCTTAAATTTTCGAAGGTACTTTGGAGTTCTATTAAAAAGGTATTTTTTAGAAATAGAACTTTCTGAGGTTTGCAGTATTCCAGGGGCGCGATACCGCCTTATGATCCAAGGTCTCCAGTTCGTAATACCCGCTGCCCCCAACTTTGACTATTCTGTAAAGGCCTTCCCAGTTTGCTCCGAGCTTCCCATGGGCTAGGTTCTTAGCCGAGCCTAATACTCGCCTGAGCACTAGGTCTCCAAGTGTGAAAGATCAAGGGTTTATATTCTTGTTATAGGCTCGGGACATCTGATTCTGATATGAAGCCATTCTTATGGCGGCCTGTTATCTCTTTTCTTCGGTTAGATCGAGATCTCGTGCGATGACGACATCATTAATGTTGTTTTCGACCAGCTCGGTTCTTAAGGTTGGTAAACCAATCTCCAATGGAATAATAGCTTCCATCCCATATGCCAAGGCAAAGGGAGTCTTACCGGTTGAGCGCCGAGGTGTGGTTCTGTACGTCCACAGAACACTCAGCAACTCTTTTACCCATCTTCCTTTGGCATCCTCCAGCCTTTTCTTGATTCCATCCAGGATTGTTTTGTTAGAGATTTATGCTTGCCCGTTGCTCTGAGGGTAGGCGGGGGGTGGAATAATGATTCCGGATCCCGAAGTGCTAGCAGAAAGTTTTAAAAGGATGACTATCGAATTGTGTGCCATTATCTGAAATGAGCATATGCGGGATCCCAAACCTGGTAATGATATATTTCCAGACAAATTTCCTCGTATCGGTATCTCTGATGTTGGCTAGGGGCTCGGCTTCCACCCACTTAGTGAAATAATCAGTTTCAACAAGAAGGTACTTTTTGTTGCCTGGTGCCCGAGGAAATGGTCCCATTATGTCTAGCCCCCACTGAGCAAATGGTCATGGGCTAGCTAATGGAAGCAGCTCTTGTGAAGGTTTTCTCGGTATTGGAGAGAATTTCTGATATTTCTCACATCGTCTCACAAACTGTTGAGCATCCTTTTGCATATATGGCCACCAAAAACCTTGAGAGATGGCTTGGTGAGCCAAAGATCTCCCACCAGTGTGAGCTCCGCAGCTTCCTTCATGAATTACAAAAAAGAAGTCTGAGACTGTCTTCAGGTGTACGCACTTCAAATATGGGCCTCCAAAAGAACGTCGATAAATCTCGAGTTTAGGTGATAACCAGAACCTAGTAGCTTTCAAACGTAACTTGTGTGCTTCTTTCTTCTCCTCAGGCAACGTTCCATCCTTTAGGAAGTTAACTATAGGGTCCATCTAACTCGGCTCGGCATCAATGCATTGGGCTTCTCGAGTACTGCTCGGCTGAATACTAGGCTCGGGCTATAATTTCACAGTAAGATTTCGCTTACTTTCAAGGTCAATGGTCGAGGCCAACGAAGCTAAAGCATCAGCGTGAGAATTCTTTGCTCTTCCGACCTGCTGAATGGAATATTCAGGTATCTTCCTCAGTTCCCTTTCTGCAATGGCATGGTGGACAATCATTTTTTCATTCTTTGCTGAATACTTCCCTATTATCTGATTCACCACCAATTTTGAATCGGAGAATATTTGGAGTTTCATTGCCCCCTGCTCGACTGCCAGCCTTACTCCAGCTATTAAAGCTTCATACTCCGCTTCGTTGTTTGAGGCTTCAAATCCGAGCCTGATGGCTTTCTCCAAAGTACATCCCTCTGGGCTTACTAGAACAATGTCGACGCCAGCACCCTTTTGATTTGAGGATCCATCGATGAACAGTGTCCAACTGTTGCTGATCTTCCTTTCTCGGTTGCAAGAAGTCCCTTTAGTCTGCACTAAGATATCCTTAGGTAGAAATTTTGCGATAAAGTCTGCCACAACTTGGCCCTTTATTGCCTTCTGTGGTTCGAATCGAACGTCAAATTCCCCTAGCTCCACTGCCCACTTAGCTACACGTCCCAACAAATCGGCTTTATAGAAGAGTGACTTTAGCGGTTGATCAGTAAGTACTGTGATTTGATGGGCTTGGAAGTAATGCTTGAGCTTCCTAGCCGAGCTAATTAGTGCTAGGGCAAGTTTTTCCAACAGAGTATACCTTGATTCTGCATCCAAGAACATCTTGCTCACATAGAAGATTGGTTTCATCTTTCCATAGTCATTCCTCATCAATGCTCCACTTATAGCGTGCTCTGATACAACCAGGTAGAGGTAAAGTCCTTCATCGGGATCCGGGGTTGATAGAATCGGTGGAGACGCTAAGTATGCTTTCAGATTTGCATATGCTTCCTCACATTCCTGATTCTAGAGTGCTCCATGTTTTCCTTTGATTGACTGAAAGAAGGGTCTACATTTATCAGATGCGCGAGATATAAATCTCCCAAGTGCTGCTGCCATTCCTATTAGCCTTTGCACATCTTTTGCAGTTCGAGGGGATTTCAATTCGGCAATAGCCATCACTTGCTCGGGATTCACCTCTATTCCTCAGTGAGTAACCAGAAATTCCAAGAATTTCCCCTAGCCGACCTCGAAAACGCATTTAGACGCATTTAACTTCATGTTATATTTTCTCAAAATATTGGAAGTTTCTTTCAGGTTAGCACAATGACTCGTGGCTTTTCGACTTTTAACTACCATATCATCAATGTAAACTTCTATAGTACTACCTATCATATGTGAAAACATTTTCGTTACTAACCTCTAGTATGTTGCTCCTGCATTCTTCAACTCGAAGGGCATTACTTTGTAACAGTACGTTCCTTCTGGCGTTATAAAGACAGTCTTTTCTTGATCCTCCTTGGCAAGGGGGATCTAATGATATCCCCTGTAGGCATCCAAGAAACTCATCTGCTCATGCCCTATTGTTGCGTCTACCAACTGATCTATCTTCGGCAGGGAGAAATTGTCTTTTGGACACTCTTTATTCAGGTCGGTGAAATTAACACAGACTCTCCACTTCCCATTTTTCTTCTTTACCACAATAGTGTTTGACAACCAGGTCGGATATTTCACCTCCATAATTGTTTGAGACTCCAACAAACGAGCCACTTATTCTTTTACTGCTTCCTGATGCTGTGTTGCCGACCTCTTGAGCTTTTGCTTTACTGGCTTGAAGCTCGGGTCTATGTTTAAGTGATGACATGCCACTTCTGGCCATACGCCAAGCATGTCAGTGGTACTCCATGCAAATACATCGGCGTATTCTTTCAGCAGTGTAATGAGCTTTGTCCTTTATTCAGAACTAAGAGCTGTTACTAACAAAAAATATTTTTCTTGGTCAGCATCCCTGTCTAGAGGTATTCTAAGTCTTCAACTATTCGGTTTGTAGCCTCTCTCTCTCTTCGCCTAAAGGTACTTTAGGGCTTTTTTTGATAGCGGTTGGCAGGGTCAACCGAGCTGTCTAATATTGATTGCTATTTCATCTGTTCATCCACAGAGCAATTTCCTGGGCATTCTGCCTTGTCTTTAGACTTGATAGAAGCCAACAAGCAAGTTCTAGAACTAACTTGGTCTCCTCAAATATTTACTACTCCATCAGATGATGGGAATCTCAGCATTTGATGGTATGTTGATGGTACCGCTTTTATTTCGTGCAACCAAGTATGCCCCATAATTGCGTTGTATGCCGAGACTGTGTCCACTACCAGGAACTTGGTCATAACGCAAACTGGTCCTGTCTTTACAGGCAATATGACCTTTCCCTTGGGCAGAACCGTTTTTCCACTGAAGCCAATAAGTAGAGTATTCGAGGGCTTGAGATCCTCTTTTTGAGGTCGAGCTTTTTGAACAAATCCATATACATGATTTATGACGAACTCCCCGGATCAATTAGGACCCTTCTCACATCAAAATTCGCAATCCGAAGTGTGACGACCAAGGCGTCATTGTGCGGTTAGTGAACGCTAACCAAATCCTGCTCGGTGAAACAGGTTGCTTCGGCTGTATCCTCTATCTTGATTCGTTTGTTAGCGACCTCCGAGGTCATTCATAACTCGTACACTTCTCTCTTTTTGGCTGCTTTCTGAATATAAGCCCGAGCAGAGTTGTTCGTGGACATCTGAGGGTTGGTGGCGGCATGGATCACATCAATTACCCCAGCTGAAGTGTTGGAGTCCCCTTTTGGTTCAGTTCTCCCCCCTTTGGTTTTCTGCTCACTTTCAATGAATTCTGTGAGATGTTCAGCCTAGACTAACTCCTCCAGTTGCTGCTTGAGAGATCGACAATTCTTAGTTATATGACCTATATCTTTGTGATACGAGCACTTAAAATTTGGATTCCTTTTAGATAGATCACCTATTAGCTTGTTCAGCCATTTGAAGAACGATTTACCTTTGATTTGACTTAGAACCTTATATATTGGTTCTTTGGACAATGTATTTACCCCCAAAAAAGGGGACCTTTGGGGATATCCCTCCTTCTCAAATTTCCTTCCTCTCTCTCTGTTCGGCTCAACTTACTTTTCCCTTCCAAACTGTCTCCTGCTCAGATGTTCCTTAATCACTTCTTTGGATAAATCATCATCCACTCTGACATACTTTTCAATCCTGGCCATTAATTCTTCCAAGTCAGTAGCAGGACTCCTTGTGAGCGATTGGTATAGAGGGTTTTCTTTCGGCAAGCCAATCTTGAAGGATGCAACTACAATCTCTAGATTGCACCCTTCGACTTCATTCATGGTTTCCCAATAACGATGCACATACTCTTGCAAGCTTTGTTACTCTTCTTTTTCAGCGTCAGTAGAGCCCCAACATCCTTTGGTTATTTACTACTCGTGATGAATCGAGCTGTGAACTGCTCGGCTAATTGAGGCCACCCGTTAATCATTCCTTTGGGTAAGCTGTCGAACCACTTCATGGCGAACTCCCCCAGACTGCTAGGGAAGATAGTGCAAAATAATGGCTCGTTTCTTCGATGGATGGTCACCAGTTGTCGAAAGTGCCTGATATGTGAGGCTGGGTCGGTCTTTCCATCGTACAACTTGAAGTTTAGGACGACAAACTTGCTCGGGATTTGTGCTTTTTTTTTGACCCAAGTAGTGAATGGGGATGACTCCAAACCGTCTCCGTACTCCCTTGTTGCTCTTCTAGCTAGGTCTTTAGCCGATCTCTGTTTTGGTCTCTTCAAGCGAAGGTTGAACTCTTCGTTGATATACTGCTTCCACGTATCCTCCTCCTGGATTCGAGGCTTCTTTTGCCGGTAATCTTTCTCATCGGCAATTTTAACTCTGTTAGGATTCCGTCCTGGACTTTCATGCCAATCTTCTCTTGCTCGTTTTTCCCTTCTAGTCACCTCTTTCAACTTTGCCTTTAACTCTTCGTTTTCTCGGATCAAATCTTTCTCCTTAGCATAGGATTTATTGAACAGCTTGTCATAGGCATCAAGTTGATCCTGCAGGGACTGAACTAGCTTTGCCAAGGAATGGTCCTCCCCATTGGCACGAAGGGACTTACCATGATCCTGGCTCTATTGGTTCTGATTTTTCAAGGGCTTGAAACTCGCAGAGGATACCTCGTCATCTTCATGGATTCTGGAGGGGCTTCTGACTGCATGTAACCTTGCGTTGTTGTCAGAAGGATGATGCACAGGATCAGAATTTCCTAAGGAATAACTGCCTACAGGTGAACCAATTGCGCTTCTGAGCCTTGAAATCCTAGCTTTTTGTTCTGAAAGATGATGATCTTTCCCACAAAAGGCGCCAAATGTAAGAGGCAAAAAATTTAGATTACCTTCTACTGAAATTGAAATGGTTATGAGATTCTGAACTTGATCTTCCAATCTTCCTCTTCCTGCAGAACCAACACACTGCCCAAGATCGAAGTGCTTTGATCGAAAGCATTCCGATGCTTAAGTCAATAAGAATAATGAAACGAATGGAAGTAGACAGAGGGGTTCAGCGTACCTTTCTCCTTGGTCTCTTCTGCTTTTTATAGATCGTTATCACCTTAGAATTTTTATGAATTTAGGTTCAAGGTGACACACCTTCTTTCAATTCAGTCATTCACTATGGGAAGTTGCTAATATTTCTCTTGATATCTTCAATTTCTTTAATTCATTTATCTGATTACCTAAATTGTAGGCGAATCTTTATTTTTCTGTTTATCATTTAAAACAGTTCGGTTATGTCGAATGTCGAGCACACTTGATATTTTTCGAATAAATTAAGGGACTTGGTTTGGTACAAACTGATCTCTTCAATTGCCTTGCCGAACACTTTAACAGACTCGATTTGGTACAAGCCGAGCTCTTTCTTTGCTTGGCTGAACAAACTGATGAGTTCGATCATTAAGAGAACCTAACTCTTTTTTTATTTGTCAAATGAACTGATCAGTTCGGCTCGGTCCTCAAGGCTAGGAGGATATCCTTGTCACATGACTGGTCTTGCCAAACTCACGTGAGCTTATTTAATATTTTAACACGTGTCATCACAAGGGTTAATTCCTTCATTTTAGATAATAGATGAGTGATTTTGAAGATATAATAAACCGGTTGAATTTTTCCTAATATATTTCGTAGTACTCGGACCAGCTGAATACTTTCGGCAACGCCCTGTTTGGGCCGCCCCTGCTACATCGTCAATATCTCTCTCGCTCTCGCTGTCTTTGTTACGCACACGCGCACCAACACCATGAAGCTCTCTTTTTCTCTCTCTTCAAACCCATCCTCACTGCCCCAGCACCTCAAACGTTCGCAAACTCTCAATAACCCCAAGGACCAAGAGGATCTAACAACAACCTCGAAACAATACATCACTGAATTTGATTCCTTAGAAACCCTAAAAATTTTGGAATCCAAAAAGCTGATTATCCCCCCCAAAGCCAATGAATGGAGGCCTTGCAAGAAGACGAAGTACCTCGATCTTCCGGCCCAATCCAGCGGCCCAGATAATCTCCAGTTTGAACTGGACCCCACCTCTTCCATAGATCTCACCGATTCTTCCATCTCCTACGGCCTGAATCTACGGCAGTCCATTAACAATGACGCAGTTGCGGAGCCGCAGCGGCCGGAGCCGATAGAGAGCGTGATGTTACAGAAATTGAAAGATGATTTGCAGAGGCTGCCGGAGGATAAGGGGTTCGATGAATTTACGGATATGCCCGTTGAAGGTTTTGGGAAAGCGTTGCTCAGTGGGTATGGTTGGTACGAGGGTAGGGGCATTGGGAGGAATGCAAAAGAAGATGTAAAAGTTGTTGAATATACCAGGAGGACTGCCAAAGAAGGCTTAGGGTTTGTTGGTGAAGTTCCCCAAAGAGATAATAAAAACACGAAACAAGAGAGAGAGCAAAGGGGCAATATTGGTAAGGAAAAGGATAAAAGTGGGTTCTATGTGGGGCAGGACGTTAGGGTAGTTGGTGGGAAGAATATGGGGCAAAAGGGTAGGATTCTGGGGGTGATGGGTGGTGGGGATTCAATTATTTTAAAACTTTCCCGAAACGAGGAGGAAGTTATGGTCCGTTTTCGCGATCTTGCTGACTTGGGTTCTGTGGACGAACAAAAGTGTTCGAGGAAGTTGGGGGAGTGGAAGATGAGAGAGTTAACGGACCAAAGGGGTAAAGATAAAGAATCATCCTCTGGGAGGGGACATAAGGAGAAGGAGGATGATTGGAGTAAGGGTAGGAAGAAGGAGAGTAAAAGGAGTCGAGATGGTAGGAATAGAGGTAATTGTGAAGAAGAGGTGAGTGCAAGGAATCCAGTTTCTTGGTTAACCAGTCACATAAGAGTTAGAATTATCAGTAAGGAGTTAAAAGGAGGGAGATTATATTTGAAGAAGGGTGAGATTGTGGATGTGGTAGGACGGGGGATGTGTGATGTATCAATGGATGAGAGTAATGAGTTGATTCGAGGAGTGGGTCAGGAACATCTTGAGACTGCACTTCCACGGCGAGGGGGACCAGTTCTAGTTTTATATGGTAGGCATAAGGGTGTTTATGGAACCCTAGTGGAGAGGAATACTGAGAATGAAACTGGTGTTGTTCGAGATGCTGATACTCACGAGTTGCTCAATGTGCACCTTGAACAAATTGCTGAGTTCATTGGAGATCCGAGCTACATTGGATATTGATGCTTCTGTGGTAGCCACAGCATGATACATTTGTGAATGTGGATTGTTCTTTGATTTCTAGGTATTTTGAGTTATATGTCTCATTGGCCTATGATAATTTCTTGGAATCTCTTTATGTTGTTATGTTTTATTATATTTAATTTTTGTGGTAGGTGCTACATTGATTTTGATGTCCACTTTTCTTTTGATCAATAACAAAGAAATGCTTTCAGTGAATTAAAGTACATGTGGGGCAAGAACTTCACCAAGAAAGAAAAAGAATACAAAAGATATGATAAAACGTATTACATGTCATATATAGATTTTCAATCTGGCCTTATCAAGAATAATCGGGAGACACCAAAACCCACCAAACACCATTACCTCCATGACCATCAAGAAAGCAACGTTACTACCATTTGCCAAGATGTAACTATCATTCACTCATTTATGGTCGCCTAACTCTTATCCTTTTGCTGCCTCATTTGTCTCATAACTTCACTTTATTTATTTGAGTCCTGGAATGAGAAATACGACTATATACCAACTTTTTAATTGTGTGGAAAACTACATAAAATGATTAATTAGCACTCTCTTATTTAATGAAATAGAATCAAATGAACTCCTATGATAAGATAAATTTAGTTTTCCATGCTATGTCTGAGTCCACTCTGATTCGTTGTGACTCAGACAATAACTGTACGACAATTGGTCTAAAGGGCAGAACCCAAAACATATCAGATAGACACAAAATTGTTTTACCTTTTGCTGGTTAGGCAGATAATAAAAACCTTTTGTAGATATCCCGCTATGTTTTCGGGAAAGACAGCTATCAGCTACATTGAGAAATGTAAGTTGGATTGTAGAGATCTTGTCCAACAAAATCTTGGGTCTACATGCATTGGATGATGTTTGGACTACAAACCTTGAGGCAAGTTTGTTTTGAGGTTGTTTAGAAGCTTTGAAGCGGAAATTTGGGGTGTTTTCTTTGAAACATTCAAAGGCTATTACTTTTTTTTTTTGGTTGGAATAGTATGCCACATGAGATTTCTTAAAGGTGACAAAGTTGCGGAATTTGAAAAGTGAAGATGGTTATGGCTGGAAGTTTTTTGCTGAAAAAATTGGTAAAGTTGGTAATGGTGGAACAAACAGGTTAGGAGTACACTTCAAATAGTTTTAGGTAGGATTTCATTCATTGTAGCAAGTGGAGCAAAGCTTTGGTATGTGTTAGAGGAGCCTCTTGATTTCTTGGATTGATATTTAACTTGATCCGATATGTGTACACCCAAGTGCAGGCGATCAAGTTGTAGTAATAATCCGGTTAAGTTCGGAGTTGAATCTATAAGGAAATATTGTTGATGTTTTAAAGTAAACAGTGACAGAGACCATGTGATTGTAACCTTTAAGATTTATAGTGATAATGGTTAGAGATTTTCCTAGGCCAAATATATCATTCTTTCTAAGAAATTTTTTAAGACAAAATATAAGATAAATTCAAATATAAACAATCACGCTTTAGCTCGAGGATCTGAACATATAGTTAATCATCCGATTTATTATACTTGTGCTTGATAACTCAATTAACTCTCGTGTCAACAGCAAGTTAATCGGAAGATAAAAGTGAATTGTGAGAATTAAGCACATGGTTCCGATGCCTTTCTAGAAGTTTACAAGAATTATCTGTGCCGAGACTCAACCCGTCTACAAACACGCAAGTGTTTCTACAAGGCATCCAACCACGGCGTTAATATTCCATCCTTTTAGATGAAGTTCAATAATAATGAAAATTGAAAGATAGTCATGAAGATCTAACCGAGGTACTTGCCCTGAACCAATGAGTCTTTCTATACAAGAGTCTTCTATGTTATAGAAATTTCTCACGGTTATATAAAATACCTTAGTTTTGCTAGATACAGTCAATCATTTAATAAGCAAGTGAAATATAAAACATTTAAGCATAAATGAAATGCACTAAAATAACTTCCGGATAATTTATACATGTTCACCACCTCTTACTAAAGAGTGAATGAGAAATTATTTATTCTTTATGGTTTTGGTAAAGCTAGAAAAGTGAGTGATGCTCATCCCTCCAAGTAGAAGAATTACAAAGTCAAACACAATAAGCGAGGAATCGATTTTTGACAAAGAATAAGTGAATTACGTTCCACCCTTCACGGCTTTGATAAAGTTCTAGAAAAGTGGAAGAGTTTCACTATTCTAAGGGAGGAAGGAAGTTCAAGCAATGGAAGTGAAAGACAATTAATGAAAGTAGAAGAAAGTTAGTCACTTTTGGAGAGTTTCCACCGCAACCAAAAGGTAATCTATCTTTTTTTTTGCAAGTAATTGAAAGCCAAAGTCTAAGACTAATTCTATAACAAGCTAAAAAAATGTTGGTTTAGTGCCCACCTAACTCCCCTTTGAAGCTCCCATAAGGGGAGTATTTATAGGCAAGGAGGAAGGGACAAGATGGTGTGAAAGAATAGTGTCGGGCCTTGAAAGTCCTACTAAAAGCCATCCACTCTGCAGCCTGTCTTGGGACAACGTTCGAACGTTGTTACTTTATTTGCTTGATGGGCGTTTGAACGTGGAGATGCAATTTGAATTCCCCACTCAAGTGACTTGTGTTCTTTTAGAGATCTACTTCCATACGTCTTGAACTACTGCCCTTGCACTCATTAGCCTAGTCCTCAATAGTGGAGGAGAATTTTCGAACGTGGTACTCAAGTACCTCAATGTTTTCTTTCTTGACTGCAACACGCCATGTCTTAGCATTTGATTTTCAAATAATTTAAGGGAACGTTCGAATGTGAGTTGGCGTTCGATCGTTCCTGCTTTGTTCCAAAGTTTTTCAAGTTTGATATTTGTTGCCTTTGAGCCTCTGTTCACTTTAGGACTTGAAATGTTATCATTTAAATTCTATCAAAGTATAATTAGTCTTAAAAAAGTATAGTGATATGCTAATTTTAACTACTAATCAATATTCAAAAGCATTGGCAAGATCATTTATATTTTATTTGAAGTTGTATTCGTTTCAGGTTGACAGAGCTATGTTCTTTTGTGAGAATAAGGGGGAAGCCGCAAAAAATTGCATGCTTGAAAAATGTTATTTGGAAGGGTCTACAATGTTGAGATTGAAAAATGGATGCTGGAGGCGAACTTCGTAAGAAACAAAGTTTATTTCCCGGGGGACTAGATTAACATTGAGGAGTCGAGTGTTGTAGCATTTGCATTTTAGGTGTCATATCTGGATAAGAGATGTTTGACTCTTGATTTTTTGGGGATATTTTGTGGTATATATTCCTTTCTGTCGTTTATTGATGCCCCGCTTGTCTTATTTTTGAACCTTTTGAATGCTGAAGTACCGTATAGGCTTTCTGTATGGACTGTTACTCATGGGATGATTAATACTGGTGATATAGTTCCAATAAGAAGGCCTATTGGTGGTGTTCTCCCAATTGGTTTGTCATGTATAGGAGGAATGGTCAGAGCATTGACCATCGTTTCTCCATTGTTCTCTTGCTTTGAGCTTATGGCAGAATTTACCCCTGGAAGTGAAGATTCCCCATAGTAGTGTCTTTGTTTTTGTTTGCACATCTGGAAGTGAAGATTGGGTGATTCCCCATAGTAGTGTCTTTGCTTTTGTTTGCACATCTCCAGGGAACCATCTTTGTGGATTGTTCGGTTGGAAAGAAATAGTAAAATCTTCGAAAGAGAATACGAGTTGAGGATTTATTTGGGTTAGTTTTGAGCTTTTGGTTTCTTTATGGTTTCACTTACAAAAGAGTTATGGGTTGCCTTCATTCTTTATTAATCAAGGATGGGTGCTATTGGGTTCTGTGATGGATAATGATGTTTGGCTCTTTGTGTTTCTCGGTCCCATCTCTATTTGTATTTCTGAAAATCAAATCTTTTATGAAAACAACTTCTCTCACTCACATTAAAATCATAACACTTATATTGAATCTCATTTTCGTTCTTGATCACTGAATGTTCCAAAGTAGAGGACATTTCTACCCCTTAAACCCATTTCGTCTACCCTAATCCAGACTGCAGATGGGATTATCTGAAAAAGGGGGTAACAGCCATTCTTCTTCACCTATATAAAGCCCTTATCTTCTTCAATTGCATGCTGTTCTTGGCTTCGTTGTGATCTGGTTCCATCTTTGAGGTATGTTCGCTTTATTCTTTTTCTTTTGTTTTCATGGCTGCTTTCTTCCCTTTTTTTTTTCTTGCAGTCTGTGAGATGGGTTGGGGCCAGCGGTTCACCAAAGCTAAAGCTCCACTCTCGATGGAAATTCTCCAAAATTCCGCCCCATGAATTGGTTCATCTCAACCCCTCTATAATGTTTAGTGTCACCCTGCCCTTGCCCCCGCCCCTTCTGATGTGAATAATTCATTTTTAATTTTCCACTCAAGACCAAAGCCAAGCGGTCAGAGATTGAACGCAACTGTAACATGATTGCTCCTTTAGTTGCCCAGTCACAGATGAATTCCATCGTTTTTTATCTCATTGTCATGTGCTCAGCTGAGTTCATATATATGTGAAATATAAGACGTGTTTTTTCAAATACTTGTTGTGGGTGGAATTCAATCAACAGGAATATCTGGGTAATAACTAAAAAAGCTATGCATAACTCGGGAGGGTGAACAATCTACCAGTGTTATAACTAATTGATTTTCTGTTCATATTTGTGATCTTGAACTTCTTTAATGATATTTCAGTGTAAAACACCAGGTTAAGCCAATAGATGTAGCACCTTTTTTTTTTTTTTTTATTTCTCACCCAAAAAGATATTGTGTTTAGATTTATTTTTATGTGAATCATGAGATAATTTTTTTTTTTGTTTTTTTTTAAGATGAAAGAAATGGAGGCTTCAAGATTGTTTCGGTGGAGTGATGATAAAAAATTACTTAAATCCATTTACTTGGTCATGGTATAATTTCTTGAGTGTCGGAATGTTTGAACACTCTCCAATAGAGTGCTTAACACTCACATATCGAGCAAGATTCTTCGGCCTTTGTGACATTTGATACCTCAGACCTCCTATTCACCTCTAAGCTCTCCACCTTATGGAACAATTTTGCTATCTTTGCAAACAAATCTTCTTGGTCATGCAAATTATACATCCCCCCTCCCCACTTGGTTGACTTCTCAGAGAGGATCTTGATATATCGGTGGGATAAGTGATATCCTTAGATTGAATATTCTCCGCCAATGTGTTAAAGTACTCAAAGGTCTCATTGGGATCCTTAAAAACTCTGTTGCACATCATATGTCAATAAATTGTCGGTTACCTGGTGTAATTCTTTCGTAGAAGAAACTAACCAATTGCCATGGTTCGAATCCATGATGTGGAATGGAGTGCAACAAGTCCTTGTATCTATCTCAACACTAACAGAATTATTCATTCGATTTTTTTGAAAAATTTTGAATTTGTTTCTTTAGAGCAGTTGTTTTGGGTACTAGAAAAAATTTGTTTAGAAATTCGGATAGCATTTATGCACAAAAACTTATTGAGCGGGATTTCAACGAGTTCAACCAAGTTTTTACTTAGTCCTTGAGGGAGAAGAGGAATAATTTCACACGTGTCATGTCTTCCATGACATGATTTGAAATGAATGTTCTAACAATTTCTTCAAACTCCTATATGTGTAGGTAAGGATTTTCTCGTTTCACTCCATGGAATTGAAGAAATAATTGCAACATGCCTGGTTTAACAAGGAAGTTATGTGCTTACACAAGTAGAAGTATGCATGAAGGGGTGGTGATTCGAATAGATTGAAGATAATCTCTCATTGATCTCGCCGAAGGATCAATAGGGAGATTATTTCCTTCATTTATCAGAGGGGGTTTGTCACTCTGGGATTTTGCACTCCCCTACCCCTCGGATTATTAGCACCATCGTCCCCAAAATTGTCTCTGGCGTCTTCGGGTAAGTCTTGATTCAAGTTAATATTTGGTCCTATGTCACGTCTCACTAGTCTATTTTGTTTATCATGTCCCCACATACAAAAATACTAACTACAATTGAAAATTTCTGCACAAATATATACAAAGGAGCAACGTACCGCGGCCCGTGACGAAAATCACGGGACTTATCTCCGTTGTCCCCAAATCACTTTCAAACTCGACGCTTAGCCATTCCTGACAACGGCACCAAAAATGATTGATTGTTTTTCCTAACTTCTCACATGAACCCAATTGTTTGTGTATATGGCTTAAAGTGTATGGTGAGTGTCACTCTCCCTCAAGCTCAATACAAGAAGTGAGAAAAATTGTGTGGATGAACAAAAAGTGTGTTTGCAAAATTGCTCCCCAAGCGTATAGAGTCGTACAATGTCGTGTTTTACTTGAAATGAGTATTCCAAGTCATCTCCTCAGGGAAGACGAGGTCGAGTGTTCTTGAAGAGTGATTTGTGAAAAAGTGAAAATTAAAAAAAATTGTGATTTGAAATTTGGTGGGTTGTGAATTGAGGAATATGTAAGAAAATAAGGTTGACTAATCCATAGAGGTCATCCCAATAGGAATATCAAATCGACTCATTTCATTCAACTAATAGTTTCTTGGTGTTTCATTGATTCATAGGAAGTGAGGGACTAATGTAGTTGTGTTGGACAAGAGCATACCCCGTGAAAAGTCTACGATGTATCAAAAGCCCACAACCACGTCCGCACTCAACCTAGTCAAACCTAACACTTTACACTATGAGGAAGAATGAAAGATAGCCGATTTCACATACCTAATAGGAAGTCCTCCTAGGATTAGCCAACTAAAGTTTTAGTTAGCCATGGTAAAAATAAGAACAAACATGAAATAGAGAAATATGATAGTAAAATCAAACATGAATTTGTATTAGTGTAAGAATGAGTTTAAACTGCAAGAGAAAAAACATTTATTTCCAAAATGTAGAGCTTGAAGGGAACAAAACCCAAATGTAGAAATGAACCACAACAACTTAACTAAACTTAATTACAACTTGATTAAAAGAGATTAAAGTGTAAGAGGGAAAGATTACATGTAAAATAGAGCTTACTATAATAAAAATGTTGAAGGAAAATGGAAAACCCAACTTTAGAACTTCATCTCCTTCCTTAGACCTTCTCTATCTACAAGCTTGATGATCTGAAATTGTGTGTATGAAGTCTATATTTTCATCCATCCCCCTCTCTCTTAGTATGAATTGCTGACCTGGAGTGATTGGAGAGAGATTGTCCACAAAAGCTTCCAAAATCAGTCAAAGTATGGTCCTCCCATACTTTTTCAACCACTCCCTCTCTCTACATTGGTCATCCATTCTCTCATGCTTAAAATCTGAATGTAAGGGTTAGGGGATCATCATGGAGTATTAGAAATGTCAGAACATAGATTAGGTAACAAAAGGTGGACCCCAGTAGTTGGTGGAGTCATTTAGAGAAGGATCTCAAGCATATTCTACCGGTAACTAGTAAGGCTCCAACCGGTAGCTCATTTCCAATAGGGTCTGCTACCGATAGCTCATCCATGGAGGCCCTTGTAGCTACCTTCCAGTAGGGTCTTCTATCAGTAGCTCATTTCTAGTAGGGTATTCTACCGGTAGCTCTATGCAGGGAGGTACCGGTAGCTCCTCGCCTTGTTTTGAAATTGATTCCTTGAGCTCTCGAGCCATCTGTCATGAGATCATTTCTGTGACGCCCCTAAAATCGGGGGTCCCGTTGACCATCCGTCAACCCGCATAAATACCTGTGAATTTCGCGTGGCTTGACATTACATTTATCATATCTATGTAATCGGGATTATAACTTACACGTATAACTAGTGTTCCTTTAATCATTTAATTTAACGGAGGTCCAATAAGCCTCAATATACCTCATTTAATGTTCATTTGTATCATTGGAACTAAAGAAAATAAAGTTCAAAAGATTAGCAAAATAATTTTAGATTTTTCAGATTTTTGGAAGAGCTACCGGTAGATGGTTGTTATAAGTACCGGTAGAAGTTCTACTTGCTACCAGTAGGTTTTGTCCAGAATTTCATATTTCATTGGTTTTTCATTTCCAATTCATCCCAAACCTTCTCAAATTCATCCCAAACATGTATAATAACATTTCCTACATTATGCATGAACCATACAAGTTCTATTACATGCCTTTATATGTCAAAACGACATTTAACCAAAGTTTTTACAAAACTTGTTTCCAAAAGCCACAAATCGGCTTTTCTTCATCTTTGAGGCCCTGAATGTGAATCCTCCAACGGTACGAACCCCGCACCTGAAATGTGTTCTCGTATAGGGTGAACCAATGCCCAGTAGAAAATTTCCTACAAAGGCTACTCCCCACCTAAGTGCATATGCAATGTATTATGCAACAAAACACAACCAAAATCCATTCCAATGCAAGAATTATGTAATCCATGTTAGAATTTACCATGAAACTTACCATGTCATGCCATGAATAAAATGAGATTCATTCCCGCATTTTAACCCCGAGCCTTTTCCCGACTCCTCAACACATACAAATATCAATGCATATAAAACTGAGCCCTTTTAGCTCCCGCCATTTATATTATCCTCTAAATGACTATTTAAAATCTCCGGATCTTTATATGAGGCGGATATTTATGGACTTACACCAACGACACCCAATCGACACAGAATTTATGGACTTCCACCAACGGTTCCGCGTACACCGACACACTTTTTGAGCTCTTATACTAACGGAGTGCGTATATAATCACCAGGCCTCTCACCCGAGGGATAGTCTAGCCCTTCTTATTACCCCGACCCAAGTCCTTTTCATGCAACCGTGCGACTCAGTCAGACATTCAATTCAACTTTTTCGAGCTCACCCATCATCCACCTATGTGGTGTTTGATGCCAACCATGCACCAACACCCATAAAATACGATGTCTACGTGCATATGCAATGTAATGCATCATTGCTATTCCAACATCATGTCCACATGTAATGAATGTCATATGAGTAATTTTTTAACCACATGTCTACATGTTCCATGAAAATTCATATCATGAGCATATAAATTCTATAAATTATCACAATGTCAGTATCTCAATGAGTACATATTAACATTTGTTTTTAACACATTTTTCTAAGCATGTTATACATCATCATGTTATAACAACTTAATCCACACATAAGTATTTTGGCAAACACCTTTAAGGCAACAATTCATGTTATCACACAAGAATTTCTACCACATTTACAAAGCATGATATAAAACATATAGCATATTAATATAATCACTTTTTCTATGGAATTACCAATCAAGTAATTTCCACATCACAATTTCAAACTAGGAAAATCTATTCCAACTCATTTACATGTTCCTTTTTCATACCCATTTCACCCATGTAATATGCATAAATGAGTGAAATACATATTCTCTTTAACCCACACATTTTATATAACACTTTAAGTGAAAAATGAACCCAAGTAAGAGAACCCCTATCTCTTGAAGCGTAAACCCACTTGGTAGAAGCCCTCAAGACTCAAATTCTTGCCCCAAGCCCTTGATTCCACCAAGCTTGATTTTTAAACTTTGGTGAAATTCCTCGTTTTTTGTGTTGTCGTGTAGCCCTCGACGAGGAGACCAACTTTTGTTCTTGTCCCGAGTGGATTTGAGCATCGTAGCCTTGTAGATCGTAGAGAGAAGATAGAGTTTTTCCTCACTTTTCCTCTCTTTTTCTCAACGTAAATAGCCGGCTGAAGAAATAGTTTTTCCCCTATTTATACTCTTAGGACTCGTTTGGTTGCCGTATTGAAAATGGATGGATTAGATATAGTAATACAGTCCAATATAATACAGAATGACAAAAGACAAGATTAAATAGGGTATTAGAATAATGTTTAATTTTATTAAGCGTTTGGTAATACACAATATAAGTGTTGAATAGTAGTTATTTAATCAAAACGATTGTCTGGTTAGAAAATTTTTTTATCGTATTAACGTTCAATTAACAAAAATATCCTCAATCAGTGTTTGTTACATTGATGACAACTTGATTTTATCAGTTAAGGGATTATAATAGTAAATGTGTAGAGTAATACGTTTGAGTTGGATTATAATATCACCTCTTTTGATGGTATTAAAAAACCTCCATAATACAGAGCTATCGTATAAAAAATATACGATCAATATACGTTTTTGAAATTAATATGGTATCAAATTTGTTTACCAAACAAAGTATTAGGCCCGATTAAATAAAAAATAGTGCAATCAAATATTTAATCCCCTCATAATACGTCTACCAAACGAACCCTTAGAATACTTGGCTCACAATGCGCCACACGACCCTTTTGTTTTCGGATCCGTTTTTATCCTAAAATGATTAAATTTCGTCTCGGTTCAAGTTTAAATTAATTTTATTTTAATTTACCTTTAATTATTTTTCAAATTTCAAAATTTTATTGAAAATCCCATTTTTGGGTCACCCGAGACTCGATTGCCTCGCAAAATATAACAAATTCGACTGTCTTCAAATTCGATGAAATTTGACATGGTAAGTAGATTTCGCGAGACGAATCCAACGGTGAGGTCCGTCTCGTCATCCGATATCTAGAAAAACTCAGGTTTTCAACCCGTACTGCAGCGACATAATTATTGTTTTGCCCTTATTTACAAAAATTTAAATTTACCGGATTTTACATTCTTTCCCCCTTAAAAGAATTTTATCCCCGAAATTCACACACATGCACATATACATTTAACCGCATGCATATGCAACAGTTATGCAACACTACAAGACTATAAAAGTGTACCTCCATCCTCAAATAAGAAGGGATAGTTGGTACATATAGTGTCCTCGCGCTCCCATGTCGCCTCCTCCACTCCTCGGTGCTGCCATAACACCTTTACTAATCGCACGGTCTTGCCTCACAAAACCAGTTCCTGACTATCAATGATGCGCACTGGTCTCTCTTTAAAGGTCCCATAAGCATCAACCACAAGTTCTCCCCAATCCACCACACGAGTCGGATCCGGGGTATATTTTCGGAGCATAGAGACATGAAATACCGCATGAACACCCGATAGATTTGGCGATAATGTCAACCGATAAGCAACTGTACCAACCCTCTCAAGTACCTCGAAGGACTCGATATACCTCGGTGACAACTTTTTCCGCTCACCAAACCTGACCACTCCTTTCTTAGGCATCACCTTCAAGAAGACATGATCTCCTACCTCAAACTTTAGAGGTCGCCACCGTTTGTCGGCATAATTCTTCTTCCGGCGCTGAGCCGTAAGAAAACTCTTCCGTATCAAATCCACATTTTCTGAGGTGTTTGTAATCAATTCTGGACTTGTAGAGGGTTTCTCTTCCACCTCCGTCCAACTGTATATTCACCTGGTAACTATTGTTGTAGGCGAACTCCACTAAGGGTAAGTGATATTCTCAGCTATCCTTGAGATCTATTACATATGCCCGTAGCATGTCCTTTAACGTCTGAATAGTCCTCTCAGACTGACCGTCTGTTTGGGGATGAAAAACAGTGCTCATAATCAACTGTGTCCCCATAGCTCGCTGAAATTCTCCCAAAAATGAGCCGTGAACCTGGGATCCCGATCCAATACTATGGACACGGGCACTCCATGCAACCGGACAATCTCCTGTATGTACAACTTGCAGAATTCCTCCAGTGAGAAGGTTATCCACACAGCCAAAAAATGTGCCGACTTGGTAAGTCGGTCCACTATCACCCACACTACGTCGTGTCCCTGCGATGTTAATGGCAAGTGAGTCACAAAATCCATCGTGACATGCTCCCTCTTCCACTCAGCTACCTCTAAAGGCTGGAGTAATTTCGCTGGTCTCTGGTGCTCAGCTTTAGCCTGCTGATACGTGAGACATCGGCTAACAAAATTCTCAACATCTTTCTTCATCCCGCTCCAATAATACTCAGGACGAAAATCATGGTACATCTTCGTGCCACCTGGATGTACAACAAATCGGGAACAATGAAACTCCCTGAGAATCTCTTCTCTGAGCTCCGTCGACTGGGAAACCACAATCCTCCCCCTAAACCGAAGACCACCATCTGAGTGAATGGTCCAACCCTCGTCATCGAAACCTACCTGTACTCGGTCCTTGATGGATAATAACTCCGCATCCATCCCTTGGGACTCTATCACCTTGCTCAGTAGGGAATGCGTAGCCATTTTCCAAAACACCCTGAGCTTGACCCATGTATCGTAGCCCGAACTGTCTCACAGTCTCGAGCATCTGCCACTCCCTGAAAGCCACACTAGCCAAGACTCCCCGTGACTTCTTGCTGAGTGCATCAGCCACCACATTTGTCTTACTAGGATGATAATGCAAAGTGAAGTCATAGTCCTCTAGGAACTCCATCCATCTGCGCTGTCTCATGTTGAGGTCCCGCTGTGTGAAGATATATTTTAGACTTTTGTGGTCTAAAAACACCTCAAATTGTTCACCATATAGATAGTGGCGCTAAGCCTTCAAGGCAAAGACAATGGCCGCCAACTCCATGTTGTGCGTGGAATAATTCTGCTCGTGATTCTTTAACTGCCGAGAACCATAAGCCACCACCCTCTCAGATTGCATCAATATGCAACCGAGTCCGTCCTTCAAGGCATCACAATACACCGTGTACCTTTATCCCTTTTTCAGAACTATCAGAATAGGAGCTGATGTGAGCCTCCTTTTCAACTCCTAGAATGCCTTCTCACAAAGCCCTTCTGGGTCAATTTGGTCATAGGAGCAGCTAATTGAGAGAAGTCCTCAATGAACCTCCTATAGTACCCCGCCAATTCCAAGAAACTGTGTATCTCAAAGACTTGACTTTGGTCTCCCCCAATTCATAACTGCTTCCACCTTTTTCGGGTCTGCGGATACACTCGAAGCCGACACTACATTTCCCAAAAATTTTACCTCAGTAAGCCAAAATTCACATTTGCTGAACTTGCGCGTACAATTGATGATCTCTCAACGTCTGGAGAACAACCCTTAAGTGACTCTCATGCTCCTCCTCAAACTTGGAATAGATCAATATGTCGTCAACAAAGACCATGACGAACTGATCAAGGTAGGGTTGAAACACCCTATGCATGAGATCCATGAATGCTGCCGGGGCATTCGTCAATCCGAATGGCATCACAATGAACTCGAAATGCCCATACCGCGTTCTGAATGCCATCTTAGGGATATCCGCCTCCCTAACCCTCAACTGATGGTAACCGGTGCGGAGATCTATCTTGGAGTAGACCCGCGCTCCTCTTAGTTGATCAAATAGATCGTCAATCCTCGGCAAAGGATACCTATTTTTAATGTTGACCCGGTTCAACTGCCGATAATCTATACACAATTGAAGGGTCTTATCCTTCTTCTTGGCAAACAATACCGGAGCGCCCCAAGGTGAAGTGCTCGGTCTAATAAATCCTTTGTCCAATTGTTATTGCAACTGGACTTTGAGTTCCTGCAACTCGGCTGATGCCATCCTATGTGGAGTCATAAAATAGGCAATGTACTGGGATGCAACTCAATGTTGAAGTCTACATCCCTATGTGGAGCTAATCCAGGTAGTTTGTCCGAAAAAACATCCTCATACTCACATACAACCCGAGGTAGACCCAACTCTTGTCTCGCCTCGTCCTCCAAGGTAAGGCTTGCAAGCCAACCCATCAACTGTCGATGCCATCTAGAGTCATACACGGCTTGAGGTAAAACATCATGCTTTTCCCCCTGAAACTTGAAACATACATCATCAGGTGTGTAAGCAGTGACCCTCTTTCTATCACAATCAATGACAACCCGATGTGTCGTCAACCAATCCATCCCGAGGATCACATCAAATTCTGACATGTCTATGACCCTAAGGTCCACAGTGAGTAGAATTCCCGAGATCTCTAACTCACAACCCCGATATATCTGGTCCACCCTCACCCTAGCTCCTAGGGGAGAATTCACATGCATTGACTTTCCCAAGGTTTCAACCTCTAAGCCCACATCTCTCACACAAGATGCAGCAATAAATGAATGTGATGTACCAGAATCAAATAACACTCTAGCCCATAAGCGAGAGAGTAGGAATGTACCCTGTATCACCGACGGATCTGTCAGCTCAGTTTGTGGCACCATGACGTAGACACGTCCCTGGGTCCCTGAAGTCCCAGCCTGTGAGCCTTGGCCTTGGCCTCGACCCATGCCCTGACCCATCTGGCCTAATTGTGGAGTCCTCGCACGTGAAGTAGCAGGGGCCTGAGTGGCACCCTGGAACTGATACTGGTTCCTTTGACCCATGGTGGGGGTAGGGAGGAATGTATTGTGTCTGTAGTTGTCCCATTGAAGTCTGGGACTGAGATGAGCCATAGCCTTGGGGTTTCTGCCTCTGGGGACAATCCCGCTCCATGTGACTTGGCTGGTAGCAATGAAAACATGTCCTCTGCCCCGCCTGATATGTAGTCCGCTGATTTCTCCCACCTTGGGAGGATTGACCTTGGCCTTGACCTTGATAACCACGACCCTGTCCCTGAGGAGTAGAAGTTCTCTGTCTCTTTACTGAGCTAGAAGAAGAGGATTGACCCTCCTTCTGCTTGTCCTTGGCACCCGACTCTCGGATGCTCTTTGCGTCCTCAATCTCTCTCTCAATGGTCATATCTGTGGTGACCATTGAGTCCAAGTCTTGCAGAAGAAGACCCACAATCTTGCCTTAGATGGACAACTACAAGTCATCCTCAAACTTCCTCACCTTGACCATATTTGTGGCCACATAATCGTCGGCGAAACGTGTTAATTCTGTGAATTTAGCCACGTATTCCATTACTGTCATGGTTCCTTGTTTCAAGTCTAAAAACTCCCAGGCCTTTGCATGCCTAGTAGCCGCCGGAAAGTACTTTCCTATGAAGAGTTCCTTGAACTCTACCCAAGTTATAGCCTCCAAGTTCTTGGGGTCCTTCACCCAATCCCACCACTATTGGGATTCCCCCTCTAACTGAAACGTAGTTAGGGTTATCTTGGTGGCGTCGGAGGTGATCTCCATAGCCCTCAATACCTTTTTCGACTTGCCGGAATCAATGGTCAGCCACCATAGGATCCGTCCCTCCCATAAAGACCGGAGGATTGTGTGCCTTGAACTTTTGGAGATTACTTGAGCCTCCTTGTCCTCCACTTGCACCAGTCTATGTAATAGTAGCGGTTGTAGCACTGGCTTGTGCAATGGTAGCAGCCGTCGCACCAATAGCTTCCACAAAAGCTTGTTGGTCAAAAGTCGGTGATGGTTGGTTATTCCATCCACCCTGACGTCCCCTCCCTCTAGTTGCCATCTACACACATGCCAGATAACAATAAAACACTTATTTAGTATTCCATGATAGGGACCAAACTTGAAACATTGAGATTTTTCTCCTTATTTTCCTAGTAGAGTCTATACCACCCACTAGTAAACATTTATACCTTAAACTATCTCATTTATTTCTTTTCCAACCCCCAAGGTTATGTTTTCTAACCTTAGTGTTCCTTTTCATATACATTTTACCATGTATATTATTCACATAACACGTAATCATGTAACACAATATAAGCATATAAGATGAAATGTACAATGCATGCAATGGTCTAAACCCAATGCCCATCAAGCCCTAGGTAATCTGTATATCTATGCTCTGATACCAAGCTGTGACACCCCTAAAATTGGGGGTCCTGTTGATCATCCGTCAACCCGTGAAAATACCCGTGAATGTCGCGTGGCTCGACATCACATCTATCACATCCCTATAACTGGGATTATAAGTTACACGTATAATCCGTATTCCTTTAATCATTTAATTTAACGGAGCTCCAATAAGCCTCAATATACCTCATTTAATGTCCATTTGTATCATTGAAACTAAAGAAAATAAAGTTCAAAAGGTTAGCAAAACAATTTAAGATTTTTCAGATTTTTGGAAGAGCTACTGGTAAATGTTTGTTCTAACTACCAGTAGAAGTTCTACCTGTAAGCTACCGGTAGCTTCCTCTTATTGGACAGGTACTACCGGTAGTTATTGCCTGCTAGCTACCGGTAGTTATTGCCTGCCGAACAGGTACTACCTGTTAACTACCGGTAGTTATTGCTTGTTACCGGTAGGTTTTGTCTAGAATTTCATATTTCATTGGTTTTTCATTTCCAATTCATCCCAAACCTTCTCAAAACCATCCCAAATATGTATAATAACATTTCCTACATTATGCATGAACCATACAAGTTCTATTACATGCCTTTACATAATTTACATGTCAAAACGACATTTAACCAAAGTTTTTACAAAACTTGTTTTCAAAAACCACAAATCGGCTTTTCTACATCTTTGAGGCCTTGAATGTGAGTCCTCCACCGGTACGAACCCCCGCACCTGAAATGTGTTCCCGTATAGGGTGAGCCAATGCCCAGTAGAAAATTTCCTACAAGGGCTACTCCCCACCTAAGTGCATATGCAATGTATTATGCAACAAAACACAACTAAAATTCATTCCAATGCAAAAATTATGTAATCCATGTTGGAATTTACCATGGAACTTACCATACCATGCCATGAATAAAATGAAATTCACTCATGCATTTTAACCCCGAGCCTTTTCCCGGCTCCTCAATACATGCAAATATCAATGCATATAAAACTGAACCCTTCTAGCTCCTGTAATTTATATTATCTTCTAAATGGCTATTTAAAATCTCCAGGTCTTTATATGGGGTGGATATTTATGGACTTACACCAATAGCACCCAATCGACACGGAATTTATGAACTTCTACCAATGGTTCCGCGTACACCGACACATTTTTTGGGCTCTTATACCAACGGAGTGCGTATCCAATCATCGGGCCTCTCACCCGAGGGATAGTCTAGCCCTTCTTACTACTCCGACCAAAGTCTTTTTCATGCAACCGTGCGACTCAGTCGGACATTCAATCCAACCTTTTCGAGCCCACCCATTATCCACCTACGTGGTGTTTGATGCCAGTCATGTACCCACACCCATAAAATGCGATATCTACGTGCATATGCAATGTAATACATCATTGCTATTTTAACATTATGTCCACATGTAATGAAATGTCATATGAGCAATTTTTAAATCACATGTCTACATGGTCCATGAAAATTCATATCATGAGCATATAAATTTCATAAATCATCACAATGTCAATATTTCAATGAGTACATATTAATATTTGTTTCCAACACATTCTTCTAAGCATGTTATACATCATCATGGCATAATAACTTAATCCATACATAGGCATATTGACAAACACCTTCAAGGTAATAATTCATGTTATCACACAAGAATTTCTATCACATTTACAAAGCATGATATTAAAACATATAACATACTCATATAATCACTTTTCCCATGGAATTACCAACCTAGTAATTTCCACATCACAATTTCAAGCTAGGAAAATCTATTCCAACCCATTTACATACTCCTTTTTCATACCCATTTCACCCATGTCATATGCATAAATGAGTGAAATACATATTCCCTTTAACCTACACATTTCATATAATACTATAAGTGAAAAATGAACCCAAGTAGGAGAACCCCTACCTCTTGAAGCGTAAACCCACTTGGTAGAAGTCCTCAAGACTCAAATTCTCGCCCCAAGCCCTTGATTTCACCAAACTTGATTTTGAAACTTCGGTGAAATCCCTCATTTTTGGTGTGGTCGTATAGCCCTCGACGAGAAGACCGACTTTTGTTCTTATCCCGAGTGAATTTGAGCACCGTAGTCTTGTAGATCGCAGAGAGAAGATAGAGTTTTTCCTCACTTTCCCTCTCTTTCTCTCAACATAAACGGCCGGCTGAAGAAACATATTTTTCCCTTTATTTATACTCTTAGAATACTTGGCGCCACACGACCCTTTTGTTTTCAGGTCCGTTTTCATCCCAAAACGATTAAATTTCATCCCGGTTCAAGTTTAAATTAATGTTATTTTAATTTACCTTTAATTATTTCTCAATTTTTGAAATTTTATTAAAAATTCCGTTTTTAGGTCACCCGAGACTCGATCGCCTCGTAAAACGTAAAAAATTCGACTGTCTCCGAATTTGATGAAATTTGACGTGGTAATTAGATTTCGCGAGACGAATCCAATGGTGAGGTCCATCTCATCATCCAAGATCTAGAAAAGCTCAGGTTTTCAATCTGTACTGTAGCAACAAAATTACTGTTTTGCCCTTATTTACAAAAGTTTAAATTTACTTGGTTTTACAATTTCTTTCCCATTGACCTCGATCACTTAATGGGGTGTTTTATGCATGCCCTTTCCAGCCTATTATCTGCAATCAAGTTAATCTCCATTAATTATCAATCTAAATCCAATTCCCCAAAAATTCACCACAAAACACGTTAAAATGAATGCAATGAGGGTGTTTAATATGCAATGTTCCACAGTCATGAGCTACAGAATGCCAAAATGTTGAACCAGGGGAAGTTAATTGACAAGTACAAGGTCCTTAATTAGATCTATGTTTCAAATTTGTTATCATTGAGTAGGAAAAATCCTGTCTACCTTGACAGAGCAAAGCTTTTGTATGCTCTAAGTACCAATCAAAATATGTATTTGTCTTCCATTATTATGCTTGAGATGTAGAGGGCCCTGAAGGAGAAAACTAAAAAAACTTCTCTGCCCTTTGGATATTTGATTATTTGAATCTGTATGGATAAGGGTATTGAGGTAGGGAATGGCATGTTGAAGGAGAAGCATCCAAATGAGTTGGACAATATGACATTGCTGAACAGTCATAGTGCTATGGGTGGGGTTGCTAAGCTAGAAGTAGGAGTTGGTGAGGAAGAAGTAGGGTAAGAGGATATTTTAGAAAGGGGAGACTTGATGAGAGACCCAGTGGATGTTCGTACGGACAAGGATATTCTACTGCAGATCCAGGAGGATCAGAAGTGGATTATGCGGGAGCTCACAAGGCATGGATAGATTTTGTACAACTTTCATCTTTTACCTCCTGACCACCTTGGCCCTTCTTCTTAGAATTAATGGAGATGGGGTAGATGATAAAGTTGTTCCCAAGCGTAGGAATGTATATCGTTTAGTAATTCGGTCGATTACTAAGGTCTTCTCTTCTCCTTAGGGAAAATGATGGACAAATTCGAGAGATGATATAAAAATAACAATAAAAAGAAAAAGTTCTTTTAAGTTGAGAGTTTTTGGTAACTAATTAAATTAAAGATAAATTCAATAAAAGAAAGAACTAGATGATCTTCAGATTTCATCCTACCTATGAATAAGAGTTTTTAACCTAAATTTATAACTTATCTGCTTTCGTATTCAAACTATTACAGACGGATGATTTTCAACTAAAAACTTGAAAAAAACTAAAATAGCAATTGACAGATGGTTTATGATAGAAAAATCGGCACTCTAAAGGTTACATAAAATACCACAATTATTTGTACCAAGCCTAATTGCATACAAATAACATGGATGTATGCAAACCAATTAGGTTTTCAAAAGCATATCCTGTTCAATCAATCGCATAAACGTTAAAACCATAATTTTAAGGCATTTGTCCTATTTCATAGGTTGGGAATCCCTCCTATAATTATCTGGAGAGAAAACTACTCAAACATGACGAAAGTAAAATTGAATGCGATTAAAGCAGACATGTAAATAAAATTGAGTAAATTAAACTTGAATTGAAATTGAACTTAATAAAGAACTTTGTATTTAAAACAAGGAATTGCAAGCAATTACAATAAAAGGAATAAAATACTGTAATTAAAGAAAAACTTTGTTTGCAAAATAAAACTAAAGTAAGAACAATGAAAAATAAGGAGGACCAACCTCCACTTGGAGAATATCCAAGGAGGAAGAAGTTGGTGTTTATAGGAAAAACAAGGAGTGAGAGATAAAGCTGAAGAGATTATCTTTGGTAATATGTCTATCTTTTTTTCCTAGAGAGTCTCCAAAAATATCTCCAAAGATATGGTCAGTTAAAATATTTTTCCTAATTTCTCTCTTTTTCCTTCAATAAATTCTTGGAAGATAACTTTAAATATTCAGCAAGTTAAGAGCTGGAAAAAAGTGTCCTCGCCAAAATCTAATGTCGACATACCGGTAGAACATTGAATACGTAGCACTAGTAGAACTTTGTTTGATAAAATCTTTGAAACTTCTATGACTTTTTCTACTGGTAAAACATTCGATATGACTTCTATAACAAAAATATTGTAACTGTAACGCCCCAAAATCCCCCTTAGACGACATTACTTTTTAAAAATCATTCACATCATGAGAGCAATTAAATGAACTTCATAACTAAAGAAAATTTTATTCATCATCCACAATATTACAACATCATCCAAAAGAATATGCCCAACTATTGCAATTACATTCCAAAAATTAACCATTATCTTGTAGCGGAATAACAAAAATATTAGATTTCACATTGTCTGAAAATAAATTGCCCTAGTCTAGAATATAAGAGAATATAGTTCTAAACGTCCACCTCGAGATCCACGTTTCCATCTACTGGAGCTTCCCAATGTATCGGATCATCAACTCCGAGTTCCTCCTCTAGACCATAATTTGAAAAGATATTGGTTGTAGGGGGTGAGCACTAAGCTCTGTAGAAAAATCCTCACAAACTCGAACAAGATTTCGAAAGCATATAAAATAGTCGGTCTCATTTTACAAATACCATATATAGCTTTTGAAGGAAAACATAAACATTTCAGTGGATCTCAAGTTTACACAATAGTAATAATTAAATGAAAAGTAAAATCAATTCCCGAAAATAACAATTCCAACAAGCTACCATTTCCACAACAACCATTCCACAATAAACTCTTTTCCACAATAAACCATCACAACCATTTGTACAATAAACAATAGCCACAAGGTATCATTAACCATAATATGTATTTGCATCCCAGGTATGATGTATGACATTACATGAATAAACACATTGAGAATATCCTGACCCACACACACACACCCAATCATCGCAAGGATATCTAACTTTAGGAAGGACATATACCAACGCATTGGCAGTGACAAATCCAACTTAAGAATAGTATACTAACTTTTAACTTCGATACCACGTGAACGAATAGTAGTTGGTACTCGCAAGACACCAACCCCACTACGAGTGTTAGAAAAAATTAAACCCTCACGGAGTAAGAAACGCATCTACCCACTCTATAATACCCGGTCAACGGTCACCCATGGTCATCCAAACATCCACAAGAGATACAATATTCAACCAATTTCTCCAATACCAAATAAAATCTAAAATTCTCAAATTTTACATGTATTATTTCAATAGAACAATTTAAAAAAATAGCCAACAGATCATTAAAAATACCATTTTATTGTTCAATACCAAACACTAGAGTTTTTAAATCAAGAACAAAGGAAAAATTAAAAGAAAAATTTATTTATCTTGAAAACTAGGGTTTTATGACAAGAAAAAGATTCCATGACTATCTAACCATAGCTTTGTTTAAAATATGATAATATTTGCAAGAGTATGAAGAAATAATGATTTCATACCATATATATAGAATTGAGAGTCAAAACATATATATATATATATATATATATATATATATATATATATATATATATATATATATATATATATGCCCTATATATCATATGGACAAGAGTAGAAGAAAACCCCTATCTTTCTTCTTCCTTGGTGTTCTTGAAAAACTAGAAGTTTTGATCCTCTTCAATGTGCAAATCCCTCTTGATCTTGTGTTTTTCCCACTTATTTCTTCCTCTCTAAGTCTCTCTAGATTTATAAATGTTGAAATGTGACTAATGAAGGTGTCCTTAAGTATTTATAGTAGAAGAAATGGTCTCATGTGCGTGATTTTGAAACCCAAATTTCGTAACTCACGTTCGAACGTCACTTGCTCCCAGTACTTTTGTTTTTCCCATCAAACAAAAGTACTACAACGCACTGTTGTTCGAACGGACTTTCACGTTCAAATGTACTTTCACGTTTGAACGGATTTTCTGTTTCTGCTGAAATTTTCAGTGAAGTTTTGGCTTATTTAGAGGTCGATTTGAAAAATTTTCGTGAAATACACTTTTGTAGTCCTGAAAGTCTACTATCCATTGTAAAATTTTTAACTCAAACGGACATCAAGGTAAAGAGTTATAGTCCAAATACTAGGCAGTGTTCAAAATCCTTTCTACCCAAATTTTTCCTAAAATGTGTTTGAACTCCGGAATACTTCATAACTTCCAATTCATACCCTATTACCTCAACTAACATTTTTATTTGTACTCACACAATCTACATAGTTCATGCATACATCGTCACATATATTATCATTTCAAAAATAATTACGTTGCTATATAAAGATATGAATGTGGGGGTTTACAGTAACCTTTCCTACCAATAGAACATGTTCCAACTACTGGTAGGATTTCTCCGATGAAGAAGTGTAAAGTAATGTAAATTTTTCTACCGATAGAACTTCTATTATTCTTTCAAAATTGATCTCCAAGTGCTCGGCTTCATCCTTTCCCAAGTAACTTAATCCTAACTCTTTTCTTACCATTAAATAAATGCTTATTTTTCAAATTTACACCTAAAATACATGCACATAGAAATTAAAGCTCACCACGCAAACTACACTAAATAAACGAATTAGTATACTAGCAAACCTAAACTGAATATATTAAGCTATAAAATAAAGCAATGTTGAAGTCTCAACACACCCCCTAACATAGGTTTTGCTAGTCTCGAGCAAACTAAAAATAAACAAAAATCTAAATTACAAAACTACTTTTGCAGGCGATCACAATTACATTTACTATATGCAACAAGTTGTTCAACGCCTAGGTGATCCCTAGTGGATGAGTGTTGTCTCACGAAGGGTTACCTATAAACTTCCTTTTATTTATCCACAATTTTGGAACATATTATTAATTCCTAATTAACAATGAAATTTAAAAACAATTCACCATCCACTCAAATTATTCACATAAAATCTAAACTATAGATTTAAATGCTATGTAAAAATATTCAAGTTCACATCAACATTAGAAACTCGTGTATGTGTGAGATGACACGTACAATTTAAGAAATTTATCAAATAAAACCCACAACTTTATTAGCTATACAATTCTAACTTTGACACAAATCTCACCAAGGATTCACTCTCGGTATAGAAAACCTTTGATTTGGTGATTGTTTCACTCATAAGGTTATATGTGTGAAGAATTTTTATAAATATTTTTGAAAAAAAGAACATTATTCAAATGAAACAAGCTTGACATAATCTCTTGAAAGAATATTAAAGCAAATGAAAGCAATAAATCTAATATATCACACATTTCATTATTGAGTACACACACTTGCCACAAATTCCCAAGATCAAAAAGGACTTTCTATGGTTGTAACTTGATTTTAGGTGAATGGGTTATAGAATTGAAGGTTAATAAAGAATTCAAAAGTGTATTCCGGAAATACAATTTTTCTAACCTTCCCTGGTTAATCATAGTCCCCTTAGGGTAGATGTTGTGATGGAGAATCTTATTCAACAACCGGTTCTCAACATCCAAGTGGCCATGAATGAATGTGTCATTGAACTACTCAGGTCTGTCATACATCTCATTCACATTCTTAGAAGGGTTCTTCGCCGCAAACTCCACATGCGGGTAAACAATCTCAGAGGGGTCAAGCCTCTTATAGCCCAAATACTTTGTTATCTTTTGCCGGAGTTACTTTAAGCACCTTCCCTCGAACGTTGGTCCTCAAAATCATCAAATCAACATCCACAATAGTCAACCCAGTATAGAACTCATGGCAGAAAGATAGAATGTACCCCTCAACTGGCTTGAAGAAAAACTCCAGTGGACAATTGATAATAGTCACGGACAGCTGCATTCTTCCCCAAGCTATTCACATCCACCATGCGCTCACACATCAATCCCCTCTTCTCTATAGTCTCCTTATAACCCGAATTTTTCCTCTTCTTGGGCACAGGATTTTGCCCAGGATCCTCTTAATCGGATTCCACCACCTACCTCTTTCCTTTCCCTTTGGCTTGTGGCGCTTTCTTAGCCGCAAATGGTGAACCACCCATCACTCTAGCCATATCTACCAACAACATACTGATAATGGAAGCAAAGAAAATCAACCCAAAAACCCAAGAAATTCAAGAACCAACACTTGAAGAAACCAGAATCTGTGCCTTCCTCATTGCCATCACCAAAATCAACACTTGAATCCAAGGATCAATGAAGTTATTTGATGGATTGGAGGATTATGTACGGTACTCGAGGGAGTTTCAGAACCTAAGAGAGGGTTTGGGGGGTTTGAGTCTTTGTCGGTTGCACGAATGAAATGAAAGAAAACTAGTTAAACTCCCTTTTTTATTTTTTCGGACAGAATAGGGTTGTACTAATAGGAAGCAGGTTTTGACCTACCGATAGATTCAAACAAAAATCCTAAAAACTCCTATTTTTTTCGTCTTTTAATTAAAACTAAACTAATAACCTAAATCCTAAGACTCAAAAATGAACCCAACAAAATCCTTTAATTACATTTCAGATGTGCCTAAAAATTCTCTAAGAATATACAATGCAATTTATTCCCAAATATATATATACAATGCAAAGGAATTTAAAGCATCATTACAACAACATTTATTTTTTGCCACATTTTTACATTCTTCGTAAAAAATATACTATCCGCAAGGATTTGATAAATTTGTCACAAATAATTATTAAGATAATTTTTTTGCTACGTTTTTTTAAATTCGTTGCAAAAATTGTGAGTCCCTCCCTTTTTCTTTGACGCGAGTGATGACGGAAAAAGAAAATTTTTTTTAAGACAATTTTTTGTCATAAATTAAATAATCAAAAAATAAAATAAAATTTTAATTTGCGGTGTTTTTATTTTAGTCGCAAAAAATATATTATCTGCGAGGATTTAATAAATTTGTCGCAAATAATTATTGGGGTAATTTTTTTTCGCAACATTTTTTTAAGTTCGTCTCAAAAAATGTGAGTCCCTTTCATTTTGTTTTGGTGCGAGTGATGGTGGGAAATGAAAATTTTTTTTATGACAAAAATTTTTTGTCACAAATTAAATAATTAAAAAATAAAATAAAAATTTAATTCACTACATTTTTTATTTTCCTCATAAAAAATATATTTATTTATGAGGATTTGATAAATTTATCGCAAATAATTATTATGATAACTTTTTTCGCAACTTTTTTTTAAGTCATTCGCAAAAAATAGGAGTCCCTCCCAATTTGTTTTGGCGCAAGTGATCGCAAGAAATGAAAATTTCTTTTACGACAAAATTTTTTGTCACAAATAAAATAATCAAAAAATAAAAAAAAATAAAAATTTATTCGTGACGTTTTTATTTTCATCGCAAACAATATACTATCTGCGAAGATTTGATAAATTTGTTGCAAATAATTATTATGATAATTTTTTTCACGACGTATTTTTAAGTTCGTCGAAAAAATTGAGTCTCTCCCTTTTTTTTTTGCGAGAGTGATGATGGAAAATAAAAAAATTTTTACGACAAATTTTTTTTGTCGCAAATTAAATAATTTAAAAATAAGATAAAATAAAATAAAATTTTAATTTGCGACATTTTTATTTTCATCGCAGAATATAAATTATAACCACATTTAAAATTAAAATAAAATAAAAATAGTAAATTGTGCCATTTTTGTTCTTTACATCGCAGAATATAATTTTTTTAAAAACCAAAACGACGTCATTTTGTTTCTCTTACCCAACCCTTTTTCCCTCATTCTCATTTTCCCCATCTTTCCCTCTTCATTTACTAGTTGGTGCACACGTGTGACCAATATCGTGAATTATAGTCTTAGCTTATTTTTTTCTAAACAATTATTTTCATATCATATCCATAATTATACACAAGTATTTTGATGAGATATTTATGCAACAAAATAATAAAATATAATAAGTGGCTAATCTGATTTTATATTCTACAATAGTTAAAAAAATCACTTTGAAAATACCATAGATTATTGTGGTCTATATTTACATGATGTAAAATTTATTTTGCATACAAAAATTTCATCTTTTTGATATAGAGAAAATCATTTTTTTTATCAAGTAAAGGACAATATAATCAAAGTCTGCATTTCCATGTTAGTGACTATTTTTCGCTACCAATTTGAATCAAAAAATTATATTACCTTGTCCGGAGTTATTTTTATTCTATACTTTATTTGATATTATAAAAATTATCATTACTGATTGAAACATTGATGTTTATAATTTGTAGAGTCTCTAATTAAGGGAATGAGAACATGTAGACAACTTATTTCTATAATAAAAAAAGAATAGCTTTCTTACCCCCAAGAATTTTTCCCATTTATGTATGTTTTACACATACATTTCAATACTTTAAACTCAAATTGATTACTTGAATGGAAATAATACGCACAAAACAACCTACTTCTTATCTTAGCTAATAAGAAAATGGTCATTAGATTAACAAAACTTTGGCCTGTATGAGACTCAAATAAATTAATGAGAAAGCAAATCAAGTTTGAAACAGGACAAACCATTAGTATGGTTGATTAGTATGTATCTAACCAAATCCATTGAGACACCTTAACATCTATATAAAAGAAAAGATGGCTTAATATGAATAAGAAATGCAGCAGTATTACAATAAGGCAACATTTTAGTGAAAACACAAATTATTATCACTACGAATTGCATTTCAGCAAGAATAAATCTAAATTTTATTCAATGTCAATTCCTATTTGAGTCCTTGGAAATGATGGCGATGGAAGAGGTGGTTGTAAACATGCATCATTATCAAGGACTTCGCCACTCTAAGCATATTTCGGGCCATGCCCTTGGCTTATGTACAATATATCACCCCTTGCGACACAAAATCGCACAATTGATGCAACAAAAAATTGAAATAATGCCAATCCCTGTACAAAATCTATTCTTATTGATAAAAAAATTCAATTCTC
Source organism: Ilex paraguariensis (assembly GCA_963454935.2). Classification (NCBI taxonomy): domain Eukaryota; kingdom Viridiplantae; phylum Streptophyta; class Magnoliopsida; order Aquifoliales; family Aquifoliaceae; genus Ilex; species Ilex paraguariensis. The sequence continues at coordinate 1,071,037 of CAUOFW020003502.1, forward strand.
CCAAAAAAAGTACACCACATATAGATTTGTACTTTATTAATCCTCCAAAATTATCTGGAGTGCGCTCAAATATGAATGATCAAACAATACCACCAATAAAATAATATCGACCCAAAAATATCCGAGTAAATTGAATCCATAAACCATAAATTCACTCAACTCAATGCTAAAACCAATAATTGATAATTATTTCAATCCCAAACTCACTTGCCCAGCAAACCAAAATTTCATAACAAAATCAACCAACCATTACATTCTCCAAATGCCACATATATAAGAACAAACCCATGTAACAACCCAAATGATTTATAAAACTGTATTTCTTTTTTGTTTTTCATAGGATATATAACTTTATTCCTTAGACTCTTATTTTTCATATTTCATCACAGTTAATTTTTTAATCCCAAAGAAACAATCATGTTAAATAATCTAATGCCGAATTATCCATGTGATTAAGCTTTGTGGACAATTCCACCCTACAGGTGAAACCATTGGAGAACCTTTCACTGGCTCATCTGCTATAGATGAAGCCAAAGTGTAACAAATTCCACGAGTATTTCAAGTTTTTTATGCATGGTATACACGGCTTAAAGAATTCTCCCCTATAAGATAAAATCTAGATAGTGTAAATTACTTATCCCAATGCAAATACCTTAGAACAAAACGAAAGAACAATCAAGATTTCCAAAGAAAGTATTAAATTCCATCAAAGAAATACAAATAAAAAAAAGGCATTATACAATGTAGACAAGTTAAATTTGAAAGTAGCAATTGATTTCAATTTATAAGTGTTGATTAGTGTGAAAAAGATTCATAGTTGGCTCCATCGTCCTAGTTTATCATCAGAGCAGACCAACTATAAGACTATTCCTAATTTTTGTACTAAGAACATGAGAGGTTTTGGAAAGATCAAGTGAATACAGAAGAACAAAGTGTATTACTCAGAAATATGTACCATTTTATCATCTTTATGAGTCTAGATGAATGATTTCTGCTCGTACCCAAGCTCCCTTGAGTCGGAGCAATTCTTTTAGCAACTGCCATGCACCATCGAGTGTAGAAGGCTTAATTGCCATCCACTCAAGAACAGGTGAATTTGCAAGCAGAAAGTTTATAAAATCCAATTCCTGTCTACCACCAGAGAGTCCAATTATTTTAACAAGTGCAGCTGGTTGAATGCACAACTGAAATAATCTTCTTCCAAAATGTTAGCAACTGCTTGCACACAAGTCTGTTCCTCAGGCCGAGCCTACCACAGAGTGCATTATATAAAAGTCTAGAAAGTTTTCAAATGTATCTCCAAAAAAACAAGAATCTTAGGTACAAAAAGCTTTTGACTAAACAAAAGTTGGAGACAAGGAAAATCATTTTAGCATGCAAGTACAAGGAATGTAACAGGAAAAAACTCACCAACATCTCAAGCTCTTGAATGTGAGGACAACTTCTAAGAAGACACAGGGCTGCCAAATTCTCCTCCACATCATTGAAATTTATGCATATAGAAAGGTAGTTCAGCTCAATACATGGTGTAGGCAGCCTTCCTGGCACCTTACTAGCAGCCAAAATATTATATACAAACGGAATGCACAGAACAATGGTATCAACAACTGAGATGATTATGGTATGTTTGGAATTTCAGATATTTCCCTTGGAAACAATCCACTGATTTACAACTTTACATAGTAAGGTAAAATGGAGGAATCTTTTTCTTTTGTAACATCCATAATAGGTCAAGTAGTGAAATTTTAAAGTGCAACATTTTCGACATAAAAGCTGAAATAAGAGTTATAAAACTATAAAAACGGTATTCTCTCCTGTATAAAACCCAATGGACTCGTCAACCACCAGGAAACATCCAAATCCCAAGTGATAACAATTCCAGAATTATTACCTTCAGAAAAAAACAAAAAAAAACATTGCACCTCACAAGCTTTTGAATGCAAGGCATATGAGCAAAAAACTTGATCATGTTGCTAGTGTTGCCAAGGATCTCATTTTGCTCATATCCAGCATTTACATACAGACCAATGGATACAATAGCTAGATGGAAGGTATTCTCAAGACTGACATCTTCAAACACACCTCCAATATAAAAAAATAGGAGATTTGGAGCACAAATGTTAAGATGGCTGAGACCATCAAAGTTCATCAATGTCAGTCGCTGAAGCAAAGGGCAGCTAGAAATCATATGTTATATAAATCTTGGTCCATCGTAATGTGCTGAAGATCAAAGCTATTCATGATCTTAAAGCCATTGAATTTTGGAGGGGGGGGGGGGGTTTAAAAGACAATTAAACAGCTCTAAATGTATTAACTTTTGGCAAATGAATAAAGAAAAAGGTAACTTGTAACGGTGTCCCTTCCATATTTCAAGTACAAATTCTTTGACCGAACCTCTTGATAGGAAAAGAATCCATCGATCAATGTCACTGACCCCTTGAAGTTCTCAGTGAGAAAGCTAGAACTTGTGAATAGGGCCTGCATATATTGGTATCGCTTAACTAAAGCATTTATGAACACTTGACACAAGATATCAAAATACTTTCTTGCCCTCCTAAATTACATCTAGAAGTTCTAATTACCTAAAATCATTGCAAAAGTAAGGTGCAACATTGAAAAAACCAACCACTGATGAACTTAAAAGATTAGTGATTTAAAGTTATGGAAAAATATAGAGGAAACAGAGGAACATGTACTAAAGGCTAAACATACCACACTAATAGAAATCATGCTAAGCTAGGGCCCACAGGAGTTGGTATCGTTGAAAATTATGACACATTGCCATGGTTCGAGAAGTGGAGAATTGAGTTTATATTTGGCTTAGCTGTAATGGTTAGAGAGCATGTTGAAGAAACAAAAATGAATTTATGTTATCCACGGTTGTTAGTGGTATGGATTGCGCATACAATTCATATTCTTGATATGTACCCGAGTTCCATACTTCAATCTTCTGCCGATGTCAATTAAAACATGCTCTACATAGTTATTTGGTTTGGGACCTCGATGACTCAACTCCGCATTTGTTATTTTGATCTGCCTCAAAGGCATTACCAAGAGTCATCATAACATGGCAACATAGTCGTATCATGATTTGCCTTAAAGACATTTTGAACGAGTAAAGTTTTCTGAGAGTCATTCTGTCTTATTTTCTAAATTTATATGCTTCTGGGCTTTGAATGATATGGTTTGTTATTGCTTTTGCAGATGAAATGTAACTACAGAATTGTACCAACTTCAGAGTTATCTGACAATAAAAGACACCCCTCCTTGTTACTTATGGAGCGAACGCAATAGAGGGTTTCTCCTAAAGCTGATGGGAATGATATTAATAATCTTACCAAATCACAGATTGATCTAGATTTAGCCAAGATGAGGAGTGTGACTCCACAAGAGGCTGCTCAAGCTGTTGCTGAGGCAGAAGCTGAAGAGGTGGCAAGGGTGGCAGAGGCAGTAGAAACGACACAAGCTTTTGTAGACTCGGCAATGAAGCCACCGAAAGAGAGGGCCACTCCAAGGATGGTAACAACAATTTAGTATAAAATTGTTATATACAACAACGACAAAGTAACGTTATTTTTCTGATTAAAACAAGCAATCCTAACATATTTCGAAGTGACGACGGTCAATCTATAACAGAGGTATCCTTCATTCGGTGCAAATTTTCACAAGAAAGTAAGGAAATAGCATAATCAAAGAGAAAAAGCTTACCTAATAGGATGTCGACTACAGTGATTGGGGAAGAAGAGAAGAGGGATTCTATTTGTGTTTATGTAGCAACAAAAAGAAAAATGAGAGACAAGGGAGAAGAGAGCTTATCGTTGGCTAACCGCACAATGACCACATCTCGGTTTTGGCAACTGCAATAATGTAGAAATTTAGTATGAAAATATCTAAAGCTTACACAACTGTCATCCATATTTAGATGCAGCGTAACACAATAATTTAATGTATTGACATTTATTTAGGGATTGGTATAGACAGATACCTGAGAAGAGAAAGTGCAAGCCCTTGAGAATCATAGGCTATTTTTAACATAAAATAGAGAATCAAAGATTTGATGGAATTTTCCTCTTAAATTACAGTTAACAGAGTATGTATATTAATTAGTTTCAGACATACTTCCTAGCTGTGGACTTGCATTCTAAATTTTTAGAGTCCTATGCATCCCAATAGCTCTCTGAGAATATGTAGCAAGTTACGAAATTACAGATTCCAACTAACAAAAGACCACCCCGTGTAATCTTTTGGCAAGGCAGAATGCATTGTTTTACTACAAATTATAGGACAAAATGTTGCAATCTTCCTATGCCAGACACTTTAATTATATCCTCTGCCATAAATGTAAATATGAATTGTAAAGAAAGAGGGAGTTGTCGCCGGGAGAAGACTACGGTACCCAAAAAAAAGGTTTGTTATTGTAACATCAATGTTTACGAGTTTAATGGGCTGAAATACAAATTGTTGGATTTCTTCACAACAAAGCAATTTACAATCTTTGGGGTTATATTTCAACTTTTGTGGTCAAAGATACAACTTTTGGGAAGACCATTCACAAATTTTGAGGGTTACTTGGATCGATCATAAATTTTTTAAAAGCGATCCCATGTACACTCAAAAATTATAAGTGATCCTCAAAAGTTATAAATGACACTCAAAGATTATAAATGATCTCTTTATAATCTCAAATTTTATGAAAAAAACTCATTGAACTTATAAACAACAGTAAGATACTGAATATTTTTTTTTTGGGTGCCTTAGACTTCTCTTACCCGTTTCACTGCTCTTCCTTTTCTTTAAGCCACAAGCAGCCTCTCTCTCTCTCTTTCTCTCTCTCACCATCATAAACAATTCCTATCCATAGAACCATTTGTTTGATTCTACCCCCTTCTCTGTTCTTCTTCTTCCTCACGCCATAGCAGTTCCTCTCTCTCTCTCTCTCTCTGATTATTCTTCCTCACGACTCACACCATAAACAGCCCCCACCCATAAATCCATCAATTTTACAGTCGTGCATGAGTAGTAATGGTTCTGTCACTACATTCTTCCTTTTCTTCTAATTTGTGACCGAAAATTAGAAGATATCTGACAATCTCGTTCTGTGGAGGTGGCTTAAGAATTCAAAATTTGTTTATGTATTCAATCATCAATAAAAAACAAACAAAAGAACACAAATCTTATGACAAAAAAAAATTACCTGTTGAAGCAGGTCACCGCTCGATTGACGATGTGTGTCTGAGAGAGAAAGCAAGGCATTGCTGCTTGAACCATTAATTCCTAGAATCTATAGAGACACAAAGATAAGTTGCTTATTGTTACAAGAGAGAAGAAATGAGACACATTTGTGAGAGGTTATGCACCAACGACTGAAGGAGAACTCAGCCAATTGCTTTTACTATTGAATGAAAGAGAGATGAAAGGATATCGTTGTGGACGCCAAACGCCAAAGCAGGTAGCATCAATAGAGTTGGTTGAAATGACCTAATTAAATGTGGAGGAGAAGAATGGCATAGTTGAAGTGTTAGAGGTTAAAAATGAAAAAAAAATGTATTCATGTATCCCGACATTTTAAAGCGATATAGATAAATCAGTCAACACACTCTCTCTCTCTCATGAACACAAAACCCACTCTTCTCAGATCTTCGATTGTGTCTGCTGTTTCTTTTTACGGAAAACATTCCTTCAAACTCCAAAACCGAAAGCAATGGCTTTGGTAGACAACAACAACATCATTTTTGAAAATCCAAATAATAATCACTGTGTGGAGTACTGACAATGGGTTCCCGAGCTGGTACAGCGAAAAGCCCTAATATTTTCAACTTCATTCGAATACACACACACACACACACTTCTATTCACTTATTTTTGATTTTTTGTTTGCATTTCATGCAAAAGTAATGTGGATCTTTGGTCAGAAATCATAGCCGCAGAAGAAGAAGATCATTATTGTACCAGATAGTTGGCCCGTTCCTTGGTGTTTCATCGGTGTTTTGGCGCATTCCTCGCAACTCTAGACATTGTGGGTTTTATTCACAATAGGCAATCAAGCTTAGAGGTATGTCTTTCATCCCTTGATTTAATCTTTTTTTGATGGTTTGATCAGAGTATATTTACTTTTTTAATTCATTGTTAGTGTAATTAGGGTTTTGCGATGACTTGATGTTCCATTTGTTTTATTTAATTAATTGCTATCTGTGGATTTCATATTGAACTTCTTATGTGGTGGTATGGATATATTAAATTAATTGCCAACTAATGGATACATGAAGTCTGTGCGTTTTCTTCTCCTACGAATTCTGCTGGGTGGGTAGCTGCTTGATGATTGGGTATCTAAAGGAAAGATTTTGTCCAATGGATTCCATGTTTCAACACTTTGTTATTTGTAATAGCCAGTATTTTTATAATTTTGCATACCTATTGGTGTGTTCTTTTCCTTTGTGTGCGTGTGTGCTGTGGTCTATGTTAAAGAACATCCGGATATATTATATAGAAGCAGCACCGTTGGGGATTGAAGCCCACATCTTGTAGACTTGTACTGTCACACCCTAATTGACTTGGGTGTAAATGGCCGGTCTTGGTGTCACCTTACACCAAGACATGTCATAAGTTGGAATCAAGGTGATGCGGCTAAATAGTTCGACAGATTGGGACGAACCAAGGCAGTACGAGAACACCTGGTTGAGCATGACAACACGTGGTGGGCTCAATTGAAACAATGTGGGTGCATAGCTTCGGATTGTATGGCATGGGTTGAACCCAGTATGCACATTGGTTCGTGTAGCTAGGCTGACTGCTGAATGTGGATACTTGACTGGCACATGGCTGCTGAATGTGGGCACTCGACTGGCACATGGCTGTTCAATGCATGTGACCAAGAGGATGTGGACGGTTATGATGCTGAGACACAGTCAAGGTAGTTGCTGAGGCAGTTCTGGGCGTCCCTAGTTTGAATCCAGTCTAGATGCATGCTGATGAAGGGCAGTTCCACAGCAGTTACTGGAAGTGGTGGAACTGCCTGCCAGGTGTCGCACACTGACCAAGCCTGCTAGCCAGTATGCTATGGAATAGCAAAAACGTGTGTAACTACCCCTTGGCAGATAGGGGTGTCATCTGCCTTACTCCTGTATAAATAGGGGTGCTTGAGCATTCTGATGGGGTAGAGAGTGTTCTGGATTTGAGAGTCCTTGTAAATTGTTGAGTTTAATATATAAGGTTTGAGAGTTTTGTCCCAGTAAACTTGTGTGTGCCTTTTGTGTGAGTTTCTGTCCCTTATTCTTGAGTTTGAGTGTGGCTGGTTGCAGTTGCAACGCCTTCACAGGTAGTCTCGAAGGAAAAACAAAAGTTACCCTGTGACAGTTTGGTATCAGAGCATGGTTTTGGCAACAAATCAACTATGGCTGGTGGAACGAATGCTGATTTGAGGGAAAGGGTGGCACATTTGGAGGAATTGGTTGGTCCTCCACAGTCCGGTGATGTTGTGGCTCTCTCTGTGCAACTTGAATTGTTGTATCAACGGTTTGAAGAGATGCGGGTTGCACATGAACAACTTCAAAAGACTGAATCTGATCACTTCAGTAGAGTGAAGAACGAAGTTGTTGACGTGCTGGCTACGATCTCCACATGGACCGATGAAATGGGGGGAAAGATTGAGTTCCCTTAAGACAGACGTTTCAGTGCTCAAGAAGGCACTGCAGAATGCTTCTTTGGCTTCTGGTAGTGAAAGCACTTAGAAAGCCAAAGTGTCTGACCCTAAGCCTTTTACAGGCAGTCGTAATGCTAAAGAATTCGAGAATTTTCTGTGGGATATGGGGCACTACTTCAAAGCAGTCCGCACTTCGGATGCTGAGAAGGTAGATCTCACTAGCATGTACCTATCTGGTGATGCTAAATTATGGTGGCGAACACGTTCTGAGGACAAAACTCGTTCTCCAATTACTGCTTGGGAGTCTCTGTCTGCTGAAATGAAGGAGCAATTCCTTCCCAGCAACACGACTTGGCAAACCCGTGATGCATTAAGGAAACTTCGTCATACAAGCACCGTGAGGGAGTACGTGAAACAATTCTCGTCTCTGATGCTTGACATCAAAAATATGTCTGAGGAAGACAAGCTGTTCAACTTTATGTCTGGTCTCCAAACTTAGGCACAGGCAAAACTTCGTCGACAAGGGGTAAAGGACTTACCAGCTGCTATGTTCGCAGCAGATGCGTTGGTTGACTACAAAACACAGGCTAACCCTCCAAAGAAGGAGTCGAAAGGGAAAACCAAGTTCCCTAAGAAGGACAAGCAGAAGAAAAAGGCTGAGAAGTTTGGCAACTCAGAAAAACCGACTGACAAAGCCTCTTCATCAAAAGGAGGTGCTGACTCAGGTTGTTTTATCTGTAATGACCCTTATCATGCCAGAAATTGTCCCAAGAAGGAAAAGCTCAGTGCCCTCATAGTTGAGGAAACTGACTGTTCTGACGAACCAACACGAGTCAACCCATTACAACTCCTTAATGCAATTCGCAAAAAGGAGACAGTGGAAAAGAGGGGGTTGATGTTTGTGCAGATTCGCCTGAACAATGTGACTGTCCAGGCAATGGTTGATACAGGTGCGACCCATAATTTTGTTTCTGATCGGGAAGTACAGCGGCTTGGTCTGGCTTTTGTGAAAGACTCTAGCCAGATTAAGGCTGTGAATTCAGAGGCAAAACCAGTAGACGGCGTCGCAAGAGAAGTCCCTTTAAAAGTTGGTGATTGGCAAGGATCATGTGATTTTATGGCAGTCCCTCTCGATGATTTTCAGGTAATCCTTGGACTGCAATTCCTTACAAAGACAAAGGTGTCTGTTTTGCCGCATATTTACATGGGATGTTTGTGATGGACATGCCCAATCCCTGCTTTGTTCCCCTCACTAAGGTCAAGTCTTTGGGGAAAATGTTGTCTGCCTTGCAAATAAAAGATGGATTGCGAAAGGGGGAAGCAACATACTTAGCTGTTCTATTTGAGGAAGAGGAGTCCAAAGCATTGCAAGTTCCTGAACTAGTGCAACAATTGCTGGTTGAGTTCAAGGACGTGGCACCTAAAGAATTGCCAGCAAGGTTACTGCCAAGACGGGAGATTGACCATGCCATTGAGTTGATTCCAGGGGCAAAAATCCCTGCCCAGGCTCCTTATCGAATGTCTCCATCAGAGTTGGCGGAGCTAAGGAGACAGCTTGGGGGTTTATTGGACATTGGGTTCATTCAACCTTCCAAGGCACCCTATGGAGCTCCTGTTCTGTTTCAGAAAAAGAAGGATGGATCCTTATGGCTTTGTGTAGACTACAGAGCGCTCAACAAAGTCACTGTTAAGAACAACAATCCAATGCCGCTTGTCGACAAACTATTTGATAGATTGGGAAAGGCAATTTTCTTCACCAAGATGGATTTGCGGCTGGGATATCATCAAGTCAAAATTGCAGAGAGAGATGAGGCAAAGACTGCTTGTGTGACAAGGTACGGGTCATATGAGTTTTTAGTTATGCCTTTCGGCTTAACCAATACCCCTGCTACATTCTGTAACTTGATGACCAATGTATTTCGAGAATACTTGGATCGTTTCATGGTGATTTATTTGGATGACATAGTTGTTTATAGCCAGACTCTAGAGGAGCATGTTGAGCATCTTAGGTTGGCCTTGACAAAGTTAAGGAAAACCCAGTTGTATCTGAAACCAGAAAAATGTGAGTTTGCCCAGAAGGAAATTTCATTCCTTGGGCATATTATTTCTGCGGGCGTGGTGAAGATGGACCCGAAGAAAGTTGAGGCCATTGCAGATTGGCCTGTCCCTACTAAGGTTACTGAACTGTGTTCTTTCTTTGGTTTGACAAACTATTATCAAAAATTCGTGAAGAATTATTCAAAGAAGGTCGCGGTGTTGACTGATCTTCTAAGAAAGGATAAGACATGAAACTGGTCCTACAAATGCCAGGAGGCATTCGATCGATTGAAGACGGTGGTGACGTCTAGCCCAATTTTACGCTTACCTGACTTCGATTTGTCTTTTGAAGTCCATACAGACGTATCAGACTTTGCTCTTGGAGGGGTGTTGGTGTAGAATGGGCATCCGGTGGCATTTGAAAGTAAGAAGCTGAATGATACCGAGAGGCGGTATTCGATACATGAGAAGGAGATGATAGCAGTCATTCACTACATCAATGCATGAAGGCATTACGTGTTCGGGAATTATTTCCTTGTGCTGACAGATAATGTGGCTACCAGCTGCTTCAATTCCATGAAGAAGCTGACACCAAAACAAGCAAGATGGCAGGACTTTCTTGCCTAGTTTCATTTTACGTTGCAGTACAAGCCTGGTAGTGCAAACCAGGTTGCTGATGCTTTTAGTCGAATCCCAGTTGCTGATGGGACGGTTGCTGCACTTAGCCAGATTGCAGGAGACATACTGCAGAGAATTCAGGATCAGACAAAAGATGATCCAGTGACCAGCTTATTGTGGAAGCAGGTCCATGAAGGGGTGACTCGGCGATTTTGGGTAGAGAATGGTGTTCTCTACGCCAAAGGAAGGAGACCTTATGTGTTGAAGTCAGGCGGACTTCGACAGATGTTGCTGAAAGAAACTCATGATGCTCTATGGTCAGGACATCTAGGGCAGCAACGGACTTTTGCCTTGCTAGCAGAAAGCTATTATTGGCCCCGCATGGAAGCAGATTTGGAGCTGTATGTGCGCACTTGTTTGGTGTGCCAGCAAGACAAGATAGAGAGGAAGAAGGTGGCGGGTACCTTGGAACCCCTCCCTATTCCAAGCAGACATTGGGAGAGTGTTTTCATGGACTTCATCAATGGCTTGCCTCAGGTGAACGATTTCACTTCGATATTTGTGGTTGTTGACAGATTTTTGAAGTATGCCACTTTCATTGCTGCCCCAAAATCATGTACGGCGGAAGTTACTACTCAGTTGTTCCTCAAGCATATTGTGAAGCTTTGGGGTCTTCCGCTGGACATAGTCAGCGACAGGGACACTAGGTTTACTGGCCGGTTCTGGACGGCTTTATTTGAACTGTTGGGCACACAGCTCAACCTTTCCACCAGCAATCATCCGCAAACAGATGGGCAGACTGAGCGGGTTAATGCAATGCTGGAGGAATATCTCAGACACTATGTCACAGCGAACCAAGACAATTGGGTGGATTTACTTGATGTAGCCCAATTCAGTTATAACCTCTAACAGAGCTCTTCCACTGGAATGAGCCCATTTGAGTTGGCAACTGGCCAACAACCTCTTATCCTGCATGAAGTTGTCAAGCAGAAGTCTCAAGGGAGATATCCTGCAGCGTACCGCTTTTTTCGGCCAATCAAGAGCGGACCGATGAGGCAAAAGACTGTTTAACTAAGGCGGTGAAGAGGATGAAAAAGTGGACAGACGAGAAGAGGAGGGCAGTAGAGTTTGAAGTGGGTGACAAAGTGATGCTGAAATTGACCCCACCAATCTGGAACAAGATCTCTCGAAAGTCGGCACATAAGGAACTAATCCAGCGCTATGACGGCCCTTTCCTTATAACAATGAGGATTGATAGGTTGGCCTATAGGCTGAATCTTCCCAGTCGTCTCAAGTTTCATCCAGTTTTTCATGTTGCCTTCTTGAAGCCTTATATTGAGGACCTGGAGGACCCTAACAGATATGTTCGGCGTCGAGCTCCTCCAATAATCAGGAAGCAATTCACAGAAATAGCTGAAGATATCCTTGACCACAAGACTGAGGGAATGAGCAAGAAAAACATAAGAACTCATTACCTAGTCAAGTGGAAAGGGAAAGCACCAGAGGAAGCAACTTGGGAGAAAGAGACGACAATGTGGCAGTTCGAGGATTTCATCAATCAATACCATGCCTCCATTCCAATAGGGTCATTGGATACTTCAGGTGGGGGTGACTTGTCACACCCTAACTGACTTGGGTGCAAATGACCGATCTTGGTGTCACCTTGCACCAAGGCATGCCATAAGTTGGAATCAAGGTGATGCGACTAAATGGTTCGACAGATTGGGGCGAACCAAGGCAGTATGAGAACACCCGGTTGAGTATGACAACACGTGGTGGGCTCAATTGAAGCAATGTGGGTGTATAGCTTCGGATTGCATGGCATGGGTTGAACCCAGCATGCACATTGGTTCGTGTAGCCAGGCTGACTGCTGAATGTGGGCACTTGACTGGCATATGGCTGCTGAATGTGGGCACTCGACTGACACATGGCTGTTCAATGCATGTGACCAGGAGGATGTGGGCGGTTATGATGCTGAGACACAGTCAAGGTAGTTGCTGAGGCAGTTCTGGGCGTCCCTAGTTTGAATCCAGTCTAGATGCATGCTGATGAAGGGCAGTTCCACAGCAGTTACTGGAAGTGGTGGAACTGCCTGCCAGGTATCGCACACTGACCAAGCCTGCTAGCCAGTATGCTATGGAATAGCAAAAACGTGTGTAACTACCCCTTGACAGATGGGGGTGTCATCTGCCTTACTCCTGTATAAATAGGGGTGCTTGAGCATTCTGATGGGGTAGAGAGTGTTCTGACTTTGAGAGTCCTTGTAAATTATTGAGTTCAATATATAAGGTTTGGGAGTTTTGTCCCAGTAAACTCGTGTGTGCCTTCTGTGTGAGTTTCTGTCCCTTATTCTTGAGTTTGAGTGTGGCTGGTTGCAGTAGCAACGCCTTCACAGGTAGCCTCGAAGGAAAAATGAAAGTTATCCTGTGACATGTACTGACTACTGAGAAACCTAATTTGATAGAAATTTGGCAACAAGGCCATTCATCTCTTCCTGATGCTTGTTTGCTTAAAGTATTGGGGATTGGATTCGGGCATATCACAAGTACTTCAGGTTGTGACAGTCCTTGAACTTGATTATGAATTTTTTCTTGCATTGTGGATTCAGTTTCTTTTTTTGAAGGATTAAAGCCATAATTTTGGCTATTTGATTCTTTTTTGAAATTCAATCAATAAGAAGATCATATATTGTTTTATGTCTACTACATATGTCATGAGCTTTAAAAATTGCCATGAGACTTACCTGCTCGTTGCGAATACTAGAAAGCCCGATTTCAAGGGCATCCTTTATAGCCATGAATTCTTTGTAATGCTTAGATTTAAAGTGTTCTTAATCTATATATATTTTTTTAATAACTCATAACCCGAGAGATGCCAAAAAATTGCTACCTTTTTTATTTTGGGTAGAAGAAATAACAAACCGAAATGAAATTTAAAACTATGGTACATACCCAATGAAAAAACAACTAAATAGATTTCACTACACGTTAAAATACAATAGAAAGGATATCAAAAGCAAAACATAAATAATGTCCTGATCAAGGACAATGGAACGAACCCATAAAGTTTTTGGAATTCAAGATTGTATGGAAAAAAAAACATAGGCTTTAGGTCCCATAATTTTAAGTACATCACTAACCCAAAAAAATAAAATTAAATCTATTAAATTTTATGCCCTACAAAAAAGCCCTAAAAAATTAAATCCAATCAAAATTTTTATTACAATAATTTGGGTATGATCTAATCCATAACATTAAAAACTTAGGAATTAAAAAAATAAAAAAAATATTCAAAAGTCAATTCATATTTACTTTCACCCACTCTCTCTCTCTCTCTCTTTCTCTGTAATAAGATAAAAAATAAAAAACATAAATAAAAGTTGAAATTAAACACTTTCTCCGTGACGCCTCTAAAATTGAGGGTCCTTTTTCAACCGTTGACCACTCGTCAACTCGTGGAAGTACCTGTGATTGTCGCACAACTCGACATCACGCCAATAACATCCCCTTAACCGGAATTATAACCTACACGTGTAATCCATGTACATTTTGTCATTTAATCAACTCGTTGTGCAATGTACCACATTTCATACTCTATTATAGTCTATTTACATCATTTGAGAGGAAAGACACATGGCCCAACAACATGACAAACTGTTTTAAAATTTCAGATTTTTGGAGCACATACCAGTACGTTGCGCCTACTGGACAAAATTATACCAGTACACCACACCGGTACAAGTTGCCCACTGGACCTTGCTATACCGGTACGAGTTGTCGAATTTTGCCTGTTTAACCTGTTTTGCATTTCTAACTCATTCCAAACTATCCCCTTTTCATCCAACACATGTGTAATGACAATATTTCATATAACACAAGGTCTATACAATTTCAATCACATTAATTACATGAACTTACATGCCAAACTAGGATTTCATAATACTTTACAAAACCCTCAAAATAAGTCACATTCCGGCTTTCTTCATCTTTGAGGTCCCATGTGAGGGCCTTCTTCCGGCGTATATTCCACACCGGAAATATTTTCTCGTATAGGGTGAGCCACGCCCAATAAAGTATTTTCTACCGAGGCTATTCCCCAACCTAAGTGCATATGAAATGTTCATGCAACACTTAACAAACAACAACATCCCAACAAGAATATATTATTCAATGTTGGAATCTTAGAAATGTCATGCCATGAAATGAGATGAGACTTACTTATGCAACTCAACTTGAGCCCTCCTTGGCTCCTTTTCCCCCCATGTAATGTCATGAGTACAAAAATCGACTTTCCAAGTCCCGCCATTGGCGTTACACACCCAATGACTATTTAAAAATCTCCGGGTCTTCCTTGGGGTGGGTCTTTATGGACTTACACTAACGGCACCCAATCGACACGGAATTTATGGACTTCCACCAACGGTTCCATATACACTGACACATTTTATGGGCTCTTATACCAACGGAGTGCGTATCCAATCACCGGGTCTCTCACCTGAGGGATAGTCTAGCCTTTCTTGCTAACCCCAACCCAATTCTTTATCCATACAACCGTGCGACTCAATCGGATCTTCGATCCAACTTTCTCGAGTCCACCATCTTTCACCTATTTGGTATTGATATCAACCATGCACACACACACCCACACTCATTGCTATGGATGCGGTTCCTCCTTGCAAATGTAATGTAATGTATCATTGCTATATCAATGTTATGCCCATATGTAATGAATGTCATATGAGCCAATTTAACCATGTGTATACATATCTCATGCATATAATCACAATTTTTATCACAATGTCAATATACTAATAAACATATATCAAAATTTTATATCCAACGATATATCGCAAGCATGTTATTCCTCACATATGCCAATAACACACTTTATTCACAAGGGTATAATATAAACACATTACATGCCCACATAATACCAATTTCCATAGAATTACACAATTAATTATCACACATCAATTCCAAGTTTGAAATTTATTTTAACCATTTCTATACCCATTTTCATACCCATTTCATCAAGGCCTGATAAACCTTGGCGACAACTTTCCCTGTTTTTCAAATCTGACCACTCCTCTCTTAGGCATCACTTTCAAAAAGACGTGATCTCTCACCTCAAACTCCAAAGGTCGTCGTCGTCTGTCAGCGTAACTCTTCTGCCGGCTCTAAGCCGTGAGAAGGCGCTTCCGTATTAAGTCCACCTTCTCCGAGGTGTCTCTAATCAAATTCGAACCCCGTAGAGGGTCTTTCTCCTACCTCCGTCCAACAAACCGGAGAACAACAAGGCCTCCTATAAAGTGCCACATAGGGTGCCATTTGAATGCTCGCCCGATAACTGTTGTCGTAGGCGAACTCCACTATGGGTAAATGCTCTTCCCAACTACCCTTGAGATCTAGGACGCATGCCTGTAGCATGTCCTCTAATATCTGGATGGTCCTCTTTGACTGACCTTCTGTCTGGGGATGAAAGGTTGTGATCATCATCAACTGTGTTCTCATAACCTGTTGAAAGCTCTCCCAAAAGTGGGCTGTGAACCTGGGATCCCGATCTGATATAATAGATACAGGGCACCCCATGCAACCGAACAATCTCTCGTATATACAACCTGTAGAATTCCTCCAGTGTGAAGATCATCCACACTGCCAAAAAGTGTGTCGACTTCGTAAGTTGATCCGCTATCACCCACACCACGTCATGTCCCCGTGATGTCTGTTGCAAGTGGGTTAAAAAATCTATCGTGACATGCTCCCACTTCTACTCAGCCACCTTTAAAGGCTGGAGCAATCCCGCTGGTCTTTGATGCTTAGCTTTGACCTGCTGACACGTGAGACATCGTCTGACAAAGTCTCCAACAAGTCCCTTCATTCCGCTCCAATAATATTGGTGACGAAGATCATGGTATATCTTCGTGTCACCCAGATGTATAGCAAATCGGGAGCAATGAAACTCCCTAAGGATCTCTTCTCTCAGATCCGCTATCTGGGGAACCACAACTTTTCCCTATACCGAAGACTGTCATCCGAGTTAATGGCCCAACTTTCGCCATCACTACCCGCCTGTACTCGGTCCTTGATGGATGATAACTCTGGGTCCTGCCCCTAGGACTCGATCACCTTGCTCAGTAAGGAGGGTGTAGCCACCAAGCTCCCTAAAACACCTTGAGCCTGATCCCTGTAGTGTAGCCCGAACTGTCCTACAGTCTCGAACATCTGCCATTCCTGGGAAGCCATACTAGCCAACACTCCCCGTGACTTCCGATTGAGTGCATCAGCCACCACGTTTACCTTACCGGGATGGTAATGCAAAGTGAAGTCGTAGTCTTCCAAATACTCCATCCACCTACACTGCCTCATATTGAGGTCTCGCTAAGTGAAGATATACTTCAGACTCTTGTGGTCTGAAAAATACCTCAAACTACTCACCATATAGATAGTGGCGCCAAGCCTTCAAGGCAAAGACAATGATCGCCAACTCCATGTTGTGCGTAGGATAATTTTGCTCGTGGTTCTTTAACTGTCGAGAACTATAAGCTATCACCCTCTCGGACTGCATCAAAACACGACCCAATCCGTCTTTAGAGGCATCACAGTATACTATATACATCTGTCTCTCTAGGACTATCAAAATAGGAGCTGAAGTAAGCCTCCTCTTTAGCTCCTGGAATGCCTTCTCACAAGAATCATCCCACTGAAACTTGACCTCCTTCTGGGTCAATCTTGTCATAGGTGTAGCTAGTCAGGAGAAATCCTCAATGAACCTCTGGTGGTATCCTGTCAATCCCAAGAAACTGCGTATCTCGAAGACGGACTTCGGCCTCTCCCAATTCATAACTGCTTCAACCTTCTCCGGGTCCACGGATACACCCGAAGCCGACACCATGTGTGCCAAAAATTTTACCTCCGTAAGCCAAAATTCACACTTGTTGAACTTGGCGTACAACTAGTGCTCTCCCAAGGTTTGGAGAACAGCCCTCAAGTGACCCTCATGCTCCTCCTCAGACTTAGAGTATATTAAGATGTCGTCAACAAAAATCACAATGAACTAATCCAGGTAGGGTTGCAACACCCTATGCATGAGATCCATGAATGCCACCGGGGCATTCGTCAATTCAAATGACATCACGGTGAACTCAAAATGTCAATACCGCGTTCTGAATGCCATCTTAGGGATATTTGCCTCCCTAATTCTCAACTGATGGTAGGCAGTGTGAAGATCTAGCTTGGAGTAGACCAGCGCTCCCTTCAGCTGATCAAACAGGTCATTGATCCTCGATAAAAGGTATCTATTCTTGATAGTAACCCGATTCAACTGCCGATAGTCTATACACAACCGAAGGGTCTTGTCCTTCTTTTGGCAAACAACACCGGGGCACCCTACGGTGAAGTGCTCGGTCTAATAAAACCCTTGTCCAATAGTTCTTACAATTGGACCTTTAATTCTTGTAACTTTGTCGGTGTCATTCTATGTGGAGTTATAGAAATAGGCGATGTACCCGGATGCGACTCAATATTGAATTCTACATCCCTATGGGGAGGTAATCCCAGTAGTTTGTTCAGAAAAACGTCCTCATACTCACACACAACCCGAGGTAGACCTAACTCCTGTCTTACCTCGTTCTCTAGGGTAAGGCTCGCAAGCCAACCTATCAACTGCTCGTGCCACCTAGAGTCATACACGGTTTAAGGTAAGACATCGTATTTTTTTTCCCAGAACTTGAAACAAACACCGTCCGGTGTGTAAGCAGTTACTCTCTTCTGATCACAGTCAATGACGACCTGATGTGCTGCCAACCAATCCATCCCAAGGATAACATTGAACTCTGACATGTCCATGATCCTAAGGTCCATGGTGAGTAGAATCCCCGAGATCTCTAACTCACAACCTCGACATATCTGATCAACACACACTAGCTCCTAGGGGTGAATTTACATATAACGACTCTTCCAAGGTATCAACCTCTAAGCTCAAATCCCTCACACATGATGCAGATATGAATGAATGCGATGCACCAGAGTCAAATAACACCATAACCCATAAGTGAGAGAGTAGAAATGTACCCTGAATGACTGACTGATCCACTGGCTCAGTCTGAGGTGTGATTGTGTAGACACGCCCCTGGATCCTTGAAGTTCCGGCCTGCATGCCCTGTCCTCGGCCTTGACCCATGCCCTGGCCCATTTGACCTAATTGCGGAGTCTCCGCTCATGAAGTGGTAGGGGTCTGAGTAGCATCTTGGAATTGATACTGGTTTCCTTGGCCCATGGTGGGGTAGGGAGGGACAAAGTATGTCTGTGGTTGTCCCATTGATGACTGGGACTGAGACGCCCCATAACTCTGGGGTCCTTGTCTCTGAGGACAATCTCACTTCATATGACCCCGCTGCTGGCAATGGAAACATGATCGTTGATCGGCCCAATAAGTTGTCCTGGGGTTTCCCTCACCTTGGGAGAATTGACCTTGGCTTTGGCCTTGGTGGCTACGGCCCTGTCCCTGTGGAGCAAAAGTCCTTTGTTTCTTTTTTCAAACTAGAAGAAGAGAATTAACCCTCTTTCTTTTTGTCTTTAGCACCTGCTTCCTGGATGTTCCGTTCGTCCTCAATTTCTCTCTCAATGGCCATAGCTGTTGTGACCATCGAATCCAAGTTTTATAGGCAGTGGCCCACAATTTTACCACTGATGGATAATTTCAGACCATCCTCAAACTTCCTCACCTTGGCTATATCTATGGCCACAGTCATCTGCGAAAAGGGCTAACTTAGTGAACTTAGCCACGTATTTTAGCACCGTCATTGTCCCTTGTTTCAAATCCAAGAACTCCTGGGCCTTTACATGTCGAGTGGCCGTTGGGAAGTATTTACCCATGAAGAGCTCTTGGAACTCTCCTCACGTCATTTCCTCCAAATTCTTGGAGTCCTTTACCTAATCCTACCACAATTAGGCTTCTCCCTCTAGCTAGAATGCAGCTAGCCTTATCTTTGTGGCATCGGAGGTGATCTCTATTGCCTCTAAGACCTTGCCAACTTGCCGGAACCAATGGTCGGCCACCATCAGATCCGCCCCTCCCTTGAATATCGGAGGCTTGTGCGCCTTAAAATTTTGGAGGTTACTCGTGCCTCCTTGCCCCACATTTGCAATGGTAAGAGCCGTAGTACCAATAGCCTCTATGAAGGCTTGTTGGTCAATGATTGATGGTGATTGATTATTGTTCCGCCCACCGCCTCAGCGTCCTCTTCCTTTACTAGCCATCTACACACATGTTAGATAACAATAGAGCACCAATTTAGTATCCCAAGGTAGGGACCAAATTTTAAACTTTGAGACTGCTCTCCTTGTCCCCCTAGTAGAGCTTATGCCACCCACTGGTATACCTTTATACCTGGAACTATCCCGTTCCCTTGTTTTTCGACCCCCAATGTTATGTTTTTCTGACCCTAGTGTCTCTTTTTCATATACATTTTACCATGTATATCATTCACACAACATATAACATATAACATGTATCATCTTAAAGCACATAGCATAAAATGCACAATGAATGCAATTATTTAGACCCATGCCCATCAAGCCCTAGGTAAATTGTATACTTATGCTCTGATACCAAGCTGTGATGCCCCTAAAATCGAGGGTCTTTTTTCAACCATTGGCCACCCGTCAATCCGCGGAAGTACCCGTGATTGTCGCAGAACCCGACATCACGTCAATAGCATCCCTTAAACGGGATTATAACCTACACGTGTAACCCGCGTACATTTTGTCAATTAATCAACTTGTGGTGCAATGTACCACATTTCATACTCCATTATAGTCTATCATACTCCATTATAGTCTATTTACATCATTTGAGAGGAAGGACACATGGCCCAACAACATGACAAAAGAGTTTTAAAATTTCAGATTTGTGGAGCACATACCGGTACGTCGCACATACTGGACAAAGTTATACTGGTATGCCATATCGGTACGAGTTGTCCACTGGACCTCGCCATACCAATACACCATACCTGTACGAGTTGCCGACTCTTGCCTGTTTCACCTATTTTGCATTTCCAACTCATTCCAAACCATCCCCTTTTCATCCAACACGTGTAATGACAATATTTCATATAACACAAGGTCCATACAATTTCAATTACATTAATTACATGAATTTACATGCCAAACTAGGATTTCATAATACTTTACAAAACCCTCAAAATAAGCCACATTCTGGCTTTTTTCATCTTTGAGGTCCCATGTGAGGGCCTTCTTCCGGCGTGTATCCCGCACCTAAAATATTTTCTCGTATAGGGTGAGTCACGCCCAGTAGAGTATTTTCTACCGAGACTATTTCCCAACCTAAGTGCATATGAAATGTTCATGCAACACTCAACAAACAACAACATCCTAACAAAAATATGTTATTCAATGTTGGATTCTTAGAAATGTCATGCCATGAAATGAGATGAGACTCACTCATGCAACTCAACCCGAGCCCTCCCTAGCTCCTATTCCCCTATGTAATGTCATAAGTATAAAAATCGGCTTTCCAAGCCCCGTCATTGGAGTTACACACCCAATGACTATTTAAAAATCTCCGGGTCTTCCTTGGGGTGGGTCTTTATGGATTTACACCAATGACACCTAACCGACACGGAATTTATGGAATTCCACCAACTGTTTTGCGTACATTGACACACTTTATGGGCTCTTATACCAACGAAGTGCGTATCCAATCACCGGGTCTCTCACCCGAGGGATAGTATAGCTCTTCTTGCTAACCTCGACCCAATTCTTTATCCATACAACCGTGCGACTCAGTCGGATCTTCTATCCAACTGTCCCGAGCCAACCATCATCCACCTATTTGGTGTTGATATTAACCATGCACACACACACCAACACTCATGACTATGGATGCGGTTGCTCTGTGCAAATGTAATGTAATGCGCCATTGTTTTATCACTGTTATGCCCATATGTAATGAATGTCATATGAGCCAATTTAACTTTGTGTATACATATCTTATGCATATAGTCATAATTTTCATCACAATGTCAATATATCAGTAAACATGTATCAACATTTTATATCCAATGATATATCGCGAGCATGTTATTCCTCACATATGCCAATAACACACTTTATTCACTAGGGCATAATATAAACACATTGTATGCCCACATAATACCAATTTTCATGGAATTACACAATTAATTACCACACATCAATTCCAAGTTAGGAATTTATTTTAACCATTTCTATACCCATTTCATTAATTTCACAAACATAGGTAAGTGATATATGTCTCTATCAAACTACCCATTACATATAAACACCCTAGGTTACAAAATAAACCCATGTAGGAAGGAACCCTACCTCTTGAAGCGTAAAACGATGTTGGAAAGCTTCAAGAACCCAAAATAAGCTCGAACACTCACTTCCCCAAAATCCTGTCCTTGGAACCTTTGGTGAAATCTGTCATTTTTGGTGTGGTTGTATGGCCCTAGGCGAGGAAAACAACTTTCCTTCTTGGCCCGAGTGGATTTGAGCACTATAAGGCCGTAGATCGTAGGGAGAAGTGAAGAAGCTCTCTTCTTTCCCTCTCTTATTTTCTCACGTTGAAACCGGCTAAAGAATGGGGGAGAAATATGATTTTTCTCCCTATTTATACTCCCTAAACTTTTGGTCCACAACGCGCCACATGACTCCTCATTTTTTCGGGTCCGTTTTTGTCCCGAAACGATTAAATTTTGCCCTAATTCAAGTTCAAAATATTTTTATTTTAACTTGCCTTAAATTATTTTTTAACTTTTAAAATTTTATTAAAAATCCTATTTTTGGGTTACCTGAGAGACTCAACAGCCATGTAAAACGCGAAAAATCCTACCATCTCAGAATTCGACGAAAATTGATGGGTAGGTAGATTTTGTGAGACGAATCTAACGGTGAGGTCTGTTTCGTCATCCGAGTTTGAAAAAATTTTCAGGTTTACAACCCGTACCGTAGTGGTAATTTATCATTTTGCTCTTTTTCATAAAAAGTTTAAATTTACTCTGGTTTTACACTCTCCCTCCCTGTGGTAAAAAACAAAAACAAAAATTGAACACTCTTTCTCGACATCATTAACACATCCTTCATTTGTCTCGCTCCCACATAGAAAATTAAAAATAAATTAATTTTTAAAAAAAATAATACTAAATATAAAAAAGCCCCATTTATTGTTTTTGCTTTAGACCTCAAATTGCCTTGAGCTGCACCTGTACCAATGATGGACTTACACTCTAAAATGAATTCATTCTACGTCAACCTGAAGAGTATGATATATACATAAAGATTAGAAGGGGTGTGATGTTGTAAATACATTAATAAAATCGATTGAAAGAGTTGACTACATTCAAGAGACTTAAGGTTCTTGTTTTCAACCTCAGATTATCCTCATGCACACCTTGATTGGTAAGGCCGCTTGATCACTTATCATATATGTGTAGTTTTTTTGATGCTTTGTTTTATTTATGAGAATGAGTGAGTTATGAATTTTGGTAATTTATTGAAACCTTAATATAAATTGAGTTTCAATTCTATGCATGCTTGCAGGAAACCTTAGTACCCGTTCAAGAATCCACATCGGACATATAGTATTCTTTGCCGATGGAGATTTCTTGAATTATCCAATTTCGAACAGTTTGAGAAGGCACAAGTCTATATTGCAGTTAATATCTCTTCGCTTAATTTGTTACACCTCTTGGATATTCTGTGTGACAGATCCCATTGTTCTCTGTTTACATACTATACGGGTGTAGCAACGATACCTAGTCTATGTCGTGTACTTGGAGAACTATGGGAAGATGTTGTCGGATTCCATTAGAGATGAACGAAGCGATAATAGATGTTTTCTACTATATAGAATGTGCATTCCTGAATGGGATATGACCACCTACCAAAATAGGAAGGAGTTGACGGCATAGTTTGCATGATGCTTGGTACATGACATTGATAAATATGTGATCTTATAGGCTATCAATTATGGACAAGAATTGGATGACAATTAGGCATAAGTTGGATTCGAAATACATTGATGGGGTCAAATATTTTGTCAATTTTGCCGTGGAACGTTTGAGTCGAGATGGAAAAATTTGATGTCCATGTAGGAATTGTATTAATGCAGAATGACATGATGATGAAACTGTGAAAAATCATTTGTACGTGAAAGGGATCATGACCTCTTACATGATGTGGGTACACCATGGGGAACCCGTTCCTTTGAATGCCACCCAATTTTTTGTAGATGATGATGATGATGATACTGATGCTGATAGTGTCGAGAATGATATGACCGACAGTGAAGATGATCGAGACGAAATACCCGAAATGTTGGAAGATGTTGGTCGGGGAAATTTCACGGATAATGATTTAAGGGTGTTTATGCTGGAGAAACATGTGAGGGTGTTGATAGTGAGGAAGTTCAAACTTTTGAAAAATTACTGAAAGCTGCTCAACGTGTTTCGTATTTTGGTTGCAAAAATATACCCTATTGTCATTCTTGGTTAAGTTGTTTCATTTGAAGGTATTGAACTAGTGGAGCAATAAGTCATTAACACTAATGTTAAAGCTATTGACAGACCTTTTACTAGAAGGTTATATTCTTCCAATGTCTGTCTATGATGCTAAAAAATTCTTACGAGCTTTGGGATTGGGATACGTGTCTATTCATGCATGTAGGTACGATTGTATGCTACTTTGTAAGGAGAATGAAAAATTGGATAAGTGTACAGTATGTGGGGAGTCAAGATATCAGCTAAATGATGGTAAAGGTAAGAAGATACCTCATGAGATCTTGAGATACTTTTCATTGAAACCGAGGTTATAGAGATTGTTTATGTTGAGGAAGACGGCTATAGATATGAGGTGACACCAAGAGAAGTGAGTGGATGATGAGAATTATTCAAGGCATCCTAGTGATTCTAAAGAATGGAAAGACTTTGATAAGCAATATCCTGATTTCGCTCGGACCGCTCGTATTATTAGGCTTGGATTGACTACTGTTGGTTTTAACCCTTTTGGAAACATGAGCAACTCTTACAGTGTGTGGCCTGTGATCTTGATGCCTTACAACATGCCTCCCTGGAAATGTATGAGTGATCCATTCTTCATGATGTCATTGCTTATTCCAGGACCACAAGCACCCAGGAAGGAGATTGACATATACTTGTGCCAATTAATTGATGAGTTGAAAGAATTCTGGGATGGTGTTGTAACTTTTGATGCCTGTAACAAACAAATATTTCAAATGCGTGCAGCTATTATGTGGACCATAAATGATTTTCCTGCTTATGGTAACCTATCTGGATGGAGTAAAAAAGGTTACAAGGCATGCCCCATTTGTAATTTTGATACATTATCACAACCATTAAGAAGCAAAATAGGCTACACAGGCTATTGTTGTTACTTGCCGCAAGATCACACCTGGCGACGAAGTAAATTATTTAATGGTAAGATTGAGAAAAAAATCAAAACCTTGTGAGTTATCGGGGCAAGAGATTTTAGATCAATTGGAGTGTTTATCAAATGTGCAATTTGGGAAACATGCAAACAATCGAAAAAGAAAGCGGTCATCTGAGGAACTTAATTAGACAAAGAAGAGCATTTTGTTTTAGTTACCGTATAGGCATGTGCTTCAGATTCGACACAATCTTGATGTCATGCACATAGAGAAGAATATATTTGATCATTTTCTTGGCACGTTGTTGAGTATTGATGGAAAGAATAAGGACACAAATAATGCTCGTCTAGATTTAGAGGACCTAAATATCAGAAAAGAATTGCACTTCCAAAAGAATGGGGAGTCATAAGTAAAACCAGCTGCATGGTACATTTTGTCTCCAAAAGAAAGACAAGGGTTCTGTGAATTTTTGAAATCAGTTAAGTATCTAGATGGATATGTGCTTGGTTGGTTCCGTTGTAATTCCCTAAACTCTAAACATCACCCTTAATGTGTATATGACTTATAAGTGAAAGGGAGTATCACTCTCCCTTGGAATGATGTCAAAAGAAAAGGTAATAGAATAGTGGATAAATGAGGTGTAAAATATATGTGTGTGTGAACAAAAATGCTTCCCATGCGCAGAGAGACTTTTGCTTGTCGTGTTTACTTGGAATTATATTCCAAGGTCATCTCCTCAGAGAAGGAGGTGAATCACGTTAAAGGTGATTTTAGTAAAAAAATAAAGTGTAAAATCTTTTGTTTTTGAAGTTTGGTTTGTGATTTTGTCTTAATGAAATTGAAATGGGAAACAAGTGTTGGCTAATCCAAAAGGTTCACTCCAATGGAAATGCCAATTCAACTCGAAACCTTTCTCCAATGGTGCATAGATGAACGATTGATTCGTGGGAAGTTAGAGACGAGATGGAAGTGAGGATCCAAGCATAATCCATGACAAGTCTATGCGATATCAAAGACTCCCAACAATGTCCGCACTCAACCTAGTTAAACCAAACCATCGTACACCGAGGGGAAGAAAGAAGATGAGTTGAAATGGCATACCCAAGAGGAGATCTCCCTTGGATTAGCCAACCTAGAGACTTAGCTACTCATGCTTAAACAAAAGACAATAATGTAATGTAAAGACATTGTAGAACAATGAAGATTTTAGCTAAATTAATGCCAGAAAATATAAACTAAAAGAGAATACATTTAATACCCATTTTAAAACAAAGGAATGAGGAACTTGAATGCATTAATGGTGAAAGCTTGAATGAAAGACTAAACTTGAAAGCAACTTACAATAAATGGCATTAAAGACTTCAAACAAAGCTTAGAAGGTTCTTACAAGAAATTACAAGGCAATGTGCTGAAGAAAATGCAAAAACTTAACTTCTCTCTAACACTATTCATCTTCTTCCTTAGACTCTCTCTCTCTATATTACAATCTCCCATGCATAATTATGAATAACGGAGTCTTGAGCTTCCAAAAAATGCCCATGGAGTGTCCCCTTAGCTGTGTGATGTGATTTCCATCTATAGGGGCTGAAAGGGATGGGTTGGTGCAGGCAAGTGCATGCTTTGCTTACACACTCAACATCTTCTCTCTCCCCTCTCCTCATTAATGCCCAAAAGTTCAATGTAGGTTGAGGAAGGGATGTCCAGTGTGAAGGGAGTGTCAGGGACAAGTGAGAGTGTGCTTGGTGAGACCCCCATGGTTGCAGAGCTTGACATGCAAAATCTGGCAATTTTCAATAAAACTTACTGGTAGGTCGATGAAAACCTACCGATAGGTTTCACTCCAGTGGGCACAACCTATCGGTAGATTTGCATGTAGGTGCAGGTCCAGTAGCTAAAACCTATCGGTATGGCCTACTGGTAGGTTTTCCCTTATTTTGTTGATTTCTTGGTTTCTTCACCTCCTGAGCTTTCGCCAAGCCATCCCTTCATCTTCATTCATCTTAAAAACTATGAGAAGGCATAATAAGCATCATTTATCACCTTTTATTTGCAAATATACTGAAATTCCATAAATAGCACAAACAATGCATTACCACTCACTTTAACCATAAAAGCTAGCACAAAAGGGATGTAGATGCGCTTGGAAAATGAATTTTTTTGTGCTAATCACACCCCCCAACTTGTGTTTTGCTAGTTCCTAGCAAAATTTATTTTCAAAACAAAATAAACAAGTATAACCTTGCAACAATCCATTTCCACAAATCATCCATCAAACACTCAAAATACAAAAATCATAATGCAATTAATGTAATAAACATGGCACAGATGGAACAAAAATTGTGGTATTTCATTAATGTGGTTCAAGATTGGAGTACATGGAGTCAGACATCAAAAAGAGACAAAATGGCCTAAAACCTAAGGACTCTTGGCTAGTTACTCCACTCCAAAGTATGTACAATCCAAAACAAAAAAGAAAAGACAAAAACTACAACACCCTACTCCTCATCTCCCTCATCATCATCACCCTCATTAGAGTCACTCTCTCCTTCCTTATCCTCAGTGTCTTCATCATCATTTCCCACTTCAACCACTGTGGAGGCAAAGAGGACAGAATGAGTAACTCCGTCGTCATCACCGAAATACCATGCATCGTCACCTCTAATGCATTGAGGCGCTGAGGTATTGAGCGCTTTGATGTAGAAGAAGATGGGGAAAACACAGACGGCCCAGGAGTTGAAGATCCCGGGATAGAAGGCTCCGCAGTTGGTGCAGATAAAGAAGGCTGGTGCAGATGAAGAAGGCCTAGTAGCCTCAGACTCTGGCCTCGAAGGCCTAACCCAATCCTACCGGCTCATTACCGTCCTTTTCATGCTTCTAGCCTTGCCAATAGCCCCAGTCTCGGGGGGAGTGAGCTTGTCAAACGCATAGGCCTTGCACTTGAAATGATGGCTCATCCAGGTCACCAAATTCCCGAAAGGTAAATTTGCGTTAGGTTTTTGTGACTCAGCAAAATCTTTCATCACCTCCCACACGAAAAGAGCAAAGTCTATTGTCTTCCTTGAAAAAATTGCATCCAAAAGAGCCAACTTTTCAATGTTCGGCGTCTTTTTCGCACCCCTCAGAAGTAGATTGTAATGAAGAAGTTTATTTAAAATTCCATAAGAATGTTTCAACCCCCTAACCTGAATTGTCCCCTTGAACTGACTGGGGTCATCATACATCAAAGCTACAAATTCAGCAATGGTCTTGACTTGAGTGATGTTATGAGGATAAACTAGCGTGGAGGAAGGCGGTCGCTCATAGTGTAGGAGGGTAGCGATGCCAGTAGGGGTCACATCAAATGTCTTTCCCCTGACATTTGTCTTCAAGATCTCGACCTCATTCACCTCCACCACCATAAGCTTTTGATAAAATTCCCGACATAAAGATAGATTGAAACCGTCTAAGGGCTCAAACCGGAAATTCATCCCATGAGCAATAATGATGCAGACAACCTCATTCCTCGGGCCAAGAGAACTGTGGTCAATGTGCCTCTCGCATGTGACATTCTTCTCTTGGATCAATTGGTACCTCGCCTCATTTTTTTGCCTTCTTTCTTTGTTCAGTGTGATTCCCACTCGAGCCCTCCCCGCTCCTCTTGCGGGTGCCCATGCCCTTGGCTTGTGGAGAGTCAGGCCCGATTTGCTTTTTTCGGGCCATGCAAAGCAATAGTGCCCCAAGAGTGAGTAGCGAGAAAAAAGCCAAAATGAGAGCCTCAACTGGGTCCATAACCTCATGGAGAATCACCACATGATGAGCCATTTCCAAGATTTTAGGAATTTTGCAAAGATGAAGGGGGATTAGGACTTGAGAGATTTTCGGCAAGGCTAGGGTTTCAAAAGAGGAAATTTTCAATTCTTCACTAAAATCACCAAATTAACAGTCTTCGAGCTGGGGATTGAGAGATTTACAGGGTAAGAGAATGTTTTGGAAGCTTGGGAGTGGAATGAGTGAGAGGGGAGTGCAATAGGGTTTGTACTTTAGGAGGAAAATGAAAGGGTTCACCGAAAAATTTCGATAAAAAGCCCTAATTTTGGCATTCTGGGTGAAACCTACCGCTAGGTCTATAATATCCCATATTTTATTTTATATATGTATATAGATATATAGTAAATAATTGTGGTAAAAAAAATGTGGATATATGTAGTGATGTGTGTTTGAATTTGGTAGAATGAAAAAGTAGAGATTTAAAATGTTAGTGGAAATAATAGTTGAAATTTGATTTTAATAAGTGAAAATATGAAATTTTAGGTCCTAGAACTTGTATTAAATAGGTTTGGTGTAGAAATATGTGTTGGAGAGGTTTGGGATGGACTTGGTTGGCTTAGGAATGAATTGGAAATGGAAAAGGGACGAAGACAAGCTGTGAACAGTGCACGTGAACAGTACACTACTGGAACTTCAAATGCGATTTCGACCTTGATGCAGTCAATAGCTCTCAAAACTCAAAACATGAAAGTTTTAGAGCTCTTTCTTATCATCCCATAGCATCTTGAATCATCTCAATCGGAGCTCGGATGAGAGAGTTATGCCCAGATAATGATGGATTGTTTTGACAGCCCAATTAGCTTGAACAGTGCATGTTAACAGTGCACTGCTACAACTTCAAGCCTGATTTAGACCTTGATGCAGTCAATATCTATCAAAACTCAAAACATGAAAGTTTTAGAGATCTTTCGTATCATTCCATAGCATTTTGCATCATCTCAATCGGAGCTTGGATGAGAGAGTTATGCTCAGATAACGAAACGATGTCGAAATAGTCCAATTAGCTTCATTTTGCATTTAATGTTTCTATTTGCATCTTAAATCAAAATATAAGAATAATGAGTACTTTTCAAATAAGTATAAAAGGATTTAAGAAACACCTTTTATCACATTTTATTTACAAACATCACAAAATTTCATTAATAGCTGATTCAGATGAGTAAAATAGAAATTTTAGTGTTTTGGGTGTACGTTGACTTGAATTTTGAGATAAATCATAAAAATAAATATTTTTAGGTTAAAATAACATTAAAAATGAATCCAGAACGTCGACAAACCTTAGGGTAGTCATATGAATCAAATTGGAGATTCTCAGTGGCAAAACCGTAAATTTGGAGAAACCTAATACAACTTGTGAATAGTGTTTTCAGGGTTGCTATGTTTTAAACTCATTTTCATCTTATTTGCTCTCATTTCCTTCACTCCCCTCACACCCCCACACCTCTTGGAACCCTAGAGAGCATTAGAGAAGAAGAAAGGAAGGAAAAAATAAGAGATTTAAGGTGATTCAAGATCAAATATTCTTGTTCTTCACACCAAAGCTAAGGATTCAAGGTAGAGATTTTCTCTCATTCACTTACATTGAGGCTAGGGTATTTATATATGTATGTTTTGGCTATCAATGGTATATATATACTATGAAATCATCCTCTCTTAGACTTTTTGCAAGGATTACATGTTTTGAACAAAATAGGGTTTAATACCCATGAAATCTCTTTTCTAGTTTTAAAACCCTAATTTTTGGAGAGTGATGTATTTCCTTCCTAAATGCTTTCTTTATTATGGATTTCGAAACCTTAGTGCTTTGTGTTGGGTAGAAAAATATTGTTATTGTGATCTCATGTATTTTCTTAGTTGGTTGTGGAATTGTTACATGATATATTTTGGGGATTTTGGATAGATGCTTGTAAATTGAGATAAATGTTGGAATTGTATGCTTGGTTGGGTTGTTTGTGATGCACATGAGTGAGAGGTTCCTTGTAAGGATGCTCACCCCTTCCCAAAAGGTTCCCGGTAAGGATGCTTGGAAAATAATGTAGTGATTGGTGAGAGGTTCCATATAAGGATGCTCATCCATTTTCAAGAGGTTCCCAGTAAGGATGCTTGAGAATCAAAGGTGACCTACAGGGGGGTGGAGGTTACCACAAAGTATGCCACCTACCGAAAGAATTATTGGGAATTAGTTATGGCAATTAATGGTTATTATTTGTATGTGGTGCTCGTTTATTCATTTAAGTAATATTTTTAAATAAACTTGAGATCCTTTTTAAATGTCACTGTTTTATTTCAAATTATGTATCTATGTTATGTTAAAATTGAGACCGACAGTTTTAAATGCTTTCTAAATCTTGTATGGGTTTGAGAGAATTTTTCTACTGAGCTTTGTGCTCACCCCCTATCGCTAACATTTTTCAGATTACCCGCTTGAGGAGGAGGACGTAAGGGTCGAGGAGCCCGCTACTTGGGAGATTCTACTGGACGGGAGTGTGGATCCCGAGGTGGACGCATAGAGCAACCTCCTTTCCTTTTGTACTAGACTAGGACATTCTTTTGGAACATTGTGTAGTCTAGCTTATTTTGTTTATTCTGCTGCGCTTGTTTAATTAATTTTTAAGATGTAATAGCCATGACTTATTCTTTTGGATAATGTTGTAAATATTCGTGGATGACAAATGAAGTCTTGTTTCTTAAGGGATTATATTAGTGCTCTCATGATATGAATGATTTTAGAATGTAATGCCGTTCAGGGTGTATTTTGGGACATTACAAGGTCAATAGAAACTTACCGATAGGTTTTACTCCAGTGAGCAAAAAATACTAGTAGGCTTGGCGGTAGGTGCAAAACCAGTGGCCAAAACCGGTATAGCCTACTGGTAGGTTCTACCTTAGTTGCAAAATGAACCACTGCTGTCCAACACACTCCCACTCCTCTTCCTATCAAGACCTACCCCTTATGATATCCCATTAAATGACCCTTCCTCCACCCAAAACATATACTAAACTTGAAAACAACAATTTGTACCATCATGCCCCACGTTATTACCGAAGTTACAACAAGGCATGGATTTCTACCTTTAAATACCAAATGAATACCCACAATGTAACAGATGAATTCAAACAACACAGGTATTCCTAAGTCTTATCAAACATCAAAAGTTGAGCAATATTCCTTTATTCTACAAGCATGGAACTATTTAACACATTGCTCAGATGACCGAACTAAGCACACATGAGCATCACTATAGCCTTAAATACTAGTCTAAAGTATGCACCAACGCATTCATTTTCAAACTTGTGTGTGTGTGACTTGGGCAAATAATTTGAGCATTTACGCAACAAATTCACATTCGAAGGGCTAGCCAAATTCAACTTCAATGCAAAACTCACCAAGGGTCACTCTCTACAATGAAAAACTCTATGGTTATCTTAACATGCACTCCATGTGTACATGTGAGATAAAATCTTATGCACAAAACAAAGTGTGGTCACATGTAATCCAAAAATGAAGTTCATGTATCAAAATGAAGCGACTTTGGCATAATCTCATGAAAAGAATGTTAGGGCACTGGGTAACAATACTAACTCATCTTTTCTTTAAAATCATGCATCTCCTATACTTTTCTAGATCACTTAGGAATTCAAAGGTTATAATGGGGCCTTGGGGTGATGTTGAGACAAAAGAAACGAAGGATATAGGATAACAAAAGGGGTTGTTCCAAGTGAAAGACTTTTATATCAACAACACCTCCCTTTTCATGGGATTTTCATTCTTAGAACATCACAACACTCTTTGTTTCTTTTCTTTCTTTTCCTTAACATTTTCCTTTTCTTTTGATCTTTTCTTTCTTATTCACACCCCTTTTCTTCCTTTTCTTGGATTTGCATTTTTTTTTCTATTGAACTCATTGAGTTTCAACATCAATTATCCCTTTGCTTGAATTACAACACCACATTTCCTTCACTTTTGCGATCACTCATATTCAGCTCAAGGAACAACCAAGGTAAGGTAGATATTTATCATTTTCATTGGCTTGGTCAAATGTATGGCATAGAAACGAATTTCAATTAGGCTCAATCACGACACTAGGGATAATATTTTCTCAGGAATAAGTCTAAGGCACAAAATATTCAAAGATGGCCTAAGATCACTTCTAGATACGCATGGGAGGGCATTGTACATATCAAGATAAAATCAGTCTACTACCTAAATGCATCTAGCCAAGACAAACATAATGAGATTATTGAACAAATTTGACATTGAAAAATTGTTCCTTGAGTAAATGTAATTTTCCTCTAAAAAGGATTGACACTAAAGCTTTTATGGGTCCTTACTCATCTCTACTATTTATGTCAAGTCTTAAATATGAATCCAATCCGTAAATTGCTAAAATTACACATTCAAGGAGCACATACGGTTGAGTTCAAAAACAGATACATATGTGATACTCACGCATAGGATCAACTTCTATAATGTGCTCATGTGCTCAAAGTTCAAAACAAAGATCAACATATCATCTAACCCATGCACTCTTAATAAGGGAATACAGATCAACATTCAGATATTTTTCACAAAAAAATTGAAATTTTTTTCACATAATTTGCACTAGTGTAATCAAAAATTTGTATGATATGTGAAAGGTGAATTTTCACCCCAAAAATTAGTATTATCCACAAAAATTTTCACAAATATTAGTGTATCATGCAAATGGTGCACCTCAGCCCCCAACTTGATTCATGCATTGTCCTCAATGCAACAAAAAAAAAATATGCTATGCAATAAGGGACAATAAAAGATGAGTAGGGTTACAGAACACCTCGCACTTGAGCTTTGACAAAAGTACCAATATCTAAAACTAAGAAAATAATGCTATACGACTAAGTAAAGTAAGTAAAATGAAATAAAAATAACATAAGTACATAAAAGGGATTGTACACTAAAAACATAAAGATGGTTACTCCACTGAGTCTGAAGACACCAGATCCATCAAATCCTCCTCCATACCTTATCCTTCAAAATCCTAGAAAAATGGCTTAAGTTTTTGGCCATTGACCTTGAATGTCTGACCATTCTTGGGGTTTGTGACTTCTACTGCTCCATTGGGATAGGCCACCTTGACAAGATAAGGGCCATCCCAACGAGATCGGAGTTTGTCCTAGAAAATTGAGAGACGAGAGTTGTGTAAGAGTACTTTTTGGCCGGGTTCGAATGACTTCCGTATAATGGACTTGTCATGAAAGATCTTAGTCCGCTTCTTTGAAATTTTAGAGCTCTCATACGTGTTTCTTTGAATCTCTTCCAATTCATTCAGTTCTAGCTTTCTATGCTTTTCGGCCATTATTAGATTGAAGTTTAGAGTTTTTGTGGCCCAATAGGCCTTGTGTTCCATCTCGACTGGCAAATGGAAAGCCTTTCTATAGACAAGACGATAGGGAGACATGCCTAAAATAGTTTTGTAGGTAGTGCGGTAAGGTTATAGGGCATCGGCTAGTCTATTTGACCAATCTTTCCTATTTGGATTTACCATCTTTTTAAAAATATTTTTGATCTCCCTGTTGGCCAACTTGGCTTGGCCATTGGTTTGTGGGTGGTATGTGGTGGACACCTTATGTGTGATTCCATATTTGTGCATCAAAGACGTAAATGGACTGTTACAGAAATGCGATCCACAATCGCTTATCATCATTGGTCTTGGTTGGGATGACTTCCACCCATTTGGACACATAGTCCACTCTCAGTATAATGTATAGATAGCCAAACGACATAGGGAAGGGACCTATGAAGTCGATATCCCAACAATCAAATATTTCTATGACAAGTACAAGGGAGAGGGGCATTATATTTCTTCGGGTCACACTACCCAAACGTTCACATCTATCACATTCTTAACAAAATGAAATACAATCTTTATAAGAGAGGGCCAATAAAAACCCGACTGAAAGATTTTTGCGAAGTCTTCTTTGCAAAGAAATGGCCGCCGCATACTTATGAATGACAGAATGCAAGGACATCTCATTGTTTGTTCTTCGGTATGTATCTTTGCATGACTTGGTCAGAGTAGTATTAGAACAGGTACGGGTTGTCGAAGTAAAAGTACTTCACATTTGCCATAAATCTCCATCGATCCTCTGGGCTCAAATGCGGTGGTATTTGTCCTGTTGCAAGATAATTACATATATTAGCATACCAAGGACAAATAGAATGAATTGAAAACAAATGCTCATCAGGAAAGGAATCAGGGATAGGAATGTTCTCATCAGCCTCTTGCACCACTAGTTGGGACAAATATTCCACCACCACGTTCTCCACTCCTTTCTTGTCTTTGATTGTAAGATTGAATTCTTGTAGTAGGAGGATCTTGATAAGTCTCGGTTTGGCATCCTGCTTAGAAAACAAATACTTCAAAGCAAAGTGATTAGTATAGACTACTATTGGTGAACCAATGATATAAGACCAGAATTTATCCAATGCAAATACTACCGCTAGCAACTCTTTTTCTGTGGTGGTATAATTCATTTGAGCTTCATTGAGTTTTTGCTAGCATAGTATATTACATAAGGTATATTCTTCTCTCTTTGACCGAGCACTGTGCCGATCGTGTAATCACTCTCGTCACACATAAGCTCAAAAAGTAAATCCCATTTGGGTGGTCATATAATTGGAGGCGTGGTAAGCATGCTTTTTAGTTTTGTAAAAGATGCCTCATAACTATCCGACCACTCGAATGAGACATCCTTAGACAATAAATTGGTCAAAGGTCGGGCCAATGCACTAAAATTTTTTATGAAGTGATGGTAAAAACCAGCATGGCCCAGAAATGACCTGATATCCTTGATGACTCTCGGCATAGGGAGGTTGGAGATGGTCTCCACTTTTGATTTGTCAGCTTCGATACCCTTTGCCAAAACTATATGGCCGATAACAATTCCCTTCATCACCATGAAGTGACATTTTTTCCAGTTGAGGACTAAGTTCTTTTCCTCACATCTCTGTAGAACTTTCTCTAAATTTCTCAGACATCCTTCAAATGAATCCCCAAACACTAAAAAATCATCTATAAAGACCTCTACTATCTTCTTCACCATGTCACTGAAGATCCCCATCATGCAACATTGAAAGGTCCCCGTGGCATTACATAGCTTAAAAGGTATGCGACGGTAGACAAAAGTACCATAGGGACAAGTGAAGGTGGTCTCCTCTTGACCCTCCAATGCAATCTTGATTTGATTGTAGCCGGAATATCCATCTAAGAAACAATAGAATAGATGCCCCGATACTCATTCCAATGGCAATGAGAAGTGGTCTTTTCTTGTTCATGCGTTGAGCTTGCGGTAGTCAATGCACACTCTCCATCCGATGATCACCCTCGTTGGAATAAGGTCATTACCATCATTTGCCACCACGGTAACTCCCGACTTCTTGGGGACAACTTACGTGGGGCTAACCCACTTACTATCGACAATTGGAAAGATGATGCCCACGTCAAGTAGCTTTAAGACCTCGTCTCTCACCACATCCTTTATGATTGGGTTCAACTTTCTTTGTGGTTATCGAGACAGCTTGGAGTCATCCTTAAGATAGATGCGGTGCATACAAATGAGGGGTTTATCCCCTTTATGTCGGCAATTGTCCAACCAATTGCCTCCTTATGTCTCCTCAACACTTCCAAGAGATCTTTTTCTTACTTTGGATCCAAGGTTGAGCTAATCACCACCAAAAAAGTTTTTTCTTCTCCAAGATATGCATACTTCAAGTGGGATGGCAGTGACTTCAATTCCAACACGGGTTTTTGTACATCCGATGGAAAGATCTTCTTTTCTTGATGTGGAAGCTTCTCAAATGTAGGAGTCCATCTCTCTAACCCCTTTCAAACTCTCCAACTTATATTTCTCATCAACCTCTTTCATATCAACAATTCCCTCCTCTTCTAACTTGAAGGTGCTCATTAGCTCTAAGTGTTCCTCTACCAAGGTGTCGATCCAGTTAATCTCATGTGCCCCCTCTTCATCCCCTAGTTTCTTGGACAAATTGAATACACTGAGATCCATAGTCATGTTCCCAAATGCTAGCTTTATAAGGCCGTTCCCGCAATTAATCACAGCATTAGATGTAGCAAGAAAAGGTCAACCAAGTATTATAGGGATTTGGGAGCTAAGATTTGCAACCGGGTGAGTGTCAAGCACAATAAAATCAACAGGAAAGTAAAATTTATCGACTTGCACTAAAACATCCTCAACTACTCTCCTTGGTGTCCGGACACTATGGTTCGCCAGCTGAAGCATGATTGGAGTAGGCTTCAATTCTTCAAGCTAAAGTTGTTGGTATACCAAGTATGGAAGGAGGTTCACACTAGTCGCCAAATCAAGGAGTGCTTGCTCCACTCAATAATTCCCGATTGTTAAGGCAATGGTGGGGTAGCCGGGGACTTTAAACTTTGGAGGAGTGTTTGTCCTCAAAATCAAAATCACTTGCTCCGTGAGGAATGCTTTCTTGTAAACATTAAGCCTCCTCTTCACAGTGCATAAGTCCTTCAAGATCTTTGCACAAGATGAAATTTACTTTATCATGTCAAGGAGTGTAATGTTTATTTTTACATGCTTAAACATTTCAATAATATCAGAATAATTAGCCACCTTGACAGGTGGCTTCAAGCGATTGGGAAAAGGAGTAGGCATAGGGGAAACAAGCACACATCAACAATTTTTTTATTCTCAACTACCTCAATTTCTTTCTTCTAACTCACTCCACCCTTGTTTGTCAACTTTGAGAGTTGGGTCCTAATGTCATTAAAAGCTGTGGCATTTTGATTGTTGATGGTGGTTTGGTTTTGATTGAAGGTAGTTTGGCTTTGAATGAAAGCATGAACCATATCCTCCAAATTCCTTTTTTGAGGATGTTGGTATGTGGATGACTTGGGTGGTCCTTGTTGGTTAAAGCTTTGTGGAGGTGGACCTTGGGAGAAATTTTGTAGAGGTGGGTTTTGTGAATACCCTTGCAGATTAGACCGGGGGTATTGAGAGCTAGACACTTGGCCTTGGGATTGAAATTGATTTTGCCTAGGAGGCACGGGAGGTGTGTATGCATTTGAACCATGAGGGGTGGGGTTATCATTTCTCCAACTAAAGTTCAGGTGATTACTCCAACCCGAATTGTACGTGTTTGAATGAGGCGAGAATGATTGTCTTGTTTGATTAAATGCATGGACTTGCTTGTGATACACTTCCTTAAGTACCAGAATGTTGGCGCACTCCGATATGGAATGCTCCACACTCTCACAAACGAGCAAGTCGCCTCGATCTTTGAAACATTACACACTTCGTGTCTCCTATTGACTTCAAGACTCTCTACCTTCCTTAATAACTTGGCAATTTTTGAAAGCAAGTCCTCCCGGTCTCTCAAGTCATAAATCTCTCCCCCATGAGCTTGCCCACTCCCTCAAGGAGAAGACCTTGGTACATTAGTGGGATCCATAATGTCCCACGATTGTGCATTTTGTGCCAATGTATCAAAGTAGTCTAAGGCCTCATCGGGTCCTTGCTCAAAAACTCTCCATTACACATATCTATGAATTGTCGATGGCCCAATGTGATTCCCTCATAGAAGAGACTCACCAACTACCACAGTTCAAAGCCATGGTGTGGAATGGATTGTAGCAACTCCTTGTACCGATCCCAACATTGGTAGAATTGCTCATTGGGCTTCTCCGAAAGGTTTTAAATTAATTTTTTTAAAGTGGTGATTTGATGCACCGAATTTTTTTTTTTTTAAAACTCGGAGAGCATTTGGTTCCAAGATGTTATGGATCGAGGCCTTAAGGAATTAAGCCACATTTTTGCCTTATCTCTTAGGAAAAAAGGGAACAATTTTAGCTTAGCTATGTCTTCCATACCATGAGTGATGAGGAAGGTTGCAACTATTTCCTCGAAATCTTTTATGTGCAAATAGGGGTTTTCCTTTTTAATTCCCCTGGAAAGTGAAAAGTAGTTGCAACATCCCCGACTTAACTAGGAAGAGATGAGCTTGGACTGGAAGGAGGATACATGAGGGTGTGGTGCTTCGTGTGGGTTGAAGGAAATCTCTCATTGACCTCGCCAGAGGCTCAATGTGGATGTTGTTCCCTTCATTCAGGGGAGGGAAAAATTGCATTCGTGGATTGAGCATTCTAGGTTCTTGTCCTCCCCCACCCCATTGCATGTTTGGATTGACACCAACATTCTCAAAATTATCACCCGCATCCTCGGGTTGGTTATAGTCAATGCTCATATTGGGGCCCAAGGGTTGTTTAACTAGTCAGTTTTGTTCGTCCTGTCCCCACATACAATAAAACTATTTACAAATAAAAATGTAAAAAAACAAAATTATATACAAGGATCAACGTACCTCAGCCCATGATGATCATCACGGGACTTACCTCCGTTGTCCAGAAATTACCTTCTTGATTTAACGCTTGCCCTCCCCGACAATGGCGCCAAAAATGCTTGGTTGGTTTTGTTGTAATTCCCTAAACTCTAAACATCACCCTCAATGTGTATATGACTTATATGTGAAATGGAGTATCATTCTCTCTTGGAATGATGTCAAAATAAAGGACAATAGAATAGTGGATGAATGAGGTGTAAAATGTGTGTGAACAAAAATGCTCTCCAAGTGCAAAGAACTTTTGCTTGTCGTGTTTTACTTGGAATCGTATTCCTAGGTCGTTTCCTTAAGGAATGAGGTGAATCATGTTGAAGGTGATTTTGGTAAAAAGCAAAGTGTAAAATCTATTGTTGAAGTTTGGTTTGTGATTTTATCTTAATGAAATTGAAATGGGAAACAAGTGTTGACTAATCCAAAAGGTTCACTCTAATGGGAATGCCAATCCAACTCGAAACCTTCCTCCAATGGTGCATAGATGAATGAT
Organism: Ilex paraguariensis; assembly: GCA_963454935.2. Taxonomy (NCBI): domain Eukaryota; kingdom Viridiplantae; phylum Streptophyta; class Magnoliopsida; order Aquifoliales; family Aquifoliaceae; genus Ilex; species Ilex paraguariensis. The sequence goes on from CAUOFW020003502.1 coordinate 1,110,470, forward strand.
TGATTCGTGAGAAGCGAGGGGCGAGATGGAAGTGAGGATCCAAGCATAACCCGTGACAAGTCTATGGGATATCAAAGACTCACAACCATGTCCGCACTCAACCCAGTGAAACCGAATCATCATACACCGAGGGGAGGAAAGAAGATGAGTTGAAATGCCATACCCAAGAGGAGATCTCCCTTGGATTAACCAACTTAAAGACTTAGCTACTCATGCTTAAACAAAAGACAATAATGTAATGGAAAGACATTGCAGAGCAATGAAGATTTTAGCTAAATTAATGCCAGAAAACATAACTAAAAGAGAATACATTTAATACCCATTTTAAAACTAAGGAATGAGGAACTTGAATGCATTAATGGTGAAAGCTTGGATGAAAGACTAAACTTGAAAGAAACTTGAAATAAATGACATTAAAAACTTCAAACAAAGCTTAGATGCTTCTTACAAGAAATTACAAGGCAATGTGTTGAAGAAAATGCAAATATCTTAACTTCTCTGTCTAACACTATTCATCTTCTTCCTTAGACTCTCTATGTCTTTATATTACAATCTCACATGCATAATAATGAATAATGGAGTCTTGAGCTTCCAAAAAACATCCATGGAGTGTCCCCCTAGCTGTGTGATGTGATTTCCATCCGTAGGGGCTGAAAGGGATGGGTTGGTGCAGGTAAGTGCAGGCTTTGCTTGCACACTCAGTATCTTCTCTCTCCTCTCTTCTCATTAATACCCAAAGCTCCAAAAGTCCAATGTAGGTTGAGGAAGGGATGTCCAGTGTGTTAGGAGTCTCAGGGATAAGTGGGAGTGTGCTTGGTGAGACCCCCAAGGTTGCAAAGCTTGACATGCAGAATCTGGCAATTTTCAGTAAAACCTATTGGTAGGTTGATGGAAACCTATCAATAGGTTTCACTCCAGTGGCACAACCTATAGGTAGATTTGGTGGTAGGTGCAGGTTCAGTAGCTAAAACCTCCCGGTAGGTTTTCCCTTGTTTTGTTGATTTCTTGGTTTCTTCATCTCTTGAGCTATTGCCAAGCCATCCCTTCATCTTCATTCATCTTAAACATTATGAGAAGGCTTAACAAGCATCATTATCACCTTTTATCTGTAAATATACCGAAATTCCATAAATAGCCCAAACAATGCATTACCACTCACTTTAACCACAAAAGCTAGCACAAAAGTGATGCAAATGCACTTGGAAAATGCAATATTTTGTGCTAATCAATATGCAGTAAATATATCGAGGTCTGTGAGCACAAAGGATGGTAAGGTATCAGGCCTGAAAAGCCATGATTTTCATGTTCTTCTACAACAACTTATTCCACTTGGAATTCGTGGTTACTTGGACAAGGAAATTTGTACCACTTTATTTGAGCTAGGAAATTTTTTTCAACAACTCAGTGCAAAGAAATTGATGGTAAAAGACTTGGATGCATTACAATATAACATAATACTTATTCTTTTTAAGTTATAAAAGATATTTATACCAGCATTCTTCGATGTTATAGTTCATTTAGTAGTTCACTTGCCAAGGAAAGCCAAGATTGCTGGACCAGTGCAGTATCGGTGGATGTACCCAGTGGAAGGGTAATACTTTAAATTGTTATTAGCTTCTCATTTGGTTTTGTTATTATCTCCTTATATGTTTTTTGATTTACAGAAGGTATCTTGGAACTTTAAAAGGATATGTTCTTAATCAAGCTCGTCCAGAAGGTTCAATTGCGGAGGCTTATATTGTCAAAGAATGTCTTACTTTTTGCTCGATGTATCTTACTGGTACCAAAATAGTTTTTAATCGTGAGGAACGAAATGCAGATCGATTTGAAAATGTGCATGGGTTAACTGTATTCACCCAAAATGTTCATCCTTTTGGGCGAATTACAAAAGCAACTGAGGTCTCACAACAAGAATGAGAGATGGCTCATTGGTTTGTCCTACATAATAGTCCCGAACTGAATTCGTTTTTAGAGTATGTGTATGTTAAATATACATGTTTGTGAGCATTCTTATTGTACTTTTTAATTGTTTAAAATTTGTTATATGTCAAATTTATGATTTTATACGTAGGGAACACAAAAATATATTAGAGTTGGAAAGAAATGGTGACATCACTCGTCACCACCAAGCAGAGTTTTCCAAGTGGTTTGCAAAACGTGTAAGCTATACAAATTTAGATTATAAGCATTATTTGCATTAGTTTGTAATAAAAACTTTCATATTTGTGTGTGTAGATGAATTAGTACGAGGCGGAGGGTCACATGAAGCAACTGATGAATTGTGGTCACTAGCAAATGGTCTTGATGTGATAATAAAATTGTACTTTGGGTCAATATGCAATGGTGTCCGGTTCCACACTAAAGAGCCTGACAATCGTTGAAAAAGCCAAAACAGTGGGGTAGTTGTAGAAGGAGAACATAATAACAAAACAATTAACATCTACGAATACTTAAAAAGTGTGGGAGATGAGTTACATATTTGGCCATAGTATTTTTTTGTTCCAATGTGAATGGTTCAATCTTGGTAGTGGAAAAACAGTTTAGATTGATGCTTATTTTACAAGCATTAATGTGAAAAGTAGATGGTATCAAAATGACCCTTTTGTCCTACCTGATCAGGTGAAACAAGTATTTTATGTTAATGATACAAAATTGGGTAGGGATTGACAAGCTATGCAACACATACATCATCGAGGAATATGGGATGTTTCTGAGTTGAAAGATATAGGAGTTAGTGAAAATGAATCGTATGTTCCAAGCGACGCATTCCAACAGGATGAATCAACAGAGGTTGCTCCTATAGTGGTCGAAGATAACAAAATATGTCAACTTCATAGGACTGATCTTGATCCAGAAATCATTCCTCGAGACCGGATTGTCCAATGGGGAAACAGAGAAGACAATAACATTGATGATTTTATATGTGATGACAATGATGAGACACAAGTGGAGTATGTCAATGCAGAAGAAGATAATGTGCATTCCCATTTTGATTCTGATGAAGAGTCAAACACGTAGATGAATTATTAAGATATTTTCATGGTTATTAATAAATTATGACTTATATAATTGGTATACTTGGATATTATCGATATAATTTATATATTTCTATATGTTAGGTGTCTTTTATATATGGGACCAGGTTGCCAAGCCACCACAACAGCTAGTATGGTTGCATCCTCTGATGCACCTACTAGGGTTGTGTCCTCGAGTACACTTGTTAGGGCTGTATCATCTGATGCACCTACATCATAGCCTGTTGCAGACACTGAGGGTAGCAGTACAAGTTTGATGCATATTTTATTTTCTAAACATATTTTTCTTAGTATGGTGGGCTAACATCTATTATTAATGTTTGCGCAGCTTCTACCTCCAAGAAACGAGGTCGAGGACCATCTAGAGGGAAAAATTTTGAGCGTCTTCGTGCAGCTCACGACCTGCTTGGCATTTTGATTCCTGATGGAGGCGATGTTCTAGTGGGTGTACATTCTTCGAAAGTGATGACAGAGATTGGCTCCCTAGCGACGATGTTTGCCCTTATTAGAAATGTACACAAATGGAAGCAAATAACAGAAGAGGAGAAGGCACTACTCATTGCACAGTTGTTGGTTAGTAGATATATTTTTTTGGTTTCAACAATATATTTATTTGTGTAGAGTGTTACAACATGTTATAATTAATTTGTATATTTATATTTTGTTATAGAGAAAGTTTAACATTAAAGAATATCGTGAAAAAGTTAGTGTTAGGAAGGTCATCGACAAAACATTTGCTGCGAAGCATAGGGACCACCGATACTATATGCATTTGAACTACAAGGATTTGGTTGAGTCCGGTGTTGACCCAAAAGAGCAAGCCATATGGTGAGGTGAGTCAGGAGGGTTGGGAGTACATAATTGAAACCCTTTACAAGGATCCAAAATTTCAGGTAACTTTAATAAGCTATGAAAATTAATATCCATTTTTTTATTCCCAATTGTGTACTAATTATATTCTTTGTATATAGGTAAAATCTAAGAAAAATACAAAAAATCGTGCCAAACTGCCATACAACCACTCGATGGGTTCAAAGTCCTTTCAATTTGCCCTATATGAAAGGGTGTTATACTTTAACATTTGCTTCCTATATTTTAATATATAGGAAATTCATAAATTTGAATATTTATATTTTGATTAACTGTAACAGAGAGACCCAACGACCGATGAGCCACCTCACATTGTTGATTTTTTTCATGATTCTCATGTGAATAATAAGGGTGAGTGGGTTTCTGTTGAGGCAGAGTCAAGATATGTAAGTATTTCAAATTGTAGAAAATTATTATTTTTTTAAATAAATTTTTATGATACACTCACTAATTGGATTTAAATACATTAAATTGTAGGAGCGGAAGATAGAATTGTCTAAACAAAACTTAGAAGAGGGTGTAGAGCCATTGACAATGGATGAAATTACATGTATAGTCCTTGGCAGCCAACCTGGATATAAGAAAGGATTTGGACATGGCCCGAAATCTTTATCCTCTAGTCAGTCATTTAGATCCACTGCAGAGTATCGAGAACAAGCTGATATGATAAAAGTTGCAAGCAACTGTTGATTCTCTTCAGAAGGAACGTGATGAAACGAAAGTGAAGCTAGAGAAGTTTGAAGACGCGCAGCAACAGATGATGCAACAACTTTTGCAGATGCAACTTCAAATGCAACGTGCTCTACATGGCATCTCAACTAATGCAAACATGCCACTTGAGTCTTAGTATTTTTTTACTATCATTTTAAGTTCAACACTTAAGAAGTATTAAAACTAAAACTTGGAGCTAAGTGGGCCAATCGGCTCGTTTCCACTCCGTTTGCTGTGAAAGTGAACAGAGAGCAACTATTTGGGCATATAGAAACTCGTAGGAAAAGACGATTTCTTATTCTGGGACCCAAGTTGAGAGTTTGATAAAAAACTAGAAAGTTCAATACTTAAGAATTAGAAAACCTAAAACTTGGAGTTAAGGGTGTCATTCGGCCAGTTTCAACTATGTTCAACGTGAAAATGGACGAAGAAGAACTATTTGGATATATAAATTTGAAGAAAAAGACTATATCTCATTTTGGGACGGGTTGAGAGTTTAAGAAAAAACTAAAAATTTCAATACTTAAGAATTAGAAAATCTGTATGTTTTTGAAAACTATGATTGATAATTTATTAATATATTTTTTCTTTTTTGTAACGGATGAATTATGGACTTCTACATCAAATTGGCTAATAAATCAACTGTATGTTTCTTTTTTGCTTATTTTTTCCTTTTATTAACTGTGTATTTCTAGTTTTGGGCTTTTGATAAAGATTTGTGAGTCCTGAGTTTTTTAGGGTTTGAGGTTCTTGTATTGGGGAATGTTTTGTTTTGTGATTATAATGGGATCTTTTAGTGAATTTAATCGTACCCTTTCGATAAATAACTTGAGAGCTCGTGTTGGAAGATGTTGGTTTTGTAAATTTGCTTATGGGTTTTGCTTATAATTCTGTTTTATCAACTGGATATTTCTTTGTATGCAATTGTATTATGTTTTTTGTTGCTTGTGATTCTAGTGATTTTTTGTTAGCAGACACCTGTTTTTGAAATGAAGATTTAATTGCAGTTGTTGTACACTGTGTGTCTCATCATCTGGTAGAAATAAGGGGTGAAAGTCTATCTCACATTTGGTGGTGCAATGTGCATTTTGTTCTTATAAATTATAGTTATAGGTCTTTATGGGAGAACACTTGCTGTGGTTGTTACTGTTTGTTTCATTCTGCTGTGGTAAGTATTGATTGTTACACAAAAAAACTATGTTTCTAGACTTAATTCTTTAATGTCTAGTTTTGTGTGGTCCAGTAAGTTGGATGTGAAAAGAAGACATTGGGTTTCATGGAGTAAGATCACCTTGCCCAAGAATGAGGGAGGGTTGGGCTTAAGGAAATTTGGGGAGATCCAAACTGCTTTTCAAATGAAACAGGTTTGGAATCTGATAAGGGATTCTTCTCTATGGGCTAAGGTTTTTAATTCTAAATTTTTGAGGGGAAGAAGTCTTTTACATTGTCTTGGCAAAACTCATTTTGATAGCTTTGAATTACTCAGACCATATATTGAGTTGGTTGTTGCTGGTTCAAAGGTTTTAGTTGGAAATGGAAAGAATAATGACTTTTTTTGTGATGATTGGATTGGTGATGGGGTTTTGCTTCATGTGATAATTGGATTGTTTGGGTTTTGCTGGAAATCTGCACTTTGAACAAGTGTTGATTTGTTTGAAATGCTTTAGAAGTAGAAGGAAGCGTTGTGGCTGCTATGAAGGATCTGAACTGGGAGCATACTTGTTTTTGTTTGCTTTTGACCTTTTGAGTTTGGGTTTTTTTGACAGGCGTTTGTGCCTTTCTTTGAGTTAGTTTGTTTCTGTTAAGGCATTTATGCCTTTGCTTCTTGTAATGTTGCTTTATTAATAAATAAAATTTTATCTTTGTTTGAAAAAAAAATGATACTGTTCATTTCTCCAATGAACAAAATATCCACAAGTTAGATTCTTGAGATCTATGATAGTTTCACTTATGTTAATTGTTCATTTTTTGTCTGTGGCATTTCAGGTGCCTTTGTCATTATTTGGAGGTTCTGGCAACTATGCTACTGCTTTGTACATTGTAGTAGTAAAAGCTAATGCATTGGAAAAGGTTGAATCCAAGCTTCTTGACCTTGTTGAGGCTTCAAAGAAAAGTCCCACATTTTCTCTATTCATGAAAGATTCGTCAGTACTTGCTGATACTAGAGTAAAAGCTATTAATGAAGTTTGTGCTCAACCTAAATTTTTGGATGTCACAAAAAACTTTTTGGGTATGATGATTTGCTAGTGGTCACTTTTGGTTATGTATTAAACTATTTTGGGAAACTTGTATGTAGATTATGTTGTTGGATATTTTGATGATTTGTATTACTTTTATTAAGTGTATTATATTTTATGTTTTTGTTAGTATGGTAATTGATGTCAGTTTGTGTTGGTTGTTGAATGAAAAAGATGTAAAATGTATTAATTGTGTTAGTTTTTTATTGAACACAGGTATTAGTGGTGTACAGGTGAAAAATTTTATTAGAATACCATTTTTTATGAAAGATTATTTTAAAAAAAAATGAACTTTTTTGCGATGAAATTAAAATCGTTGCCAAAAATTATAGGAACAATCTTTTTAGCGACGATTTTTATACGTCGCAAATATATTTATTCAATTTTTTTGATTGAACCAAACCAAATTTTTTGCAACGTTTATTTTTTCGTCGTGAATGTGTTTACAATTTTTTATTTATTTAGGACCATTTTTTTTGTGGCAAAAAATAATTAAATTATTAATTTTTACATTTTTTATTTATGTAAAAATTTATTTGAGACGATTTTTTAACGTTACAAAACATTAATTAAATTATTATTTTTAATTTTTTTTATTTATGTAAAAATTTTTTTGCGAAGATTTTTTACATCACGAAAAATTAATTAAATTATTATTTTTAATTTTTTTCTACTCTGGTGGAATATATTTTAAGTGAGGATTAAATTTATACAAACAAAAGAAAAATATACTCACATATGCCTTTAGAATAAAAAACATCAATCAAGTGAAACAATCCTGACATAATCTCATGAAATAATGCTAAGAGACATAGAGGCAATGTTGTTGGTATATCCCTTATTCATAAAGCATATACACTCAACCACCCTCTCTAAAATTAGATATGACTTTTTATGGTTGTACTGTGGCCTCGAGTAAAGGTTTAAGACATGAAGGGTAATAAGGATTCAAAAGAACTTATCCCATGAGGATATTCTTTATTCAACACTTGGATTCTTCTTTTGACATAACATAACAAACATATATCCTTCATTCTCTTACTTTAAATAGCCATTGGCTTTTCACACTTTTCAACTCTTCCTTTTGAGAATCACTTTTCTCTTTTATTCTTTCCTCTTTCTTTTTCTTTTCTTTCATGTCTTTCATGATTGAGCATTCTACCAACAAGTCCCAAACATAGAGCAAGTACATAGCAAATCCTAGGATAACCAAGGTAGGATATATATATCTTTTATACTTGGCTTGGTTATTAATTGACAAAGAAACAAAAATTCATTAAGGATCAATCACAGCTTCTAAGAACAATGAAAAGATGGAATAGGCTAAAAGATCAAATAAATTCCAAAAAATGCCTATAATCTCAGAAAGCATGGAAGAGTGTTGCTTATTCTTGATCTATAGGAAACTAATCACCTATAACCAAAGCAAAATAATGAGATTATTGAATGAAATTGAATTGGAACAAATATTCTTGAGTAAATGTATTTCAACCCTCCAAAAATGATAGGCACAAAACTTAGGGGTTTTCTATGCATCTCCACTATAGATGTCAAGTTTTTTCAAAATATAAACTGCATTCAATAAATCACAAAAAATTACATGCCTATAGTGGACATAGTTTTTGAGTTTCAAATACAAATATAAGTATGATACTCAAACATATAATAGAATCCTACAGAGTACTACAATTCCATCAATCCGAGTTTCAAATAGCAAATCAAAACATCACAATAATATGAAACAACAATATAATCCAAATAGAATTTAAGAAAAAAAAATTAATTTAATTTTTTTTTTCATTTTTCAGTGGTATAACCCTCACCCCAACTTAAGTTATGCATTGTCCTCAATGCAACAAAAGTAATGCAATGAGAAAAATGAAAAAGATAATGGAAGGAAAACACCTAGAGAAAAGCTCCTAACTAAAATAACTAACCGCAAAACAAAGAAGGAAAAATAGTATAACATAAAAAAAAATAATAAAGAAATAAAACTAAAACTACTATTTACAAAAAGTTATCTAACTAAAATACAAGAAAAGGGCACACTACTCAGACGTAAGATCCTGATACACATTATGAACCAGCTCCTTCACAGTCTCCTCAACCGCAAAACATCTAAGAATGACTTAAGTCACTGGCCATTGACCTTAAAAGTCTGACCATTCTTAGGGTTTTCTATCTTTACTACACCATGATGTGACGGCCCAAAAATTGGGCGTCCTTTGTCAACCCATTGGTCATCCATCAACTTGCGGAATACTTGTGGATACCGTGTAACTCGATATCACACCGTTATGCCCCATTTACGGGGATCCATAATTTAATAAAATTCGGGTAGAGTCTCCTTTGTACGGGAAGCTCTACCCAAACCACAACTTGTGCAATCGTACAACATTGACCACACCAGGTCCATTTATTCATACTCATATAACAACACACAATTTTACATTAAAAATATTCCATATGAGTTCGATCACAATTCTTTTCCATAGATTTACATGCCCAAAATCAAATTTAACAAATGTTTTACAAAAGATGGTTTAAAAGTCACAAGTCAACTTTTCTTCATCCTTGAAGCCCTGAATGTGAGTCGTCCACCAGTGTATACCTCACACTTGAAATGTTCCCCATAAAGGGTGAACCACGCTCAATAGGGTATCTTCTAAAGAGGCTACTCCTCAACCTAGATGCATATGAAATGTTACATGCAATTTCAACAAGTCACAAAGCATTCCAATCAATAATATGCAACTCAATGTTGGAATTCACTGTCATGCCATGAAATGAGATGAGACTCATTTATGCAACTCAACCCGAGCCTTCAGTGGTTCCTATCACCCATGCAATGCCATGAGTATAAAATTGAGCATTCCAAGCCCTTGTCGTTGAAGTTGCACATCCAATGGCCTTTTAAAAATCTCCGGACCTTTCTTGGGGTGGGACTTACACCAACGGTCCCCAACTGACATGAAATTCATGGATTTCCACCAACGGTTCCGCGTACACCAACACACTTTATGGACTAAACCAAGAGAGTGCGTATCCTAATCACTAGGTCTCTCACCCTAGGGATAGTCTAGCCCTTCTTGCTAACTCCGACCTAATTTATTACGTAAATTGTGCGACTCAATTGGGTCATTGACCCAACTTTTTTGAGCCCACTGATCACCTGCCAAGTGTGGTATTTGATGTCAATCATGCACACACACCCACAGAATGCGATGTCTCTGTACATATGCTATGTAATGCACATTTGGAAAACAACAACCATATCCAATATGCTATGAATGCAATATGGACCACTTTAACCACATATCAACATATTCCATGGCAAATTATATCACAAGCATATAATTATCATAATTCATTACAATGTCAACATATCAACATTTTTGTTTAACTACTATTTTTTTCCAGCATGCTATATGATTACTACTTAAATGTAGCATATTATTATGCTTTTTTTGGGACTAATTATACTTTGATGGAGTTTAAATTATGACATTTCAGGTTCTAATGTGTAAAAGGGTGCAAGGGCAACAAAAATCACACTTGAATGTAATACCAGCGCATTAGGGAACAAAATTAGAGAAGTTTGGAACAAAGCAGGAACGTTCGAATGCCAACTCACGTTCGAACGTCCACCGGAACAAAGACAAGACCAGACTGTAAAATACATGGTGTGTTGTAGCCAAGAAGAACCAAGGCCCTGAGGAACTTGAGTACCACGTTCGAACACCAACTCATGTTCGAACGTCCACTGGAACAAAGACAAGACCAGACTTTGAAGACATGGTGAGTTGCAGGCAAGAACCAAGGCCCTGAGGAACTTGAGTACCACGTTCAAACGCCAACTCACGTTTGAAGGTCCACTAGAACAAAGATAAGACCAGACTGTGAAGACATGGCATGTTGCAGCAAGGAAGGAAGTGCACTTGAGAACCAGGTTTGAATGCCAATCACGTTCGAACGTCCACTAAAGACCTGGGTAATGAGTGAAAAATGTCAAGTCCGGCATGAAGTATGGAAGTGGGTTTCCTTAGAGGACCACAGACCACTTGAGTGATATGGCCAAACCCCATCTGGCATTCGAACACCCAAAAAGCAAAAATAGAAGACACCGTTCGAATGTCCATACTGCAAAAACATAGACAACGTTCGAACGTCAACTCACGTTCGAACATTCTCCACAGACTGCCTACAAAGTAGTTGGTCTTTCACTTGGACTTGGGCGACATCCACTATTCATTCATCCTCTCCTATCTTCCCCCCTCCCCTTCCTTGCCTATAAATACTCCCATTAAGGGAGCTTCAAAGGGGATCCTTTTCTCTTGTAAAGTAAAGTAGAGAGCTAGTTCTTGTCTATTTCTTGTTTATGTTTTCATTTTGCATTTGTATCAACCATGATGGAGGCTTAGACTCCCCTTGTAGTTGAAGTCTTTTATTTACTTGAGCTAAGTCTTTACATTCATATTGTGACAACCATTAGGGAGGCTTAGACTCCCCTTGTAGTTGTACTTGCTTTTATTCACAAGTATCAAGAGAGATAGCTTATCTTTTGGTTGTGGTGGAAACCCTCCAAAAGTAACTAGCTTTTTTCTACTTTATTTCACTTCCATTGCTTGAGCTTCCTTCTTTCTTAGAAGAGTGAAACTCTTCCACTTTTCTAGAGCTTTCTCAAAGCCTTGAAGGGTGGAATGTGATTCACTTATTCTTCATTGAAGATAAGCTCTTTCTTTATTTTGCTTCACTTAGTAGCTCCTCTACTTGGAGGGATGAGTATCACTCACTTTTCTAGCTTTGTCAAGGCCATGAAAATTGAGTAGTTCCTCATTCACTCTTTAGTAAGAGGTGATGAATATGTAAAGATTATCCGGAAGTTATGTTTGTGCAACTCCTTTATGCTTTAATGCTTTATATTCCATTTGCTCATTGGATGATTGAATGCATCTAGCAAAACTAAGGTACTTTGTATAACCAAGGGCTCCTTCTATGATACGGATGATTCCTGCATAGAAAGACCCGTTGGTTCAAGGCAAGAATCCCGGCTAACTCTTTTGACTACCTTTTAATCTCCACCATTATTATGCTTTATTTAAAGAATGGAGCATTAATGCCATGGTTGGATGCCTTGTAGAAATACTTGCTTGTTTGTAGACGGGTTAAGTCTTGACACAAACAATTCTTGTAAACTTCTAGAAAGGCATCGGAATCATGTGCTTAATTCTCACAGTCCATCTTTATCTTTCGATTAACTTGCTGTTGACATAGAAGTTAATTGAGTTATAAAGCACAAACGTAATTAACCGGATAATCAATTACATGTTCTGATCTTTGAACTAAAGAGTGGCTGGTATCTCTGCTAATTTATCTTATATTTTTTCTAGAAAAGGATCCATTGGAAAGAATCTTATATTCTGTCTAGAAAACCCCACAACTTCAAATTCTCAAGACTTCCAGTTACTTGGTCTCTATTATTTCTTACTTCAAAACACCAATAATAGTTCTTTGTGGATTTGACTCCGGCCTTAATCGGATTATTACTACAACTTGACCGCCTACACTTGGGTGAACACATTTTGGATCAAGTCAAATTTTTGGCGTCGTTGTCGGGGAACCTTAAAAGGTCTTTACGGTAAAAAGTAAAAAGACCTCACTTTTTGTGTATAAATTTGCTTTACTATGTATAAAGTTGTTTTAATTACTTTTATGTCTGAGAACGCTCCTCACTATCAAAATTCGCCAGCAAAATCATCTGGGTCTATGAATCAACCTGAATCACTTTCACCTAGATCAGTAGCAGACTCTTGTGAAAGTAAAATGACAAATGAAGAGAGACGAGGAGAAATTTCTGTGAGAGAGGGGGATGTGCCTAACATTCGAACGCTGAGGGATTACTGAAATTCCATAAGAAATAGTGTCCCCTCTTATTTTATGTTTTTTGAAGATGCACCCCTCTTTACTGTAAAGACGGGGACAGTTCAACTACTCCCTACTCGAAATAGAAAACCCATATCTGCACATAAAAGAGTTTGAGGAAGTATGTGGAACGTTTCAAGACAATTTTGAGCTAGCAAAAATAAAACTTTTTTCATTCTCTCTAAAGGATAGAACTAAACAATGGCTAAATTCTCTAAAAGCTCTTTCAATACCTGACTAGCGGGCACTACAAAATAAATTTTTCAGAAAGTTTTTTCCTCTACACCGCACTAATGCATTGAAAAGGCAAATCATGAACTTTTCGGTCAAAGAAGGAGAAACCTTTTACCAAAGTTGGGAGATATTCAAGGATCTACTCTAGTCTTGCCCACACCATGCTTCTGAAAATTAGACTTTGGTAGGATTTTTCTATGACTCTTGCCCACTAGACTACGTCAATTTGTCGAAATGATGGCTCAATGAGAGTTTATGAGCAAAAGTCCGAAGGAGGCATTCAATTTCTTTGACACCATATCTGACAGTTCTCAGATGTGGGACTCAGCCTCCCCTACTATTGTTGAAACTAAACCATCTACTTCCCAAAGGGGTAAGTATGTCTTGAAAGATGACGATGAACTAAGAGCAAAAATGTCCACCCTGTCTCGAAAGATTGAAGCTTTAGAGATGAAAAAGGTTCATCAAGTTGATGTTAGCTCTCTCACAGAACAAGTGTGTGGAATCTGTGCACTAACAGGACACCCTACTGGGGAGTGTCCTACCATTCCAGCATTCAAGGAGGTTTTGTTAGAACAAACAAATCTTGTCTCTAACTAACAAGCCTTACTCCAATCCATACTCTGAAACATATAACCCAGGGTGGCGGAACCACCCAAACTTCAATTGGAGAAACACGCAGCCAACTCCCATGACCAATAACAAGGTTCACACCCGCCACCTCAGAGAATCCAATTTCCGTTATTCTTGGTCGACCTTTCCAAGCAACTTTAAATGCACTAATCAGTTACAGGAATGGGGTCATGAAATTAACCTTTTGGAATATGACTCTTGAGCTGAATATTTTCAATGTTGCCAAACACCCAGAAGAGGACAAAGAAGAAAGAGAAACAAATTCCATTGAGTCTTTGGTTCAGGACCATCTGAATAACACATTCCGTGAAAATTCCACTGAACTTTCTTTGTCAGAATCCATCACATTTGAAACAACAGATGATGATCCAAAGAATTGCCCGACTCATGCTATTGATACATGGACCCCCAAATTCGAGGACCATTCGCCAAGTGGCACAAAGCCACTCTTAATCAATGCAAGCCACCAAAGCCTGAATTGAAACCTCTCCCATCTGACCTCAAATATGCATTTCTAGGAGAGGATGAGTCATACCCAGTGATAATTTCATCTAAGCTCACAGATTTGCAAGAGTCTAAAGTGATTGAAGTTCTTAGAAACCATAAAAGCACCATTGGGTGGACCATTGCTGACTTGAAAGGTATAAGCCCATTGATCTACAATCATGCCATATACCTGGAAGAGGATTCAAAAATCCTCACATCAAATGTAGTGATGACTAAACCCTCACATAAAGGAAGTTGTGAAAATGAAAGTGCTTAAACTCTTAGATACAGGGATAATCTTTTTTATCTCCGATAGTAAATGGGTTAGCCCAACCCAAGTTGTGCCCAAAAATTCTGGGGTCATAGTGGTCAAAAATGAAGCCAATGAACTATTACCAACTAGAGTCATCATAGGATGGCGGATGTGTACTGACTATCGAAAGCTCAATTTGGTGACTAGAAAAGACCATTTCCTTTTTCCTTTTTTGGACTAGGTTCTAGAGAGAAATGCAGGCTATGAATTTTATTGTTTCCTAGATGGCTATTCCGGGTATAATCAAATTGAGATAACACTCAATGATTAGGAGAAAACCACATTTACATGCCCCTTTGACACTTTTGTATTCAAAAGGATGCCGTTCGGACTTTGTAATGCTCCTGTAACATTCCAAAGATGCATGTTGAGTCTGTTCAGTGACATGGTCAAAAAATTTTTGGAAGTATTCATGGATGACTTCTCTGTCTATGGTGACTCGTTTGATTTGTGTCTAGCCAACCTATAAAAATTATTAATAAGGTGTAAAGAGACCAATCTGGTGCTTAATTGGAAAAAATGCCATTTCATGGTAACACAACGCATTGTCTTAGGTCACATTGTGTCGTCTAAGGGCATAAAAGTTGACAAGGCCAAAATAGATCTAATTGGGAACTTGCCTGCTCCCAAGACTGTGAAGGAAGTCCAATCATTTCTAGGACATGCAAGATTTTATAGGAGATTCATAAAAGATTTCAGTACCATAGCAAAACCCATGTGTCATCTCCTGAGTCAAGATGTAATCTTTGATTGGAGTGAAGAGTGCCAAAAAGCTTTTGACAAGCTTAATGGCATGTTAATTTCTGCTTCAATAATGTAACCCCCTGATTGGACTCTACCCTTTGAACTAATGTGTAATGTAAGTGATTATGCTGTAGGTGTTGTATTGGGACAAAGAAAAGATAAGAAACCACATGTCATTTACTATGGAAGTAAAACTTTGAATGATGCTCAAATGAATTATTCAACAACTGAAAAAGAATTGCTTGCGGTAGTATTTGTTTTGGAAAAATTTCATCCTTATCTTGTTGGTTCTTCTGTTACAGTGTTCACTGACCATGCAGCAATAAAATTCTTGCTCACAAAGAAGGATGCTAAGCCTAGGCTCTTGAGATGAATACTCTTACTTCAAGAGTTTGACCTGGTCATTAAGGACAAAAAGGGTGTTGAGAAAGTGGTGGCAGATCATCTGTCGAGATTAACTTATGAATTTCATGAGGATGGACTGCCAATCAATGAGAAATTTCCTGATGAACAACTGTTCATGATTGATGAAATCCCATGGTACGCTGATATTGCTAATTTCCTTGCTACTGGAACACTTCCTCCGTCCTTTACTCCCATGGACAAAAAGAAATTTTTACGAGAGGTTCGCAACTTCTTTTGGGAATATCCATACGTATTTAAGTACTATAAGGATTAAATCATAAGACGTTGCATCCCCGCTCAGGAAAGCAAACAGGTAATAGCATTTTGTCATTCTAAAGCATGTGGTGGCCATTTTTCATCCAAAAAAACTGCTGCAAAAATCCTACAGTGCGGATTTTACTGGTCCACACTTTTCAAAGATGTCCATGCCTTTTGTTTAACTTGCGATAGATGTCAAAGGTTGGGAAATATTTCAAAGAGAAACATGATGCCTCTAAACCCCATTTTGATAATTGAAAATTTTGACTGTTGGGACATCGATTTTATGGGACCATTTCCCCCTCCTTTGGCTATCTATGCATTTTGGTAGCCGTAGACTATGTATCCAAATGGGTTGAGGCAATTCCATGCCAGAATAATGATCATCAAACGGTGATCAAGTTTTTTAAAAAAAAATATTTTATCCCAGTTTGGAATCCCAAAATCCATCATAAGTGATGGGGGTGCTCATTTTTGCAATTGACCCTTTTGGAATCTAATGAAAAAATACTTGATTTTTCATAAAATTGCAAACCCTATACCATCCACAAACTAATGGATAGGCTGAATTGGCTAATCGGGAGATCAAATTAATTTTAGAAAAAATGGTAAATCTAGACTGCAAAGATTGGTCATCAAGACTAACTGATACACTCTAGGCGTATTGTACTGCTTTTAAAATAATTTTGGGCATGTCTCTTTACCGATTAGCCCATGAAAAGCCTTGTCACCTACCTGTGGAATTGGAAGATAGGGCATACTGGGCTATTAAGGCAATGAACTTTGACATGGACAAAGCCGGACTAGCAAGAAAATTTCAGATTAAAGAATTGGAGGAATTGAGAAATGAAGCATATGAAAATGCTAAGATTGTAAAATCCAGGATGAAAATTTTTTATGACAAGAACATAGTGCGAAAGTCTTTTGAACTTGATCTAAAAGTTCTACTTTTCAATTCAAGACTCCGCCTTTTTCCTGGTAAGTTGAAGTCAAGATGGATTGGACCATAAATTGTCAAAAAAGTGTTTGAACATCGGGCAGTGGAAGTGAAGAACCCATCGAACGGTAATATCTTTACCGTCAATGGTCAGCGATTGAAACCCTTTGTGGAGGACTTTGTAAAAAATGAAGAGACCATCCTTTTAATGAATCCAAAAAATCCTTCCGAGAATTGCATCTGCCGACACAAAAAGGGGTTAGATCAGGCAGAAACCCGATCTGATGGGACACCTTTATAAGGCCCCCACCCCTTTGTCTTTTTTTTCTCCCTCGTCGCCTTTCCCCTTTTCTTTTTTCTCCCCCACCGTCCTTCCCCTTTTTCCTTTTTCCTTCTTCTTCTGCTTCTTCTTCTTTGCTGTTCGCGATCTTCTGGAACCATGACCCATCTCCCAACAACACCATAACCATACTACCCGAAGACCCAGTCCTTTGTCTTATGATCTGCATGTGTTTACTCTATTTGTACATGACTCTTTTTCTTTTGTCTGCACTCAGAATCAAGGGTTTTCATCTTAGCGGAAACCCAGATCTGCAACGAGATGTTTGATTTGTGTATTTTGCTTGTAGGTTTCAGCTAATGAACAAGTTCTCTACCGTTCAACCTCATCTCCAAAGCTCACCATATCGGTAAATTCAAAACATTGGGGACAATGTTCAGTTTAGGTTGGGAGGGTGAGAACTACAGTTTATATGTGCCAATAGAAAATTTTTAAATTTGTGTTGTTGTTGTTGTTGCTGTTCTTGATCAGATTGTGTACCGTATTTTGATTACCATGTTTTATATTTTGATGGTTATGTTTGTGAGTCATCTCTGATCATCTTTATGACTAACAGACGTTAAAGAACCACATAATGAGTCTTAAAGCATAGAAAGCATGAATGTTAAACTTTTTTGGTTTAGTCTACGAGTTTTACGAACTTTTCCTTCTGATGTGCATACTGTGATAATGAGAAAAGCAAGATAGGTGAGAAAGAATGAGATATGAGAACAAGAAGAGAAACTCCTGTGCGGCAGAAGCACTTTTGCTAAACGCCGTCATGCCAAAAGACTTGGTGCCTATAAACAGTGTGGTAGAGTTTTTCACAAGAAGAAATAGAACCAGTGTTTTGAACCAATTTTTGGTCGCACACTTAATCGATTAGACTGGATAGTGAATGGGCAGAGTAAGGATTATCTTGACACGCCATCCTATTTTGGTACTCTGCTTAACCGATTTGTGAGAGAGACAATTGAGAGAGTTATTGGTTGTTCAAATGGCACGGAGACAAATGAAGAATCGAATTAGAGTAGTTGGGATAAAAGTCAAGGGTCCAAATTTTTGTAAAAAAGTGTAAAAATCCTTTTTTTTTGTGCAAACTCTTTTGACTGAAATGAAAACATGGGCCGAGTAAGGAACGTCCCAAAATACCAACCTATAGCGTGGGTAGGGATTTGTCCTAAGGCGCCATGAAATTTGGTTTAAATTTTTATAAATAAACTTCTGTGATTGTGTGTAGAGTAGTGTAGAAAGGTTTTAATTTTGGTTTAATGTTCGAACACCAATTGGCATTCGAACTTCAGTTGCTTACAGTACTCATCCCCTAATGAAGTCTCTGATGGAAATGAAAATTACTGGGAGCTCAGTTCATTCGAACGCCAATAGCACGTTCGAACGAGATTAATGTTTGAACGCCAATAGCATGTTCGAACGATAGGACCTTATAGTACTTTGGTCTCTAACAGAACTCAAAAGTACTGGCAGCTCACCACGTTCGAACAACACTCCACGTTCGAACCATCTTTTAAAAATCCCTCTATATACGTTCGAACGTCAATAACGTTCGAATGTCACGACTCAGACTATAAAAGTCAAGATCGTTTTCCCCATTCAAAATCCCCAAAAACCTCCCAAAATCCTCCAAACCCTATAACCCCTTTTCACTCCCCAGCCCTCAAAACTCCACCCATTACCCATTTCCACCACAAATCGACCATCCCAAGACCATTTTCGGATCAAACATCATCATCTTCACAAGAAAACTCAAGATTTTCAAACCCTCTAAAGGCCAAAACCATGCCTAGAGTTAAGCTTTCTGCTTGGCGCAATCAACCAATAAACCAGGAACCTAACTATGTAGAAGAAGTCATTGAGGAAAAAGAGGGGAGGCAAGTGATGAAGAGGTATGATCGAACAAGGTTTCCCAATGCACTCAAAGATGAAAGGTATGAGATTTTCTTTCAAAACCATGCTATAGTCTGTGAGAGAGATGTTGTTGTTACTGACTTTACAGAATTGGGGATTTTGGAGGAAATGGAGAGGAGGAATTGGGTGTGGTTTTTGAGGAATGGTGGGGACGCCGTTGTTGACTTGGTGAGGGAGTTTTACTCCAACGCCGAGATCATCAAAGGTGCCATCCGGACATACGTAAAGGTACCCACATTGACGTGGATGAGGCGTACATAAAGGAAGTAAGGCAAGAGGTGCCTCGGGTGCAAAATCCAACTTACCCGGCAAAAAAGAATGTTGCGTTGGATGTGGTTGGGAAGGAATTGACAGGGATGGTTGATTTTTCGTGGTCGAGGTAGAATTTTTTGAAACAAGGGGAGCTCACCGATAAATACAAGATGCTAAATTTAATTGCGGTATCTGACCTTGCCCCCATAGGACAGAAAAATGAGATTTTACTTAAAATGGCTCGCTTGCTCTATGCATTGGAAAGAGGGCATAACATCGACCTCCCTTCATTGATTTTGAGTGAAATGAAGATGGGGTGTGATGAGAAGAGGAGTGGACTCCCTTTTGGCACTTTAGTGACTGAAATATGCACTGACAATGGGGTTAGGATAAGGCCTGAGATGGAGATCCAAAAGCCAATGGGGCCACTGAACAAGGGCTCTTTCAAGAGAAGCCAAGGGCATAATGGCGCCCTAGCGGCTAGACAAGAAGTGCCCCCTCCCCAAGGAGGCGATGAAGTGCAGAACAAGCTTGACTGGGTGGAGGAGAGAGAGATGGAGGAAGAGAGGGACCAAGCACCTACACAAGAGGCAGGACCCAGCTCCAGTACCCGGAGATCACAGAGAGATATTATGCTTGGCATCGAGGCCAACTAAGCCAAGATTCTCCGACAGCAGGAGGAGATTCTTGGCTATTTGAGGGGTGGAGCTAGTGGAGTGAATGGAGATAGAGGAGAGGATTGAGATGATGATTTCTGTTTTTGTTTGGGGTTGTTTATTGTTTCTTCTTTGGATGGTTTCTGGGGAATTTCTATACTGTTGTGGAGGGGTTTCTTCTTGATAATTCTTGTGGATGTTTGTTTCTTCTTATGATTCTTCTTTGTGATTTTTGGGGATATGTTGTAGATGATGGTGGATATTTGTTTTGGTGGATGTTTATCTTTGTTATTTCTTGTGGATAAGTGAAGTTTATGTTTTTGTGGATGATTGAATCATTGGTACCATTGTAAACACATCATCTTTTATGGAATGAATGATTCAGTTTATCACTTTTATTCATTTAAAATGCATGTATAGGATTAGCACTTTAATTATTGTTAATAAATAATGAAACATATATGAATGTTAAGATTGCTTGTGAAAATGACTAAGCACATTATCGGTTTGACACCTCAACTTAACAATCAAGACGTAAAACCTCATTTTGGAACCTTGATACTATCTCTATGATTGAATTGTCAAATGTACATCAGTATTAGCTATTCTTGAGGTATACGGTGATCAGACTCGAAAATGGAATCGCTATATAACCAACATTCCTCGGAACACCTGACATAATCAGTGGAGATGACAAAGAAAACTATGGTAAGTCTTGAGTTTTACGGTGCTTTTTGAGAGGATATCAACAATTACTCAAAGTAAGCTCTTTCACTTCCGATCTCTTTCAATAATCTAATTAACCTTGCTTTGATTGATGCAACTAAAGTGATCTATTTTCATAACCCACAAGGAACTTTTGCATACACATACATATTCACATACTTGAGAAAGGATTTTAGGCCATCTTTGAATTGACTTTGAGCCTTAGCTAATTCTTTTACAAAAGTATATCCCTAGTCAGCCATGCATGAGGCTTCAACGAATGAATTCCTTTTCGAAAAAAAAAAACCCGTGTGATGACCAAGCCACAAAAGTATATATCTACCATACCTTGCTATCTAATTTCTTGCATCCTCTTACAAATCAGTATGATACATAAAGGAAAGAAAAATAGAAAAGACAATGGTGGCTACTATTCAATAAAAGGAAAATCGGTGGAAACAATTGAAAGAGAAAAGATACAATGAGACAGGGAATTGCCAAGAAAGTGAAGAAAAAGAGAAAATAAAAGAAAGAAATCCAATTCCCAGGCAAAATGTCGAGAAGCTAGAATGTGTGCAACATTGCATAAAAAGATAGCTTTTGATCACCATTGATGTCATTTCATTAGCCACTTACCTCTGGCCCCATTACAACCTACAAAAAGTCCTAGGTGATCTCAAGTGTGATGCATATGTATGTTGTCTACTACAAGTGGGGTGTGTTAACTAGAATTTCGTTATTTGCATTAATATTCTTCCATGAGATTATGCCAAGGTTAAGTCTATTTTCCTCAAAACTTCACTCTTATACTAATTATGCATGATATTTTTTGACTGGCGATCTTTTGATCACATGCCCTTTTGAGAGATAAGCCACTATAATCAGAGCAATTTGTTTTGTTGAGAGCATTCCGAGAGAGGATTGTGAAATCAAAGCTATCCATGGAAGGTGAAAAAAGGGGAATGATTGTTATATACCAATTCTTGTCTCTAGAATGACCATTCTACTACTCAGGGAATTCAAAATGCCAATGTGACAGGTGCTAATTTTTGCATAGGGTAAGTACCAATGGAAAAGAAATGTAGGGGATAAGTCACGATTGAGGGTTGAGTGTCCTAATGACCATGATGCTAATTCATTTTTAGTCAGCAATCTCACATACATATTTGTTCGACTGAAGTTTGTGGGTAGCTTCACTTAAAACCCTCATGAGACAACACTTGTCCACTAGGGTAAACCTAGTGGTTCAACGGTTTGTTGCATAAGTTAAATGCAACCAAATGACCTACGAAAAAGGAATTTACATTTCATTGTTCATATATTACTAGAGACTAGCAATATTTAGGTTGGGGAGTGTGATTACTACTTAAATGTAGAATATTATTATGCTTTTTTTTGGACTAATTATACTTTGATGGAGTTTAAATGATGACATTTCAGGTTCTAAAGTGTAAAAGGGTGCAAGGGAAACAAAAATCACACTTGAATGTAACACTAGCGCATTAGGGAACAAAATTCGAGAAGCTTGGAACAAAGTAGGAATGTTCGAACGCCAACTCACGTTCGAACGTCCACTGGAACAAAGACAAGACCAGACTGTGAAGACATGGTGTGTTGCAGCTAAGAACCAAGGCCCTGAGGAACTTGAGTACCATGCTCGAATGCCAACTCACGTTCGAACATCCACTGGAACAAAGACAAGACCAGACTGTGAAGACATGGTGTGTTGCAGCCCAAAACCAAGGCCCTGAGGAACTTGAGTACCACATTTGAACGCCAACTCACATTCCAACGTCCACTAGAACAAAGACAAGACCAACTGTGAAGACATGGTGTGTTGTAGCAAGGAAGGAAGTGTACTTAAGTACCATGTTCGAATGCCAATCACGTTCGAACGTCCACTAAAGACCTGGGTAATGAGTGAAAACTGCCAAGTCTTGCATGAAGTATGGAAGTGGGTTTCCTCAGAGGACCACAGACCACTTAAGTGATATGGTCAAACCCTATCTGGCATTCGAACGCCCATAAAGCAAAAACAGAAGACACGTTCGAACGACAGACACCGTTCGAACGTCCGTACTGCAAAAACATAGACAATGTTTGAATGTCAACTCACGTTCTCCACAGACTGCCAGCAGAGTAGTTGGTCTTTCACTTGGACTTGGGTGGCATCCACTATTCATTCGTCCTCTCCTATCTTCCCCCCTCCCCTTCCTTGCCTATAAATACCCCCATTAAGGGAGCTTCAAAGGGGATCCTTTTCTCTTGTAAAGTAGAGTAGAGAGCTAGTTCTTGTACATTTCTTATTTTTGTTTTATTTTGCATTTGTATCAACCATGATGGAGGCTTAGACTCCCCTTGTAGTTGAAGTCTTTTATTTACTTGAGCTAAGTCTTTACATTCCTATTGTGACAACCATCATGGAGGCTTAGACTCCTCTTGTAGTTGTACTTGCTTTTATTTACAAGTATCAAGAGAGATAGCTCATTTTTTGGTTGTGGGGGAAACCCTCCAAAAGTAACTAGCTTTCTTCTACTTTATTTCACTTCCATTGCTTGAGCTTCCTTCTTTCTTAGAAGAGTGAAACTCTTCCACTTTTCTAGAGCTTTCTCAAAGCCTTGAAGGGTGGAATGTGATTCACTTATTCTTCATTGAAGATAAGCTATTTGTTTATTTTGCTTCACTTAGTAGCTCCTCTACTTGGAGGAATGAGTATCACTCACTTTTCTAGCTTTGTCAAGGCCATGAAAAGTGAGTAGTTCCTCATTCACTCTTTAGTAAGAGGTGATGAATATGTAAAGATTATCCAAAATTTATGTTTGTGCAACTCATTTATGCTTTAATGCTTTATATTCCACTTGCTCATTGGATGATTGAATGCATCTAGCAAAGCTAAGGTACTTTGTATAACCAAGGGCTCCTTTTATGATATGGATGACTCCTACATAGAAAGACCTGTTGGTTCAAGGCAAGAACCTCGGCTAGCTCTTCATGACAACCTTTCAATCTCCACCATTATTACGCTTTATTCAAAGAATGGAACATTAATGCCATCGTTGGATGCCTTGTAGAAACACTTGCTTGTTTGTAGACGGGTTAAGTCTCGGCACAGACAATTCTTGTAAACTTCTAGAAAGGTGTCAGAATAATGTGCTTAATTCTCACAGTCTATCTTTATCTTCCGATTAACTTGCTATTGACACGGGAGTTAATTGAGTTATAAAGCACAAACATAATAAATCGTATAATCAATTACATGTTATGATCTTCAAACTATAGAGTGGTTGTTATCTCTGCTAATTTATCTTATATTTTGTCTAGAAAAAGATCCATTGAAAAGAATCTTATATTCTATCTAGAAAACCCCACAACTTCAAATTCTCAAGACTTCCAGTTACTTGGTCTCTATTATTACTTACTTCAAAACACCAATCATAGTTTCTTGTGGATTCAACTTCGGACTTAACCGGATTATTACTACAAGTTGATCGCCTACACTTGGGTGTACACATTTCGGATCAAGTCACTATACATAATATATGCAATAACACACTTAATTTCACATAGGCATTTAATCACATAAAATGCCCAAATTCATCACATAGCTCAAGAAATTACATTAAGTGATTTTTACATACCAAATTATCAAAACTTTCAAGAAATCGCAAGTTAGCAATTTATAATTACCAATTCATAGTAGAATTGAATTTTCCTATTTTCATTAAATCAACTACAATAGACAAGTGTTAAAATACATCTAACAACCTACCCATGTCACATAATCATCATAGGTTGGAAATAAACTTAGTTAGGATGAAAACCCTATCTCTTGAAGCATATAATAATAGTAGAAAAGCCTTCAAGAATACCTCCCAAACTCTAAATTTGATTTCCCCAAGAGTTTATTTTTGAATCTTTAGTGAAATCTATCTTTTTTGGCATGGTTGCGTAGCCCTCATCGCATAGATGAACTTTAATACTTGGCCTGAAGGATTCCGACCAGTGATACTCCGTAGATCGTAGAGAGAAGGTAGAGCTTCCTCTCTTTTTCTCTCTTCCCTCTTTTCTCTTACAACGTTAAAACCCAATAGAGATTTGTGCAGAAAAATTAGATTTTTGTCTCTTATTTATACTCTTTAATGCTTGGTCCACGTCGTGCCACGCGTTCTCTATTCTTTGATCCATTTTTGTCCCGAAATGATTAAATTTTGTTTGGTTTAAATTCAAAATATTTTTATATGAACTTCCCTTAAATTAGTTTAAAATTTTCAAAATTTTATTTCTGGGGACATTTTTGAGGTCACCGAACACCCGGTCACCTCGTAAAATGAGAAAAATTCGATTGCCTCGAAATTCAACAAAATTTGACAGGGTAACTAGATTTTCGTGAGACAAATCCAACGGTGAGGTTTGTTTTATTATTCGAGTTCTAGAAAAGTACGAGGTTTCATCCTACACTGAAGTGAAAAATTACTATTTTGCCCCTTTTCACAAAAATTCAAATTTATTTAGGTTTTATACATGAAGTACTATACGGACCACCAAAGGACCGACCCAACGAGAGCAAAGTTTTCTGGGAAAATGGTGAAAATGGGAGTTGTATAAGTGTTCCTTTTATCTTGGTTCAAAGGACTTTCTCAAAATATCCTGCTCATGAAAAAACTTTGTTTTTTATTTATATATACGGGCACTCTCAACTCATCTTTGCGAATCTCCTCTAACTTGTAAAACCCCATACTAAAATTAGATAATAATAATATCATCTTAATTTTTTTCCTAGGATGAATAAAAAGATTATAGAAACCTCAAATCATTGTTGAAGGATTGATCATGAAGTTTGAGTTTCGAGCAAACTGACTTTCGAGTCAAACTTAGTTTTGAAGGTGTTTAAACTTGAGAAGAGTGACTAAGTAATTTTGTAAATATTTTTAGATCAAAATAAGATTTACATTGAATCTAAAAGGTTGAAAAACCTTGGAAGATGTTATATGGAGTGCATTAGAAGTTTAGAAGTATTTCAGAGTTAAAACCTATTTTAGAAAGTATTTGGGTAGGAAGGAATTTGACATAATTTTAGTTTTTTTGATATAACTTTATATCCTAATGTCTGATTAACTTGAAATGTTTACAATAGACACTAGACTTCCAGTGCTACAAAAGTTTATTTCACAAAAATTTCCTAAATTGACCTCTAACTAGGCCAAAACTTCTTTGGAAGTTTAGATAAAAACTGGAGTCCATTCAAACATGAATGGATCTGTTCGAATGACAGTTAGTTCCAATACTTTTGTGTCTAACAAAAACTCTGATAGAAAAACAAAAGTATTGGGAGCAAGCAATGTTTGAATGCCCAATATGATGTTCAAAAGTCTTGTAAATAGTTTAAAATTCAAGCCTCTAGTTCAAATGTGCTATCCAGATTTTGAGTATTAGGTTTGCACTAATTAAACTATTTTCTCATCCTATAAATACCTAAACATGCCCACTTTAACCCTATTTCATCAGTTCTTAATCCTAGAGAACCTTAGAGAGTTAAAGAGAAGTAGAGAAACAAAAGATTGTAGGAGGATTCTCACGTTGGAATGAATCAAATATGCTAGGTTTACACACAAAGTATGGAATTAAGGTAAGGGATTCTTCTCAAGTTCTTTCATTGAGACATAGGGAATTATATAGATGTATGTTTTTAATCTTCATGATGGTTATATGATAAATACTTATGAGTTCTTGATTTATTTATCATTGAAACAAAGTTTTGAACAAAATATATGTTTGAGTTCAAGGAATACTTGTTGCTGAATTTTTAAAATCCTAATTCTGCTAAATACATGTTTTATTGTGAAACATATATGGATTCATGATTTCTAAATTCCTATTATTGATTAAATCATGCTTTCATCTAATACTTGTTCTTGCTCCAAGAAATTTTAATTTTTGGCAAAATCATAGAATTTTGAATATCGAAACTGTGAAATTTTTCTTGAGATGATCTTTTGCATATTTTAATTCTTTTATTATGGTAGCGTATTGAGATTGTGTAATTATGATACTTGCATTATTAATGGAAATTGAAACTGGTTAAGATTGTGGTTGTTGAAAAAATTGTGGTTTCATCTCTTGTATGGTTTGGGGTTTACAAACATGAATTGCCTTCAAGAGCAGCCATAGAGTGTTAAAGGTTAGTCTATCCCAGTGGGGGTGAGATGGTTACCTAATACTTATAGTGGATTATTGTTTGTGAGAGAAACCACTATTGTTCATGTAGGTTCGAGGCTAAGGGTGTAAAACCCGGGTAAATTTGAACTTTTTATGAAAAAGGGCAAAACGATAATTTGTCATTATAGTGCGGGTTAAAAACCCATATTTTTCTAGTGCTCAGATAATGAAATAAATCTCACCGTTGAATTCTTCTTGTGAAACTTAGTTATCCAGATAATTTTTGTCAAATTCTGAGATAGTCTGATTTTTTGCATTTTACGAAACGATCAAATGTCTGGTAACCTCAAAAACATCTCCAAAAATAAATTTCATAAAATCTTTTTATAATTGAATTTAAGTTCATATAAAAATAATTTGAACTTAAATTGGGATGAAATTATGTCGTTTTGGGACAAAATTGGTCCTGAAAATAGGGAACGTGCGGTGCGACGCGGATTGCACAATTAAAGCGTATAAATAGGGAGAAATATCTGATTTTCTCCCTATTTGTCATCAGACTTCTAATGTTGGAAGGGGAAGAGAGTGAAGGAGAAAAGAAAAAGAGAAGATCAAGACTTCTCCGATCTACATAGTTTCGCCAGTCAAAATTCTTCGGACCAAGAGTTAAAGTCGATCACCGTGACGAGGACTACACAACCACACCAAGAACGAAGGATTTCACCAAAGATCCAAAGAAGAGATTTTGAGAAATCAAGAGTTTTGGGGTTATGTTGGTGTTCTTGAAGATTCTACCTTTCATTTACGCTTCAAGTGGTAGGGTTCCCTCCTACTTTGGTTTATTTCAAAACTAGGATGTCCATATGGAATGGGTAGGTGTATAACTATGTATGTTACTTGCCTATTGTTATAGAAATGAGGAAAGGGGCATAGAAATGGTCTGAACAAATTTCTAGCTTGAACTTGAGATGTGGAAGTTATTTGTGTAATTCCTTAGAAATTGGTTTTACATGGGCATGCTATGTGTTTATATTATGCATTGTGAATAAAGTATGTTATTGACATAGATTGTGTAATAACATGCTTGTGAATTATTGTGGAGGCATGTTGTTAATATATTAGCATCATGATAAATTGTGGTAATTATATGCTTAGGATATACATTGCCATGGGATGTCTTGATGTGCGGTTAAATTGCTCATTTGACATTCATTGCATTTTGAGCATGAAGTTAGCATCACATTCATGGGCATTATGCATGAGTATGGGTGTGTGAGTACATGGTTTAATCAAACACCACACTTGGTGGTTGATGGGTAGGCTCGAAAACGTTGGATTGAATATCCGACTGAGTCGCACGTTGTATGAAAAACTTGTGTCAGGTATAGCAAGAATGACTAGACACGTCCTCGGGTGCAAGACCCGGCTACTTGGTTCATACACTCCCTTGAGGTGCAATTTCAGAAAAGTGTAATGGTGTGCGGAACTGGTGGTGAGACTCTGAGAATCCGAATACCTAAATAAAGACACATGAACCTGTTTATAAAATAGTCATTCGGTGTAAAACATCAATGATGGGGGACTTGGAATGTCCTGGGTTTTTCATACATGTAGTATTGCATGGTGTGAAGGGAGTCGAAAAATCTTGGGGTATATTGCATGAGTGAGTCTCATCTCATTTCATGGCATGACATGGTAGAATTCTAACACAAAATTGCATATACTAAATTGGAATGGACGATACTCGTTGATTGTACATACGCACATTGCATATGCATCTAGGTTGGGGGAGTAGCCTCTGTAAGGGATACTTTATTGAGCGTGACTCATCCTATATGGAAAAATATTTTAGGTGTGGGATATACACTGGCGGGTGACGCTCATTCGGGGCCTCGAGGATGAAGGGAGGCCGACTTGTGGCCTTTACTCCATATTTTGTAAAACATTGTGAAAATTTATGATTTGGGTATGTAATCGTATAAAATTGTTGTTGTATATATTAGGTTTTATGTGAAAAAAACCTTATTAAGCATGTTTTGGATGGTGGTGGAAGGGATTGGAATGAGTTTGGAATACAAAACAGGTGAAATAGGCAAAAGTTAGCAAAGCATACCGGTATGGCGTACCGGTATGACGAGCTCCAGTAGGCAAACCCTACCGATAGAGATTTTTTAGTAGGCAAACTCTACCGGAATACCCTACTGGTAGAGATTTTCCAGTGGGCAAACCCTATCGGTACACCTTACCGGTATGAACTTTTCCAGTAAGCTCACCCTTCCGGTATGCCCTATCAGTAGGCCTTCTAAAAATTTAAAATTTTAAAAATTATTTTGCCATACTTTTGGACTTTGAATTCTTTGGTTCCAAGGGTATAAATGGACATAAAATAAAGATGAATTGTGATATGTTGGATCTGGTTGGGTCAAATGGCAAAATATGCATGTGTTATATGCGTGGATAACAATCCCGGTTAAAGGGTTCTCTTGACGTGAAGTCGTATTGGGAGACAATCATGGGTATTTTTGCGGGTTGACGGATGGTCAACGGTTGACAAAGGACCCCCAATTTTAAGGGTGTCACAGCTTGGTATCAGAGCATAGGTATGCGATTTACCTAAGGCTTGATGGGCATGGGTTTAGACCATTGCATTCATTGTGCATTTCATGTTATGTGCTTAAATTGCTACATGATTTGTGCTATGTGCTATGTGGATTATATGTATGGTGAAATGTATATGAAAAAGAGAAACACTAGGGTTAGAAAACATAATCTTGTGGTTCGAAAAAAGTGATGAACGGAATAGTTCAAGGTGTAGATGTCTACTAGTAGGTGGCACATGCATTACTAGGGAGACAAGGAGAGAAATCTCAAAGTTTAAATTTAGTCCCTATTTTGGGACACTAAGTGAGGCTCTATTGCTGTCTGAAATGCGTGTAGATGGCAAATAGGGGAAGAGGACGCCGAGGTAATGGGCGGAACAATGATCAACCTCCACCGGCTTTTAACCAACAAGCCTTCGTGGAGGCTATTGGTGCTGCGGCTGCTATAATTGCACAGGCTAGTGCAAGTGCCAGTCAAAGAGGCTCAAGTAACCTCCAAAAGTTCAAGGCACACAAGCCTCTGATTTTTTAGGAAGGGATAGATCCGATGGTAGCTGACTATTGGTTTCGGCATGTTGATAAGATTTTAGAGGCAATGGAGATCACTTTCGATGCCACAAAGATAAGTCTAGCTGCATTCCAGCTAGAGTGAGAAGCCCAACTATGGTGGGATTGGACAAAGGACTCTAAGAATTTGGAGGCAATGACATGGGGAGAGTTCTGAGAGCTCTTCATGGGCAAATACTTCCCAGCGGCTGTTCGACAGTTGAAGGCAAGAAAATTCTTAGATTTTAGGCAAGGGACAATGACGGTGCAGAAATACGTGGCTAAGTTCACTGAGTTAGCCCGTTTCGCCGATGACTACGTGGCCATAGACATGGCCAAGGTGAGGAAGTTTGAGATGGTCTGAAATTGTCCATCGGGGATAAAATTGTGGGCCACTGCCTGTAAAACTTGGATTCGATGGTCACGACAGCTATGACCATTGAGAGAGAAGTTGAGGATGCACGAAACATTTGGGAAGCGGGTGCTAAAGACAAGAAGAAGGAAGGCTAATCCTCTTCTTCTAGCTTTGGAAAGAGGCAGAAGACTTTTACTCCTTAGGGACATCAGCGACATGGTCATGGCTATCAAGGCCAAGGCCAAGGTCAATCCTCCCAAGGAGGGAGAAATCAGAGGCCTTCCTATCATGTAGGTCAGGGGACTTGCTATCATTGCCACCAGTCGGGTCACATGAAGAGGGATTGTCCTCAGAGGTAGAGATCCCAGAGTTATGGGACGTCTTAGTCCCAGTCATCCATGGGGCAGCCACAAACGTACTTTGTTCCTCCCTACCCCACCATGGGCCAGGGAAACTAGTACTAGTTCAAGGGTGCTACTCAGGCCCCTGCCACTTTACGAGTGGGGCCTCCGTAATCTGGTCAGATGAGCTAGAGCATGGGTCGAGGTCGAGGTCAAGGATAGGGCTCACAAGCTGGGACTTCAGGGATCTAGGGGCATGTTTAGACCATTATGCTTCAGACTGAGCCAGTGGATCAGTCAGTGATATATGATACATTTCTACTCTCTCGCTTATGGGCAAGGGTATTATTTGACTCTGGTGCATCTCATTCTTTTATTGCTGCATCATGTGTGAAAGATTTGGACTTAGAGGTTGAGACCTTGGAAGAGTCATTGTATGTGAATTCAGCCCTAAGAGCTAGGGTGAGTATTGATCAGATATGTCAGGGTTGTGAGATAGAGATCTCGGGAATTCTACTCACTGTAGACCTTAGGGTCATGGACATGTTGAAGTTTGATGTCATCCTTGGAATGGATTGGTTGGCGGCACATCGAGTCGTCATTGATTGTGGTCGTAAGAGGGTCAATGCCTATACTCTGGAGGGTATTTATTTCAAGTTCCAGGGGAAAAGCATGACGCTTTATCCTAAGCCGTGTATGACTCCCGTTGGCATGGGTAGTTGATGAGTTGACTTGCGAGCCTTACCTTAGAGGATAAGTTAAGACAGGAGTTGGGTCTACCTTGAGTTGTGTGTGAGTATGAGGATATTTTTTCAGACAAACTTTCGGGATTACCTCCCCATCGGAATGTAGACTTCAACATTGAGTTGCATCCCGATACATCGCCTGTTTCTATGACTTCACATAGGATGGCACCAGCTGAGTTGCAAATACTCAAGGTTGAATTGCAAGAATTGTGGGACAAGGGCTTTGTTAAACCAAGCACTTCATCATGGGGTGCTCCGGTATTGTTTGCCAAGAAGAAGGATAAGCTGCTTCGATTGTGTATAGACTATCAGTAGTTGAATTGGGTTACTATCAAGAATAGGTACCCTTTGCCGAGGATTGATGATCTGTTTGATTAGCTAAGGGAAGCGCGGGTCTACTCTAAAATAGTTCTTTGCACGGGCTACCATCAGTTGAGGATTAGGGATGCAGATATCCCTAAGATGGCGTTTAGAATGTGGTATGGGCATTTCGAGTTCACTGTGATGCCATTTGGATTGACGAATGCCCCAACAACATTCATGGATCTCATTCATAGGGTGTTCCAACCCTATTTAGATTAGTTTGTTGTAGTATTTGTTGACGACATCCTGATCTACTCTAAGTTCTGAGGAGGAGCATGAGGGTCACTTGAGGATTGTTCTCCAGACATTGAGAGATCACTAGTTATACGCCAAGTTCAGCAAATATGAATTTTGGCTTACGGAGGTAAAATTTTTAGGACACATGATGTCGGCTTTGGGTGTATCTGTGGACCCGGAGAAGGTGGAGGTGGTTATGAGTTGGGAGAGGCCGAAGTCATTCTTCGAGATATGTAGTTTCTTGGGATTGGTGGGGTATTACAGGAGGTTCATCGAGGACTTCTCCCGACTAGCTACACCTATGACTAAGCTGACCCGAAAAAAGGTCGAGTTTCAGTAGGATACTTCGTGCGAGAAGGCATTCTAGGAGTAAAAGAGGAGGCTTACTTCAGCTCCTATTTTGATAGTTTCGGAAAGGGGACAGATGGACATGGTATACTATGATGCCTCCAGAGACGGGCTGGGTTGTGCTTTGATGTAGTCTGGGAGAGTGGTGGCTTATGATTCTCAGTAGTTAAAGAACCATAAGCAGAATTACCCTACACACGATATGGAGTTGGCGGCCATTGTCTTTGCCTTGAAGGCTTGGCACCACTATTTGTATGGGGAGCAGTTTGAAGTATTTTCGGACCACAAGAGTCTGAAGTATATTTTTACAAAGAGAGACTTCAATATGAGGCAACGTAGGTGGATGGAGTATCTGGAGGACTATGACTTCACTTTACATTACCATCCCGATAAGGCAAATGTGGTGACTGATGCACTCAGCCGGAAGTCACGAGGAGTATTAGCTAGTGTGACTTCCTGGGAATGGTAGATGTTTGAGACTGTAGGACAATTTGGACTGCATTATCGGGGTCAGGCTCATGGTGTTTTTGGGAGCTTGGTGGCTACACCTTCCCTATTGAGCAGAGTGATCGAGTCCTAGAGACAGGACCTAGAGTTATCATCCATCAGGGATTATGTGCATGTGGGTACCGGTGACGAGGGCTTGGCCATTCACTCAGATGGCAGTCTTCGGTATAGGGGAAGGGTTGTGGTTCCCCAGTTAGCAGATTTGAGGGAGGAGATCCTTAGAGAATTCCATTGCTCCTGATTTGCTGTGCATCTAGGTGGCACGAAGATGTACCATGATTTTCGTTGCCAGTATTATTGGAGCGGAATGAAGGGACATGTTGGAGACTTTGTCAGACGATGTCTCACATATCAGCAGGTTAAGGCTGAGCACCAAAGACCAGCAGGGTTGCTCTAGCCTTTGAAGGTAGCTGAGTGGAAGTGGAAGCACGTCACGATGGATTTTGTGACTCACTTGCCACGAACATCGCAGGGACATGACACGGTGTGGGTGATAGTGGACCGACTTACAAAGTTGACACACTTTTTGGCCATGCGAATGACCTTCACACTGGAGGAATTCTGTAAATTATATATACGGGAGATTGTCCGGTTGCATGGGGTGCCCATTTCTATAGTATCGAATTAGGATCTCAGGTTTACGGCTCACTTTTGGGAGAGTTTCCAACGAGCATTGGGAATACAGTTGATAATGAACATTACTTTTTATTCCCAGATGAAAAGTCAGTCGAAGAGGACCATCTAGATATTAGAGGACATGTCACGGGCATGCGTCCTAGATCTCAAGTGTAGTTGGGAAGAACATTTACCCTTAGTGGAGTTTGCCTACAATAACAGTTACCAGGCGAGCATATAGAAGGCACCCTATGAGGCACTATATGGGAGGCCTTATCGTTCTTCGGTTTGTTAGACAGAGGTTGGAGAGAGACAATCTATGGGTCAAGATTTGGTTAGAGACGCCTCAGATAAGATGGACCTAATACGAAATTGCTTCTTACGGCTCAAAGCCGATAGAAGAGCTATGCTAACAGACGAAGACGACCTCTAGAGTTTGAGGTGGGAGGTCACGTTTTCTTGAAGGTGATGCCTACGAGAGGAGTGATCAGGTTCGGCAAGCGTGAAAAATTATTGCCGAGATATATCGGGCCCTTTGAGGTGCTTGAGATTGTTGGCACAGTTACTTACCGATTGACATTACTACCGAGTCTATCAGGTGTTCACACGATGTTTTATGTCTCTATGCTCTAGAAGTATACTCAAGATCCGACACATGTAGTAGATTGGGGTGAGTTGATTGTTGATGTGGATGGGACCTTCGAGGAGGGACCGGTGCGCATCATGGATAGCCGGGATCAGGTTTTGCGAGGCAAGCCCGTGAGACTACTGAAGGTACTGTGGCAGCATCGTGGTGTGGAGAAGACAACATGGGAGCGTGTGGATACCATACGTACCAACTATCCATTCCTGTTTACGAATAGAGGTACAATTTTATAATCATAAGTATGATATTACTGTTGCGTATGCATGTGGTTTAATGTGCATGTGTGTGTGAATTTCGAGGACGAAATTCTTTTAAGGGGAAAGAATATAAAACACGGATAAATTTGAAATTTTTACGAAAAAGGATAAAACGGTAATTTGCCACTATAGTGCGGGTTGAAAACCCATATTTTTTTAGAGCCTAGATGATGTAACGGACCTCACCGTTGAATTCGTCTTGCGAAACTTTGTTACCTGGATAATTTTCGTCGAATTTTGAGATAGTCTGATTTTTTGTGTTTTACAAGACTACCGAATGTTGGATGACCTCAAAAACGTCTCAAAAAATAAATTTTATAAAATTTTCTTATAGTTGAATTTAAGTTCATACAAAAATAATTTGAACTTAAACCGGGACGAAATTAAGTTGTTTTGGGACAAAAACAAACCTAAAAATAGGGAACATGCGGTGCGACGTGGACCGCACAATTAAAGGGTATAAATAGAGAGAAATATCTGATTTTCTCCCTATTTTTCATCAGACTTCTCACGTTGGAAGGGGAAGAGAGTGAAGGAGAAAAGAAAAAGAGAAGATCAAGACTTCTCTCTGCGATCTACGAAGTTTTGCCAGTCGAAATCCTTCGGACCAAGAATAAAAGTCGATCACCGCGACAAGGGCTACACAACCACACCAAGAATGAAGGATTTCACCAAAGATCCAAAGAATAGTTTTTGGGAAATCAAGAGTTGTAGGGTTATGTTGGTGTTCTTGAAGATTCTACCTTTCATTTACGCTTCAAGAGGTAGGGTTCCCTCCTACTTTGGTTTATTTCAAACCTAGGATGTCCATATGGAATGGGTAGGTGTATAACTATGTATGTCACTCGCCTATTATTATGGAAATGAGGAAAGGGGCATAGAAATGGTCTAAACAAATTTCTAGCTCGAACTTGAGATGTGGAAGTTATTTTTGTAATTCCTTGGAAATTGGTTTTACATGGGCATGCTAAGTGTTTATATTATGTATTGTGAATAAAGTATGTTATTGACATAGATTGTGTAATAACATGCTTGTGAGTTATTGTTGAGGCATGTTGTTAATATATTAGCATCATGATAAATTATGGTACTTAAATGCTTAGGATATACATTGCCATGGGATATGTTGATGTGCGGTTAAATTGCTCATTTGACATTCATTGCATTTTTGGGTATGAAGTTGACATCACATTCATGGGCATTATGCATGAGTGTGGGTGTGTGAGTACATGGTTTAATCAAGCACCACACTTGGCGGTTGATGGGTGGGCTCGGAAACATTGGATTGAATATTCGACTGAGTCGCACATTGTATGAAAAACTTGTGTCGGGTATAGCAAGAAGGTCTAGACACGTCGTCGGGTGCAAGACCCGACTACTTGGTTCATACACTTTCCTGATGTGCAATTCCGAAAAAGTGTAACGGTGTGCGGAACCGGCGGTGAAACTCCGAGAATCCGAATACCCAAATAAAGACACATGAACTTGTTTATAAAATAGTCATTGGGTGTGAAATATCAATGACGGGGGCTTGGAATGCCCTGGTTTTTTCATACATGTAGCATTGCATGGTGTGAAGGGAGCCGGGAAAGCTTGGGGTATATTGCATGAGTGAGTTTCATCTCATTTCATGGCATGACATGGAAGAATTTCAACATGGAATTGCATATACTAAATTGGAATGAACGATGCTTGTTGATTGTACATGTGCACATTGCATATGCATTTAGGTTGGGGTAGTAGCCTCTGTAGGGGATAATCTATTGAGCATGACTCACCCTATAAGGGAAAACATTTCAGGTGCGGGATATACACCCACGGGTGACGCTCATTCGGGGCCTTGAGGATAAAGGGAGGCCGACTTGTGGCCTTTACTCCATACTTTGTAAAACATTGAAATGAGTTTGGAATGCAAAACAGGTGAAACCGGCAAAAGTCAACAAAGCATACTGGTATGGCGTACCGGTATGACGAGGTGCAGTAGGCAAACCCAACCAGTATACCCTATTGGTAGAGATTTTTCAATAGGCAAACCCTACCAGTAGAGATTTTCCAATAGGCAAACCCTACCGGTAGGAACTTTTCCAATAAGCTCACCCTACCAGTAGGCCTTCCAAAAATTTAAAATTTTAAAAATTATTTTTCCATGCTTTTGAACTTTGAGTTCTTTGGTTTCAAAGATATAAATGGACATAAAATAAAGATGAATTGTGGTATGTTAGACCCGGTTGGGTCAAATGGCAAAATATGCATGTGTTATACACGTGGATAACAATCTCGGTTAAAGGGGTTCTCTTGATGTGATGTCAGATTGGGTGACAATCATGGGTATTTCTGCAGGTTGACAGATGGTCAACGATTGACAAAGGAACCCCGATTTTAGGGGTGTCACAAAGGGGTGGTATAACTTTAATGGGAAGGATTCATCAATGTTATGGTAGACGGTATACGCCCTTCCTAAAATTGTTTGTGATGTGCCCTGTAAGAAATGATTGAGATTGTGTGGTTGCGGTGGGTGAACAAGGTAGAATTGTAGTGTAGAATCCTGAGAAGCAACGAACATACATGAGAATATGAGATGTTGCTATTGAGTTATTATTTGATTGCTTTAATTCTGATATGTTTTTTTTTCTGTCATTGATTTAGTGTATTCTGTACAATTGATATTTTTACAGTTGCCATTGTTTTGCTTTCAAAACAATATATATGTTATTTTTCAAAAGCGACTTGTGTCATTTTTATTGTTTTAAAACCTTATTTGGATTTGAGAGAAATTTCCTGCGGGCTTTTACTCACCCCTACAACACATTCAGAAATTTTGGCATAGAAGAAAATGTCAAATTAGATGAGCAAGTGGACTACGAGGCATTGGAGGATCAAGATGTGGATCCTAAAGTGGAGGCTTAGAGATGCTTCTTCGTAGTCTAGATTATTTTTAGATTCGGGTGCGAAACAATGTTTCAACTAGTTTTTCTTATTCTGCTGCTAAATACTATTTGGTTTCGAATTGTTAGTTGGAGAAGTTACAATGTTTTATTGACTTTTGTATTTATTCTTTGTCAGATAGATGAATAATTTATTATTTAATAGTTATTGTAGTTGCTCTCATGATTGGATGGTTTATAGATAGTAATGTCTTCCCGGGTGGATTTTGGGGCATTACATAAGTAATTCAGTTTCAAATTTTTATGGATTTTAGCTAGATCTAAATTGAAATTGTGGGTCTTGATAGCCCAATAAGCTCGATGCTTCGTCTAAACTGGCAAATGACAAGCCCTATCATAGACCAACCTATAGGGAGACATACCTAATTGTGTCTTAAAAGTAGTATAGTATGCCCGTAAAACATCAGTTAACCTATGTGACAAATCCTTATAGTTTACATTAACCGTTCTCTAATATATGCTTAATCTCCTTATTAGCTAACTCAGTTTGGTCATTGGTCTGTGGATGGTAGTCAGTAGAGACCTTGTGTGTATTTCCATATTTATGCACTAGGGTAGCAAATGGGCTACTACAAAAATGCAGGCCACAATCACTAATAATTGCCTTAGGCATTCCTAATCTAGACAAGATATGTTCTTTTAGGAATTTAATCACAATCTTATAGTCATTAGTCCTAGTTAGGATTGCCTCTACCCATTTAGACACATAGTCTACAGCCAGTAGAATATAAAAATAGCTAAAAGAAATTAGGAAATGACTTATAAAATCCATGCCCCAACAATGAAACACCTCTATCACGACGATTGGGGTGAGAGGCATCATATTCCAATGTGTCATACTACCTAATCTTTGACAGTGTTCATAGCTTTTACAGAAATGGAAGCAATCTTTGAATAGTATTGGCCAACAGAAGCCACACTGTAGAATCTTAGTTGAAGTCTTCTAGGAGGAAAAGTGAGCTCCACATGCCTCGGAATGGAAAAAAAAAAAGATAACTTCTTGTTGCTCATCATCTGTTACACATCTCCTTGATCACCTAGGGAATGGCTTAGAGATGCTTCTTTGTAGTCTAGATTATTTTTAGAGTTGGGTGCGAAACAATGTTTCAGCTAGTTTTTCTTATTGCGTTACTAGATACTATTTGGTTTTGAATTGTAAGTTGGAGAAGTTACAATGTTTTATTGGCTTTGGTATTTATTCTTTGTTAGATGGATGAATGGTTTATTATTTAATGATTATTGTAGTTGCTCTCAATGATTGGATAATTTTTAGATAGTAATGTCTTACAGGAAGGATTTTGGGGCGTTACAAGTTTGGTATCAGAGCTTAAGAATTAGGTCTTACATGAGAGCTATAGGTTATGGACTATCACTAGATTATTAGGTTAGGTTAAAAAAAAAAAAATTTTAGGCTCGAATTTGTTTGAAGTTATAAGTTTATAAGACAGGTGTATTTTTTGTTTAGTTAGGTTAGGGATTAATTATTTGTTCGAATTCATGAGTTAACCAGCTAAGAGGAATTGAAGAAAATTTTGGGATGGATGCTAGTTTTATATCATGTCGTTATAGACAATTCTAGGAGAGAGATGGTAATTTTTCTTTTGGTTAGTAAATTATGATAGACATGAATCTTTATGCAAGTGATATTATTTTATATTGGAGATGATATGAGATATGATTTTTGACAAAAGACACCCAAACTAGAGTTGGACAACTATAGTAGAACCATCAATTAAGTAGACTATCTTTCACTAATTGAACCATAACTCTTCATTGGAAAGTCCAAATTATGCTTCATTTTTTTTTAGAAGCTTAACTTGTATATCTTTCCAGCCATATAGGTCACATATGCTAGAAACACCCGACTTAAATCAGTTTATTCTCTAAAGTTGATCAAAATTGTGCAATGTGCTATTCATTGGATAGCAAAGTGTCGTGTTTTTCTTCTTAGACTATAAAGGACTTATCTTTAAGCAACTTCTACACTATTTAGGCTTTGATTTAGAGACACCTCCATATTGATTGAAGTGTTTTGATGGATAACAATATAAATGTGACTATGATTTGGTGCCTTGTTGACTCTAAGTATTCTATTCTACTATTAGTGTTGCTTATATTTTTGGATGTGTGGAGGTAAGGTCAACTTATATACTTTTAATATGGACTAAGTTTTGAATAATAGGGTTATGGAAAGTTATGTGTGTTAATTAAAATTCATAGGAATTAAGGAATAAATGTAGTTTTGCTTTTACGATATGAACCATTTGAGTTTATGTTTTCCTCTAGGGTGAGTACAATGATATGAGATAGTGTAATTATCAAATATGATAAATTGAAGAAATACGGTGAAGTAACATCGAATGAGAAGCCTATTTTGGAATAATATTAGGAATTATGGTTATGATTCTTAAATGGATTAGAGTTTGTTTTGAGAACCACAAACTTGAGGTTACCAATATTAGTTTGAAAATATTACTCAGAACTTATTAAATTTACTTTGGAAATATTAATGATTTAGAAGGGTCATACATAGGATACTCATTGAGAACATTATACTTAGGTAATTGATGAGTGTGGAACATTGCACATTTAACAACCTCATTGCATCCATTTGAACTTTTTTTTTGTAATGAATTTTGGAAAATTGGATTCAAATTGAAGATTAATGGAGAATGGATTGATTGCATGTGGTATGATGGGAAAAGCAGGCATAAAGCACTTCATAAAGTGATTATGGACAATGGACAAGAAAGGACCTCAAGATGAATGGCTCAGGAGATCAAAAAACGAAAAATCTCAAAAAAGGTAGAGTAGGTACCGATACCACGTGACCAAGTACTGGTACCTAAGCTCTCTAGAAAGAAGATACCGGTACCTCATCACTAGCTACTGGTACCAGGCACTTGAAGCTCAACATGCTGAAATGAAGAGATACAATAGGTACTGGTACCTCATCGTTAGGTATCGGTACCAAAGCCTTCTAGAATTTAGGTTCTGGTAACTTGTGCCTTAGATACTGGTATCTCTCACTTGTGCCTTTGCTGTTCAAGATGGAGGAAATGAAGAAGGTATCGATACCTCATCACTAGGTACTGGTACTAGAGCCTTCTGGAATTTAGGTACCGGTGCCTTCTGCCTTAGCTATCGATACCAGCCATTTGTGCCCTTGATGTTCAGCATAGCAGAAATGCAGCAAGTACCGGTACCTCTTCACTAGATACCGGTACCTAAGCCCTCTGCCTGTCGAGGTACTGGTACATCATAACTTTGTACTGATATCAAAAACCCAAAAAATTCAGATCGTCTTCCAAAGGACTCTATCAATTACGAGGTCCCACCTTTTGATATCTAATCCGTGTTTTGACATATTCAACACTCCATCGTGACCCCCCACCTCTACGACAATAAGCATGAAGAGTGGGTTAGCCAATGAGGAAAAATGAAGTGGTTGGGAAGGGAAAAAGGGTCATGCTTTGACAGACTTTGGGATGGGATGGATGAAAATGCATCATTCTTACACAAATTTTTAGATTAACAAGCTTTTAGAGAGAGGAGGTCCAAGGAAGAAGATGAAGTTCTAGAGAGAGAAAGCTGATTTTTACATTTTTTTTCACCTTTTCATTGTAGTAAGCTCCATTTTATATGTAATCCTTCCTACTTGCACTTTAATCTCTTTTAATTGAAGTTTTAATTAAGTTTGGTTGCGTCTCCTTTGGTTCATTGTTACATTTGGGCATTGTTCCCTTCAAGTTTTACATTTTGGGCATGAATACTATTTCTTTTGTAGTTTAAACTGCTTCTTTAATATAAGGCTATGTTTGATTTCATCACCATGTCTTTCTGTTTAATGTTTGCTCTTGCTTTTACCATGGATAGCTAAACCTTTAGTTGGCTAATTCAAGAGGGATTTCCTCTTGGGTATGTAAAGCCGACTCCCTTTCATTCCTACTCGTAGTGTAAAATGTTTGGTTTGACTAGGTTAAGTGCGGACGAATATGGTTGTGGGCTTTTGATACATTGTAGACTTATCTTGGGGTATGCTCTTGTCCAACACAACGACATTCATCTTTCACTTTCTACGAATCAATCAAACACATAGGCACCATTGGTTAAATGAAATGAGTCAATTTGACATTCCCATTGGAATGAAGTCTATGGATTAGCCAACCTCATTTTCTTGCATATTTCACAAATCTCAAACCACCAAACTTCAACTTACAAGATTTTTCAATTTTTACTTTTATAAATAACTCTTCAAAAACACTTGACGTCACCTTCCCTGAGGAGACGACCTTGGAATACTCATTCCAAGTAAAAGACCGACACTATAAGTCTCTCTATGCTTGGGGAGCAATTTTGCATACTCACACATGTTTTGTTTATACACACACAATTTCCCCACTTTTTGCATCAATGTTGAGGGAGAGTGGCACTCGCCATACACTATAAGCCATATACACACATATTCGGGTTCGTGTGGGAAGTTAATGGAAAACGATCAAGTAGTAATTCTATTTCGTTGTGGGCTTAGTTCATTACACTTAGACTCTCTAAATTATTAACAATCGAGAATCTCTTGACTGAGTGTTGAGTTAATAATTGACTTGTATTTACAAATTTGATTAAAAATTTGAGGTTAAGTTATGGAAATGAACATATAGACATGTAAAAAGGAAATCTAGGAAGTCGGACTAAGTTGTAGTAGTTACATTTAACCCAATATATTGTAGGATTAAAGATTATAGAGGTTTAAAAGCTCGATGTCATATATAGCAGACAATTATTAAAATAAGGATGATATCTAAAATTTGATATGAACTTCTTTTGTTCTGTAGGATCTTTTACTATTATCGGAGTTGTGTTAGGAGAATATGAAGTTCTTTTTCCTATGTCTCTTACTATATTATTAAGATATGTTTGATTAGTTATACTTGACGGTTGTTGGTATGAGTATTGAAGATTCAAACTTGACGAATAGTGGTGATAATTGAAAAGATGTAATTTGATGAATCAATAATGATACCTATGCAGATCGGCTTTGACATGGATGTAGAAATTTTATGTAATTTTTGGGATAAATGATGTTATCCTAGTAGTTAGCAGATCATTATTATCCTGGGGATTATGAATAATGGTTAAGACTATGATGACTAATGTGGTTAAATTGAATAACATTGGTTTAATCATCGGGAGTCTTGTTTTTGGCTATGATTATATTACAAGAAATTTGATAGTATTGAATTAAGGAAGATTATTGTAATCCTTTGAATTCTATCTTTATCTTATGAATGAAAAATATATTTATTCTGGATTGAATCATGGGAATTCAAGATTATATGTAATGAATATAATTGATAGGGTGTGGAAACTGCTAGGCATGGATTACATGGATTAGTGATTCTAGCTCAAGGTTAGAGATTGAGAAGGAATACTTGGGACATAGAGAAAATGAATAGTTTTAATCAAGTTGGTGAATAATGTGAAGATATTAAGATTGATCTAATAGTAGGAATTCGAATTCGTGAGAGTTATGAATGGGATTTTAAGGCTTATGGAGCTGAGCGCAAGATTGAGGACTGAAAACAAATATTTTAGAGCTATAAATTGACCATTAGTCCAAGTAGTATATTTGGTTATTTGCTAAAATCTTATTTGGAGGAGAAAAATAGATTGTTAGTGTATACATTTTGGAAGACAAAATTGTAGGACAAGTGTGGTTGGATTTCAATTGTATATTTTGGTGGAAGCTGACATATCTTCTCAAAACTTTCAAACATATGAGAATTCTTATCTTGATGCTAGTTTCTCCTTAATCATTATTAGATTATAATTTATATTAGAGTGCACAGTGAACCATTGGATTAGGTTTAATATTAGTGAAATTAATCATTAGTTACGGTTATAGTGATGAATGTACAGAGTACAAGTTGAAGAATGAGATTCAATTTCTTGAAAAATTTGGTGTATAATTTGATGGTTATAATTGTTTGGAATCTTGCGTTGTCCATCGAATGACAAAAATTGATAAGTGTCCATAGGATGTGAAGTTATATTAGATTTTAAATATTTGTGAGTTTCTCTAATCTAGTGAGAGACAAATGATGAGTGTAGAACATTGCACATTTAATAACCTCATTGCATCCATTTTAACTTGTTTTTTTAATAAATTGTGGGAAATTGGGTTAAATCAAAGATTAATAGGAAATTGCTTGTTTGCAGGTGGTTGGATGGTAAGTGCAAGCGTTAATCACTTTACAATGTGGTTGGCAATAATGGACAAGAATGGAACTCAAGAAGAATGGCTCGGGATCTTCGAATGTTGAAAATTCAAATAAGGAAAGGGAGGTACCTCAATCAGTAGGTACAGGTACCCATGCTTATTGGAATTCAGGTACCGGTACCTGACACTTGGACCTCAGCTGTTGAAATGAAGAGATGAAATAGGTACTAGTACCTCCATCACCTAGTACCGGTACCCAAGCTTACTGGAATTTATGTGCCTGTACTTGTCCACCTTATGTACCGGTACCCTAATCACTAGGTATCGGTACCAGAGCTCTCTGAAAATGAGGCACCAGTGTCTGGTGCATTAGATATCAGTACCTTGCACTTGTACCTTGACTGTTCAAAAAGGAAAAAATAAATTAGGTACTGGTAACCCATTACTATGGTACTGGTACCTGAGCCCTCGGCCT
Source organism: Ilex paraguariensis (assembly GCA_963454935.2). Lineage (NCBI taxonomy): Eukaryota > Viridiplantae > Streptophyta > Magnoliopsida > Aquifoliales > Aquifoliaceae > Ilex > Ilex paraguariensis. The sequence continues at coordinate 1,154,470 of CAUOFW020003502.1, forward strand.
ATCGTGGTACCTCATCATTTAGTACCGGTACCCAAAGACCAGAAGTTCAAGATCACCTTCCACATGACTCCACAAGCAAAAAGGGCCCACTCCTACTATTCCAATGATGATTTTGACCACTTCAACACTCTACTTCAATCTTCTAACCTCTGCATTCCACTTTTATGCATGAAGGAGTGGAAGTGCAATGAGAGGAGAGAGAAAAAAGGGAATGATTGTAAAAGAAAAGGGGCCATGCTTTTGTATAAATTTTTGGAAGCCTTTTTGGTAAACCTCTTCCCAATTCTTCTAACCTCTGCACACTCAGGGATAGAGAGAGGGTATGGACTAAATTTAGACACACATTTTGGACATTATTGAGCTTGTAGAGAGAGAAGATTCAATAAAGAAGATGATGTTCTAGAGAGAGAAAGCTTGGGTTTTACATTTTCTTTCACCATTTTCATTCTTGTAAGCTCCATTTTACATGCAATTCTTCTCTTTTGTACTGTAATCTCATTTATTTGAAGTTATATTAAGTTTGGCTAGGGTTTTCTTGTTTCATTTAGGTTTTGTTCTATTCAAGCTCTACATCTTAACTATGAATCTCATTTGCCTTGTAGTCTAAACTCTTTCCAACATTAATACAAGTTCAAGTTAACTTCATTACCATGTTTTTATTTTTCGTGTTTATTCTCGCATCTAACATGTGTAACTAATCATCTAGTTAGCTAATCCAAGAGAGACTTCCTCTTGGGTATGTGGAATCAATTCTCTTTCACTCTTCCTTGTATTGTAAAGTGTTTAGTTTCACTAGGTTGGGAGTGGATGAATGTGGTTGTAAGCTTCTGATACACCGTAGACTTGTCATGGGGTAAGTTTTAGTCCATGCAAATACATTCATTTCTCACTTCCTACGAATCAGTTGAACACCTAGGCACCATTGGTAGAGTGAAATGAATTGATTTGGCATACACATTGAAATGAACTCTATGGATTAGTCAACCCTCCTTCCCACTTGCAAATTTCCTCAAAAACACAAACAACCAAATTTCAAATCACAATATTTCTCATTTCCCCTTTTTACAAATCACTTTTGAAATACTTGACCTCTCCTTCCCTGAGGAGACAACCTTACAATACTATTACAAGTAAAACATGACACTATAAGTCTCTCTACAATTGGGGAGCATTTTTGCATATTCACACATATTTTTGTTCATTCACACCCAATTTGTCTTCTTCTTGCACGAGCTTGAGTGAGAGTCATATTCACACATATTTTTGTTCATTCACACCCAATTTGTCTTCTTCTTGCACGAGCTTGAGTGAGAGTGACACTCGCCTTCGTTATAAGCCATACACACAATCGGGTTCGTTTGGGAAGCTAGGGAAATAATAAAGCAACAAAGTCATTAAGAATGATGCATCTATTTAAGTAATCTTTATAGATCTTATTGTAATGTCATTACTAAGTTTTGAATTAGACCAGAATTTGAGTATAGGAATGATGAATAATCCCATTAGCAAAATTAAATTTTGTTGTTGCTAAATGCTTATAGATAATCTATATGTAAGAAGTAAATGACTTGATCCAAAATGTGCACACCCAAGTGCAGGCGGTCAAGCTGTAGTAATAATCTGGTGAAGTTCGAAGTTGAATCCACAGGGAGCTATGATTGGTGTTTTGAAGTAAGCAGTAATAGAGACCAAGTAGCTTTTGAAAATTTCGCGTGTTTGAAGTGGTGGGGTTTTCTTGATTAGAATATAAGATTCTTTTCAAGAGTTTGCTAGACAAAATATAAGATTCTCAAAATGGAACAACCACTCTTTAGCTCGAGGACCAGGACATGTAATAAAGTATCCATTTTGTTATGTTTGTGCTTTATAACTCAATTAACTCCCGTGTCAATAGCAAGTTAATCGGAAGATAAAGATGGACTGTGAGAATTAAGCACATGATTCTGATGCCTTTCTAGAAGTTTACAAGAATTGTCTGTGCCGAGACTTAACCCGTCTACAAACAAGCAAGTGTTTCTACAAGGCATCCAACCATGGCATTAATGATCCATTCTTTGAATAAAGCGCAATGATAGTGGGGATTGAAAGATTGTCATGAAGAGCTAGTCGGGGTACTTGCATTGAACCAACAGATCTTTCTATGCAGGAGTCATCCGTATCATAGATTGAGCCCTTGGTTATACAAAGTACCTCAACTTTACTAGGTGCATTCAATCGTCTGATGAACAGGTGGAGTATAAAGCATTAAAGCATGAAGAAGTTGCACAAACATAACTTTTGGATACTCTTTACATATTCATCACCTCTTACTAAAGAGTGAATGAGGAACTAATCACTTTTTATGGCCTTGGTAAAGCTAGAAAAGTGAGTACTACTCATCTCTCTAAGTAGAGACGCTACTAAGTAAAACAACTAAACAAAAAGCTTTTCTTCAATGAAGAATAAGTGAATCACTTTCCACCCTTCACGGCTTTGGTAAAGCTCTAGAAAGTGGAAGAGTTTCACTCTTCTAAGAAAGATGAATGCTCAAGCAATGGAAGTGAAATACATGAACAAGAAAAGTAGAAGAAAGCTAGTTGCTTTTGGAGGGTTTTCACCACAACCAAAAGATGAACTACCTCTCTTGATACTTTTGTAAGTAAAAGTAAGTACAACTACAAGGGGAGTCTAAGCCTCCAACATGGTTGATATAAATGGAAAATGAAAGCAACATAAACATGAAATATTCAAAAACTAGATTACTAAAACACTCTTACTTTACAAGATAAAGATTGCTCCCTTCTTTCTCTACAAGAGGAAGAATGCCTTTTAAGCTCCCAACAAGGGAGTATTTATAGGCAAGGAAGGGGAGGGGGTAGGAGATAAGTGAGGATGAGTGAATAGTGTTTGTCACCCATGGGAGACAACTATTCTATAGACAGTCTGCAGGGGGACGTTCGAACGTTATCTGGCGTTCGAACGTCAAGTCTATCTTTGCTTTGAAGGCATTCGAACGTCAAGTCTCTACCACTCAAGTGGCCTGTGGTCACTAACTTGGTCTCTGACTTATTCAATTCCATACGCCTTGACATCATTGACTGTAAACTCAGCAACTCCTTAGTCATTCAAGACAACGTTCGAACGTTGTACTCAAGTGCTTCTGATTCTTCTCTTTTTGTTGACTACAACACGCCATGTCTTAGCAGCTGGTCTTGCAGGGTTTCAGATGACGTTCGAACGTGGGTTGACGTTCGAATGTCCTTGCTTTGTTTCAACCTTCTGCATTTTTGCTCCCTTTTGTGCTGGTGTTACATTCAAGTATGATTTTTATTGTTATTGGGTCTTTGTTCACTTTAGGACCTGAAATGTCATTACTTAAACTCCATCAAAGCACAATTAGTCCAAAAAGACATAGTAAAATTTGTTAACTTTACGCACGAATCAGTAAACATGAGATTTTATTTTATTTTTAAATGATTGGTAAATTGAAGATCTAGTATTTATGCATGATATGGAATTATTTTAGACAATCACATGAAATTATTAGGTATAAGGAATAATCTAAAAGTAGTGAATGAAAGTAAACTTGAATGCTTTACTAACTACAATGACGATATAAGTTGAGGGGATGGATTTAGAAGTTAGGATATGACATTCTATTTTGATCTTGGATTTTATATTTAAATGATGAATTCAAGTTGAGACATCAGGGCCAAATGAGAATTAGATAGACTAACTAGACGATTAAGTTTCGAGGACGAAATTTGCTTTCAGTGGGGTGCATTGTAAGACCTCATACTAAAGTTAGATAATAATAATCACATCTTAATATTTTTCCTAGGATGAACAAAAAGATTGAAAAAATCTCAAATCGTTTTTGAAAGATTGATCATGAAGTTTGAGTTTTGGGCGAATTGACTTTCGGTTCAAACATAGCTTCGAAGGTGTTTAAGCTTGAGAATGGTGGCTAAGTAATTTTGTAAATATTTTAGGTAAAAATAAGGTTTCCATTGAATCTGGAAGGTTGAAAAACCTTGAAAGATTTTATATGGGATGTATTAGACGTTTAGAAATATTTCGGAGTTAAAACCTATTTTAGAAAGAATTCGGGGAGGAAAGAATTTGAAATATCATTAGCATTTTGGTTATAAATGTTTACCCTAATGTCCGATTGACCTAAAATTTTTAGAGTAGACGCTAGACTTCCAAGGATATAAAAGTATATTTCATGCAAATTTCCTAAATCAACCTTTAACTAGACCAAAACTTCCTTGGAAATTTAGATAAAAATTGAAGTCTATTTGGACGTGAATGGATCCACTCGAACAAAAGTTAGTCCCAATACTTTTGTGTCTAATAGAAACTCTGATAGAAAAGAAAAATTATTGGGAGCAAACCACATTCAAATGCCCAAAATGACGTTCAAACATCATGTAGATAGTTCAAATGTCAAGCCTGTAGTTCGAACGTGCTATCGCAATTTTGAGTATCAGGTCTGCACCGGCTAGACTATTTTCTCATCCTATAAATTCCTAAGGATGCCTCCTATAGCCCCTTTTCATAAGTTCTTAACCCTAAAGAACCTTAAAGAGCAAGAGAGAATAAGAGAAACACAAGATTGAAGGGGGATTCTCATGTTGGAACGAATCAAACACGCTAAATTTACACACAAACTACGGAATCAAGGTAGAAGATTCTTCTCAAGTTCTTTCATTGAGACTTAGGGTATTATCTATTTGTATGTTTTCAATCTTTTTGATAGTTATATTATAAATACTTATGAGTTATTATTTCTTTATCAATGAAACACAATTTTGAACAAAATACATGTTTGAGTTCAACGAATACTTGTTCTTGAATTTTCAAAACCCTAGTTTTGCTAAATACATGTTTTATTGTGAAAAATACATGCATTTTTTATTTTTTAATTCTTATTATTTATTAAATCATGTTTTCATCTAATACTTGTTCTTACTACAAGAAATTATAATTTTTGGCAAAAACCTAGAATTTTGAATATCTAAATTGCGAAGGTTTTCTTGAGATGATCTCTTGCATATTTCAATTCCTTTATTATGGTAGTATGTTGAGAGTTGTGTAATTGTGATACTTGAATTTTTAATGAAATTGTAACTGGTTAAGATTGTGGTTATTGAAAAAGTTGTGATTTCATCCCTTGTATGGTTTGGGTGTGACAGACTTGAATTGGCTTCGAGACCTACCATAGAGCGTTAGAGATTAGTATATCCCAGTGGGGGTGAGATGGTAGCCTAAAACTTGTAGTGGATTGTTGTTTGTGAGGACAACCACTATTGTTCGCATAAGTTCGAGGCTGAGGGATGATATACCTTTCCTAACAAGGATTTGTCAATGCCAAGGGAACCAATATATGCCCTTCCTAAAGTCATTTGTGATGTGCCCTACGGGGAATGATTGAGATTGTGTGGTTGTGAAGTGTGAACGAGATAGAATCGTCGTGTAGATTCTTGAGAAGCAACCAGCATACATTAGAATATGAGATGATGCTACTGAGTTATTATTTGATTGCTTTAATACTGACATATTTGTTCCTATCATTGATTTATTGTATTCCGTACACTTAAGATCGTTACAACTATCATTGTTTTACTTTAAAAATAATAAATATGCTATTTTTTAAAAGAGACTTGCCTCCTTTTTATTGCTTTAAAACCTTGTTTGGTTTTGAGAGGGATTTCCTATAAGTTTTTGCTCACCCCCTACAACACATTTATAGACTTTGGCATAGAAGAGAATGTCGAATTAGATGCGCAGGTTGACTATGAGGTGTTGGAGGATCAAGATATGGATCCTGATGTGGAGGCTTAGAGATGTTTCTTTGTAGTCTAGATTATTTTTAGACTTGGGAGCGAAAGAATGTTTCAGCTAGTTTTTCTTATTTAGCTACTAGATACTATTTGATTTTGAATTATAAGTTGGAGAAGTTACAATGTTTTATTGGTTTTAGTATTTATTTTTTGTCAGATAGATGAATGATTTATTATTTAATGGTTATTGTAGTTGCTCTAATGATTGGATGATTTTTAGATAATAAAGCCTTCTAGGGTGGATTTTGGGGCGTTATATAACTAATTTAGTTTCAATTTTTTATGGCTTCTAGCTAGACCCAAATTGAAATTACGAGTCTTGATAACCCAATAAGCTCGATGCTCCATCAAAAATGGCAAATAACAAGTCATACCATAGACCAACCTATAGGGAGACATACCTAGGTGTGTCTTAAATGCAGTATAGTATGCCCATAAAACATCAGTTAACCAAAGTGACAAATCCTTATGGTTGGCATTAACCATTTTCTCTACTACATACTTAATAGCCCTATTAGCCAACTAAATTTAGCCATTGGTATGTGGATGGTAGGCAGTAGAGACCTTATGTGTAATTCCATATTTATGTATTAGGGTGGCAAATGGACTACTACAGAAATGCAGACCAGCATCACTAATAATTGTCCTATGCATCCCTAATCTAGACAAGATATGTTCATTTAGGAATTTAATCACAACCTCATGGTCATTAGTCCTAGTTGGGATTGCCTTTACCAATTTAGACATAGTCTACAACTAACATAATATAAAAATAACCAAAAAAAAATAGGGAAGGGACTTATAAAATCAATATCCCAACAATCAAACACCTCTATCACAACGATTGGGATGAGAAGCATCATATTCCTATGTGTCACACTACCTAATCTTTGACAGCGATCATAGCTTTTATAGAAATGGAAGCAATCTTTGAATAATGTTAGCGAATAGAAGCCACACTGTAGAATCTAAGTTATAGTCTTCTAGGAGGAGAAATGACCTCTACATGCCTCAGAATGACAAAAAACGATAACTTGATGCTGTTCATCACCTGGCACACATCTCTTTATCACCTGATTAGGGAAATACTTGAATAAGTAAGGATTATCAAAATAAAATTTCTTTACCTCTACCAAAAAGTTCCTTATCTCTTGTGAACTCAATTGCACTGGTATTTGTCTTGTAATAAGAAAGTTAACTATATCAGCATACCAAAGGCTAATTGTATTAACTGAAAACAAGTACTCAATAGGAAAATCATAGGGTATTGGTATATGCTCTTGCGTGTCTTCAAAAAGAAGCCTTGACAAGTGGATAGCCCCCAAGTTTTTGACTACTTTCTTGTCCTTTATGATCAGATGAAATTCTTGAAGGAAGAGAATCCACCTAATGAGTCTCGGTTGGTATCCTACTTAAACAAGAAATACTTCAAAGTAGAGTGGTCAGTATAGACAACAATAGGCGAACCAATGATGTAGGATCTAAACTTATCAAGAGAAAATACTAAAGCTAGTAATTCTTTTTCAATTATAATGTAATTCATTTGACCCTTATTCAATGTCTTACTAGCGTATTAGATAACATGATGTTTCCTGTCCAACCATTAGCCTAGCATAGTGCTGACCTCATAATCACTTGCGTCGCACATAAGCTCAAAAGGAAGTTCCCAACTGGGTGGTTGCATGATTGGAGGCATTATCAACATAATTTTTAATTTCTTAAAGGCTAATTCACAACCTGGCGACCAGTCAAAAGGATCATTCTTAGCCAAAAGGTTATATACAGATTGTGACAAAGTACTATAGTCCTTTATGAAATGTCTATAGAAACTGGCATGTCCAAAAAATGACCTGACATCCCTCACACATTTAGGGGTAGGGAGATTACCAATTAATTCAACTTTAAATTTATTTGCCTTTATCTCCCTTTTTGACACTATATGTCCTGACATAATACCTTGGTTAACCATAAAATGACACTTCTCTCAATTAAGCACCAGATTCTTCTCCTCACTCCTTACCAATACCTTTTCAAGATTCTCCAAACACCCCTAAAAAGAATCACCAAATATTGAGAAGTCATCCATGAACACCTCCACTATCTTCTCCACCATATTGTTGAAAATACCCATCATACGCCATTGAAAAGTGCCTAGGGCATTACGTAACCCGAATGACATCCTGTTGACCCATTGTTTATATATGGATGATTTTGATGATGATCAAATCATCTACACAATGATTTAATGTGAAATTTAGATACGTAGTTAATTAGGTGAAAGAAAGGAAGAAAGGGATGTGCAAGCCCAGAAGTGTAGAAAGGACAAAGTCCAGAGTTGAACCGGTAGGCACTGTAGGACATCCAGCATTCCAGAGATAGAACTGAAAGCCCTTGAAGATCACAGAAGTTCTAGCATGGAAGGTTGAACCGGCAGGGTCTGCAAGTGATCCAGTATGCCAAATGAGAGGAATCATCATGCTGGTTTAGTGAAGTGGCATGCTATATGGGAACCAGCAGCCTCAACAACTTACAGTATTTCCTTGCCTTGATGGATCCAAAAGATTTTGTAGGCATCAAGCATACCGGCTTAGCATCTAGCAGAAGTCTTGCTTTGACTGTTGATGTTCCAGTATGCCATATTGGGAACCGGCATACCAGTTGAAGGTTGTTAAGCATAGTAACAGCTAGATTTTTTGAAGTTTTTGGGTCCAAGTATAAATAGGGGTCTTCAATGTATTTGGGAGAACTTTTGTAATATTGTATTCGAGGTAGAAGCCAAAAGAGAAAGTGATCAAAATTGTTTGCTTGTGTGTGTAAGCTTGTATACACACTCTTCTTGTCTTGACTTAGATTGAGAGAATCTTATTGTAAAAACAAGAGAGTGTGGTAGATTATTTTTCCTGAGTGAAGCTTACAAAGAGTTATATTTGTGTTGTACTCAAGGAAGAGAGAAGAAGTAAGGGTTTGGGATCTCACCCATTGAAGAGACTCAAGCAAGAGAAAGGGAGCCTCCAAGGGAAGAAGGAAGAAGAGGATGTAGGCCAAGTGTTGGGGCCGAACCTCTATATATTCTTGTGTTTTTTTTCTCTCTCTCTCTACTTTACCTTGTGTTAAGCGCGCACACACCCCATTACTCTTATATCCTTGCATCAATATATAGCAACTCACTTTATTAATTTCACAAATAGTGAAATTGAGATTTTTAAATTGAAAATTAGTTTAGAAAGCAAATTCATCCCCCTCTTAGGTTGCACCCTGGGCCAACAATTGGTATCAGATCAAGGGCTCTAAGATTCCTATGTAACTACAATTAGAGTTAAAAGATCATGGCAACACTAGGAGGAAACAATGCAAAGGGCCAATCCATTACTAGACCTCCATTCTTTAATGGAAATGATTATCCCTATTGGAATGCTAGGATGAAAATTTATATCATATTACAAGATGATAGGTTTTGGGATATTATTGAAGGTGGATACACAAAACCTACATCGGATAAAAAAGATTTGACTAGTGACCAATATAAGGAACACACTTTAAATGCTAAGGCTATAAATACCTTGTATTCTTCAATAGATAAAGGAGAATTTAATAGAATACTCACATGTGAGACCGCGAGACAAATATAGCATATGTTAGATGTCAAACATGAGAAAACTAATAGAGTTAAGGAATCAAAAATCAATATGCTAGTGCATGACTATGAAATTTTTAGAATGGAACCTCAAGAAATCACATCACAAATGTTTATTCATTTTACTAATATTGCGAATGCTCTTAAATCTCTCAGTAAATCTTATGCTGATGAGGAACTTGTGAGAAAAATTCTTAGGTGTCTTTCAAGATCTTGGGATGCCAAAGTCACCACCATCATTGAAGCCAAAGACCTCAAGACTCTTCCACTATAAGAACTACTTAGATCTCTCTTGACTTATGAGATGAATATAAAAAAGGGATGAAGAGTTAGAAAATAAAGAAAATAATAATATTACTTTCAAATCCACCAAGACAAGTAATGAGGACAATGATGAAGAAGAGGAAGAGAGTAATGAAGAACTTACTTTCATCACAAGAAGATTCAAAAAGTTCCTCAAGAATCAAGGTCCCTACAAGAAAGAAGAAAACTCAAGAAGAAATAGTGTGATTTGCTATGAATGCAACAAACTGGGGCATATCAAGCAAAATTGTCCTACTTTGAAAAAGGCATACAAGAAGGATAAGAAAGTGACAATGAAGGCCACTTAGAGTGGTAGTGATAGTGACTCTGATCATGAGGAAACCAAAGAAGTCACAAATCTTTGCTTCATGGCATGAACTTCATCCCATGTGACGAAAATGTAAATTTATTAGATGAAATATATGATGTCATGCATGAAATACATAATGATTTGCTCACCATCACAAAGAAATATAAAGAACTAAAGAAAAAGCTTATGGATGTTTCTAAAGAGAATGACACTTTGAAAATTGAGAATGAAAAACTCAAAGTTCAAAATGCCAACTTAAGAAAGGAATCTCAAGACTCCTCCTTATTTAAAAAACTTAAGGAAGAGATCATAGATTTGAAAAAGAAAAATTGTGACTTGAACAAAGTAGTTTCAAATTTCACTCAAGGAAGTGAAAAATTGGAAAAACTTTTATCAAGCCAAAGATATGTGTTTGATAAAGCCGGATTGGGTTTTAATAATCATTCAAACTAAAAAGCCTAATTTCTTTTTTAAAGAATCCAAATAAAGTTTTGTTGGCAAGACTTGCTATCTTTGTCACAAAATAGGACATCTTGCATATAATTGCTATGCTAGAAGCGCACTACAAAATAGGGCCATGAACAAGACTCACACTAACTATAATGGACCCAAGACTAAGTGGGTACAAAAGGCCAATTATTGATTGTCATGTGTAGGTTTATTTCAAATCTACTCTCTAGACCAACAAGTGATTTCTTGATAGTGGATGCCCAAGACATATGACGGGAGACAAATCCAAGTTTGCACAATTATCAGAAGAGGATAGTTGATATGCAACATTTGAAGACAATGCCAAAGGAAAAATCACTAGCATTGGGAATGTGGGTAAGATATTTTCACTCCAAATTGAAAATTTCTTGTTGGTAAACAATTTGAAACATAACTTGATTAGCATATGTAAATTTTGTGATAGAGGCTATAGGGTCACCTTTGAAGCCAATAGTTGCAAAGTATAAAATATAGTAGAAATTGCATATTATTTATTGCTAAAAAGAATTAAAAATGTGTATGTTGTGGATCTTGATGACCTATATGATCAAAATGTCAAATGTCTAGCCGTAGTTAAAAATGAATCTTGGCTTTGGCATAGAAGACTAGGACATTGTAGCATGGATACACTTTCTAAACTTGTTAGAAAAGACCTTATAGAGAACTTGCCCAAAATCAAGTTTGAAAAGGACAAAGTTTGTCAACCTTTTCAACTAGGAAAGCAACGCAAAAGTACTTTTAAGCCTAAAAACTACATTTCCACAACAAGGCAACTAGAACTCATTCACATTGATTTATTTGGTCCATGGGACTTTTGTTAGAAGTGATCATGGTGGAGAATTTGACCAACACACGTTTAAGAATCTTGGTCTTCATAAGGATATGGACATGAATTCTCCACTCCTAGAACACCACCTCCAAAATGGTGTCCTAGAAAGAAAGAAAAGGACTATCATAGAAATGAGTAGAACCATGCTTCATGAATATGGCCTAACAAAATACTTTTGGGGTCAAGCCATAAATTGCTCTTGTTACATCCTTAATAGAGCTTTAATTAGACCAATTATTAAGAAAACTCCTTATAAGCTATGTAACAATAGAAAGCCAAAAAATTGGGTATTTCAAGGTATTTGGATGTAAGTGCTTCATATTAAATACAAAAGACCACTTAGGAAAGTTTGATGGAAAGTCAGATAAGGTTATATTCTTAGGTTATTCCATCCATGGCAAAGCCTATAGAGTCTTTAACAAAAGAACTCTTGTAGTTGAAGAGTCCATGCATGTTGTCTTTGATGAGTCTGATCCTTTAACCATTAGAAATAAAGATGAAGATGATGAGGAGTTGGACTTAGAACTTCAAATAAGCAAATTTAACTTAGAAGATGACAATAATCCTAGAAAGGATGATGATGAAGAGAATGACCCACCTAGGGACACAAATGAACCTACTTCACAAAAACTTCCTGGGGAATATAGAAGAGTCACACATAATCCTCTAGATCAAGTCATAGGAGATCCTTCACAAGGAGTCAAAACTAGATCAAGGCTCACGACCATATGTAATAATATAGCATTTCTTTCTCATATAAAACCTAGGATCATAAATGAAGCCTTAAAAGAAGAATCTTGGATTATGGCCATGCAAGAAGAACTAAATCAATTTAGAAGGAATGAAGTATGGGAACTAGTTCCAAGACCTAAAGACACTTCCATTAGAGGCACAAAATGGGCATTTAGAAACAAACAAGATGAAGAAGGAAAAATCACTAGAAATAAAGCTAGATTGGTGGCACAAGGATATAATCAATAAGGAATAGACTATGATGAAACCTTTGCTCTCATAGCTAGGCTAGAAGATATAAGAATGCTACTTGCATATGCATGTCATAAAGGTTTTAAACTGTACCAAATGGAGGTTAAGAGTGCCTTCTTAAATGGCTTCATTTTAGAAGAAGTATATGTAGAACAACCACCCGGTTTTGAGGTTGCTGACAACCCTAATCATGTCTATAAAATCACTAAGGCATTGTATGGTTTAAAACAAGCACCTAGAGCTTGGTATGTGGGACTTGGTAAGTTTCTTTTAGAAAATAGATTCTCAATGGGTAAAGTAGACACTACCTTGTTCATAAAACATGTACATGAGGATATTCTTATTGTAAAAATCTATGTTGATGATATTATATTTGGTGCTACAAATGATAAACTATGTGATGATTTTCCTAAATGCATGAGAAATGAGTTTAAAATAAGCCTAATGGGTGAACTAAATTTCTTTCTTGATTTGTAAATAAAACAACTAAAAGAAGGAATACTTATAAGCCAAAACAAGTGTGCTACAGTCCTATTGAAGAAATTTGGACTAGATAACTCAAAATCATATAGTACACCTATGAGCATATCACTAATACTTGACAAAGTCAAAAAAGAAAAAAAATATGTGGATATAAAACTTTATAGAGGAATGATAAGTAGCTTACTTTATCTAACAGCTAGTAGATGAGAGAATATTTAGATGCCTTGTGGGGACAACAAGTTTGGTATTATGGTATCCTAAGAGTTCATCTTTTGAACTCATTAGCTATTTAGATGCGGATTTTTCAAGAGCAAAGTCAATAAGAAAGGCAGTAGTGCCACATGTCAATTTCTTGGACACTCACTTGTTTCTTGATTTAACAAGAAATAAAATTTGGTTGCCTTTTCTACGGCCCAGGCTGGATACATTGCCACCGGATGTATTTGTGCACAAGTTTTCTGGATGAAGCAAACTTTAAAAGATTTCAATATAGATTTTGATCACATTCCCATTAGATGTGATAATACTAGTGCATAAATCTCACCAAGAATCCAATTTAACACTCTAGGACTAAACACATTGAGATTAGACACCATTTTATTAGAATACACATTCAAAATGGTGATATTGAACTTGAGTTCATCAGGATCGAGGATCAACTAGGGGACATCTTTACCAAAACTCTAAACAAGGAGAGATTTAGCTCAATTAAGACAGAATTAGGAATTATAAATCCCTATGAATAGAGATTAAAATGGAAGGGATGAAGGAGAACATGTAGAATTCAAAAGGGAGGATGAACCGGCATACTGGATAGGGTATCTGCCATGCTAGATAGAGTGAACTGGAATACCGGATATACAAACTGGCATATCGGATAGAGTGTCATGACCAAAATACCGATAGACAAACTGGCATACTGGATGAGCCTCTAATGCGAAAGGTTAGGTTTTGTTTTGACTTTTATTGAAAAACCCCTCATTCCTCTATCCCATAAAACCATCTAAAACTAAGTCCACTCCCCTTTAAAACCCTAATCTCATATCCCTCTTCTCACTATTGCCTCTATCTCTCTGTGTGTGTTTGTCTCTCTCTCTCTCTATTTGCTCAACTAAAACATATCAAACATCATAAAAACCCTAGATTCAAGATTCCTCTACCATGACTTCAAAGAGAACTAGCAGAGTTAAGGAATCATTTGCTGCCCAAGAGAGAAGATCCAAGAGAAAACTGACCTAGCCTTCTTGAATGAGCAATCTAGAAGTAGGTGGTCAAGGTATGAACAAAGAGATTTTTCTGAGAGTCAACCTATTAAAATTGATGACCTAGACTATGTGGGTGTAGATGAAATGTTGAGGAATACCAATTGATTGCCCTTTTTGGGACTTGATGACGTTTATTATCCTAATCTTGTATGTAGATTTTATACAAATCTATATGTGATGTAATCAGGGACTATCAAATCCATGGGGCAAAGGAAAGTAATTAAGCTATCACAAATGAAATTAGCTAAGATTTTGGGGGTTCCTAATGAAAAAGAAAATCTTTTCTTTTGGGAAAGGGAAAAATTGAAGAACTTTGTTGATGATGAAGCCATTTGTTTGAATATTCTATTTGGAGAAAGAAATGTGATGGTATAGTAAATTAAGGCAATGAACATGCTCCCAGTCCTTAGGGTTATCAACTAGATCATGATCAATACTTTTCTCCCTCTAGGTGGTAACTACAATGAGGTGACTCAGTTTCAAGTGTTCTTGGTTGTGTGCAATTTGACTGGAAGAAAATCAAATTTGCCCTTTATTATCATGCAATTTATACAAACGATTGAAAGAAGAAAACATCAAGCTCCCTTATGGTATGCTGCTTACCAGGGTCTTTAAATCTTTTGATATTGATTTAGCACACGAGGAGCGCATTGCAGGAAATACATTCTTTGATAGTACCACACTTAAGAAAATGGGGATTGAGACTCTTCTTGAGTTCCACATTAGGCGATTAAAGGAAATAGAAGCAAAAAAAAGAGCTAAGAATATGGATGTGCAAGACAATGTAGGAGAGATGGAAGGGGAAGAAAAGAATCTCTCACACACAATGGAGATTCAAGACTTTAATGATGTGGTTGTACAAGATGAGGGTGGATCTAGACCTCGACGTGTCACCTATGAGGAGTTTGATAGCTTGAGTAGCTCAATGGCGACCCTCACTACTAGTGTGCCAGGCTTGCACACTAAGCTTGATAAAATGATGGTCTTTCTCTGGTTGATGATGCATTCATTGACATGGGCTTCTAGAGGGTCCTGGACCATTAGTCACAACTAGCATTGACTAGGATGTCTACAGCTTAGGAATTTTCATTTTGTTTTCACTCTAAGACTCTTAAAGTCTTTTTGAGTGTTCAAAACTATGCTCTTGGAAATCTTTATGACTACAAAATATGTTAAATGATATAATATAACATTATTATTGTTCCTTTTTTATGCTTAAATGATCTTTATGTTTAATTATTATGATCATGATGTAGATATTCTGACCTTGCACACCATCTATTGCCTATGCTACATATATATCATTTTTTATGCATTATGTTCCTACCTTTGCAAGTGATTGTAATCCATGCATATCTTCATTTTGATGATGCCAAAGTGGGAGAAATGTGTGTATGCATATCAACATTCTTGTCAATATTGATCATTGTCTAATATTACACTTTCGAAGGAGAAAAGATACACATATACACAATATTTGTACTCAAACAAACATTTTCATAACATTTTTGGAGAAAAGCATGTTTGATACACGCATAAGTTGAGGGGGAGCCTCACTCAATGACCTTAAAATTCTTATAGATATATGCATAAATTTAGGGGGAGCATATGCATTTTGAATGTAATGTTATTGTTTAGCATGTTGGATGATTTATGTTTTTGAGATTGTAGATGTTTTGTCATTATTTAAAAGGGAGAGAATGTTGATCCATTGCTTATATAAGCATGGTTTTGATGATGATCAAAGCATCTACACTATGATCTAATGTGAAATTTGGATGCTTAGTTAATTGAGTGAAAGAAAGGAAGAAAGGGATGTGAAAACCTAGAAGTGCATAAGGGACAAAGTGCAGAGCTGAACCGATAGGCACTACAAGACATCTGGCATGCCAAATGTGGAACCAATAGCTCCTGAAGATCACATAAGTTCTAGCATAAAAGGTTGAACTAACAGGGTCTGCAAGTGATCCAGTCTGCCAGATGAGAGGAACCAGCATGCCAGTTCAGTGAAGTGGCATGCCAGATGGGAACCTGTAGCCTTAGCAACTTATAGTATCTCCTTGCCTAGATGGATCTTTAAGATTCTGCAGGCATTAGGCATGTCAGCTCAACATCCGGTAGAAGTCTTGCCTTGACTGTCGATGATCTGGTTTGTTGGCCCGATATGCCGGATTGGGAACTGGTATACCGGTTCTAGATCGTTATGCATAGTAACAACTAGTTTTTTGAATTTTTTGGGTCCAAGTATAAATAAGGGTCTTCAATGTATTTGAGAGAACTTTTTCAAAATTGTATTGATGAGCTAGAAGCCAAAAGAGAAAGTGATCAAGAGAAAGTGTGGTATATACACTCTTCTTGTCTTAACTTAGATTGAGAGAATCATATTGTAAAAACAAGAAAGAGTCTGGTAGAGTGTATTTCTTGAGTGAAGCTTACAAAAAATTATATTTGTATTGTACTCAACGAAGAGAGAAGTTGTAAGGGTTTGGGATCTCACCCATTTATGAGTCTAAAGCTAAAGAGTGGGAATGTCCAAGGGGAGAAGGAAGAAGAGGATGTAGGCCAAGTGTTGGAGATGAACCTCTATATAGAACAACTGACCCACTACCCGTTCCAATACCTGATCAATAAATGCGAGTGGAAAGTGGCTTTACAAGTGACTGAATTTATCCTCCTATATTTTACACACATTCTCCACCTAATTATAACTCGAGTAGGAATCAACTCATTGTTCTCATTGGCTACCACAGTCACCTCAGACTTTAAGGTACTACTTGCATGGGGTTTACCCATTTGCTATCAGCAATTGGGTAGATGATTCCCACATCTGGTAGCTTAACGACTTCAAATCTAACCACATCCTTTTGGATCAGATTCAAGCTATGTTGTGGTTGTTCATATGGCTTAGACTCATCCTCTAAGTAAATTTGTTTGTGTACAAATAAGGGGCTAATGCCCTTAAGGTCGGCTATAGTCCAAACGGCTCTCTTGTGAGCCTCAAAACACTTAACAACCTATATTCTTACTTTGGTTCTAAAGATGAACTATCCATGTATCTGGAAAGGTTTCATTACTACCTATATATGCATATTTAAGTGTAGATGGTAGTGACTTCAATTCTAATGTAGGTGGCTGAATGGCAGATGGTAAACTCCTTCTCTTTAGAAGGTAATTCTTCAAACTTTGGCAACCAACTACCTAATTCATAGACTTCTTCAAAATTAAGGCTTTCTTCCAGAACTTCCTCCACTTTATCATTACTAAAATCAAATATATGTTGTCCTTCAATGGTATCAATCATTCTTACCACATAAAGTTCCCTTTCATCACCTAGTTGCTTGCCAATGTTGAACACATTTAAATCTAGTCTCATATTCCCAAATGTGAGCTCCAAAATTCCATTCCTACAATTAATAATGACATTAGATGTTGCAAGAAACGGTCTTCCTAAAAGAACTGGAATTTGTGTTGATGAGTTGGTAACAGTTGTAATATCCAAAACTATAAATTCAACAAGAAAATAGAACCTATCCACTTGAACCAATACATCTCCCCTAGCTTCTTCACACTCCGGTCTGCAAGTTAGAGAGTAACGATGTAGGCTTCAACTCTCCTAAGCCTAGCTGCTTGTATAACAAGAAAGGTAGGAGATTCACACTCGCACCCTAGTCTCGTAGTGTTTGCTTAACCTGACAACAATGGTGGGACAATTGGGATTATTTGTACTTGGGTGGATTATTGGTTTGCAGAATAAAACTTACTTGCTTTGTCAAGAATGCTTTCTTCTAAAATTTAAATTCCTTTTGACAGTGTATAGGTCCTTCAAAAACTTTGGATAAGATGTCACTTGTTGAATAGCATCAAGTAAAAGAGTATTAATTTTTACTTGCTTAAATAAATCAAGGATTTCAGCATCGTTAGTTTGTTTAGTAGGCATCTTCAATCTATGAGGGTATGGTGTAGGAATAGGACATAGGTTTTCATCAAACTTAATAACCTTTGGCAACTCAAGTATTTCACTATCTTTAGAGTACACTGAATCTCTTTTTCTGTATGTTTAGAGACTTTAGGCATGATAGTTTTGTCAACCTCCTTTCCAATCCTAAGTGTACTGATTGACTTGAGTTGCTCTTCAGTGCTTTTAATGACATTAGAAGCTTTGATACCATGTTGACCCTTTTGATTTTCTTGGGCTTGTGCGAGAACATTTATTTTCTTGTTGAAGCACACCCATTGTATTGATCAACTTGGTCATCTGGGCTGGAATGTCATTGAAAGCGTGGACATTTTAATTGTTGATAGTAGTTTGACGTTGAATAAATTGATGCATAATGTCCTCTAACCTTCTCAATTCAACCTTGAGATGCATGCATGGGGGGCTGAGTACTTGTAGAAGAACTAGGACTGGATATTTATTGATTAACAGGAGGGGCAGAAGACATGGGAGCAGAAGTTGCAGGTGGTGTGTCATTGATTAAAAGTGTTCGATTAAGGAGAAAATTGCTGCCTCGATTGATTAAAGGCATTCACCTATTCTTGGAGCACTTTCTTAAAAGCAGGTATGGTTGGGCACTCCTTTACAAAATGCTCAATCGACTACAAATAGTACAAGGCTCCTCAACCAGAGGCACGCTGACCACCTCATTCACTTTCTTAACCTCGAGATTGTCCACTTTCCTAGATAAAAGTGCAATCTTGGCTAGTAAATCATCTAATCTCTTAAAATGTATTTTTCCACCCCAATGGATTGGTATATAGTGAAGGTTCTAAAATATTCCAAGGTTGGGCATTCTCTGCCAAACTCTCAAAGTAATCTTGAGCTTCCTTGGGCTCCCTGTTCAACAACTGGCCATTGCACATCTCGTTAATGAACTGGCGGTGTGTAGGGGTAATTCATTCATAGAAAAAGCTAACCAACTATCATGAAAGCCAAATGTGAAATAACATTTAAGAGATCCTTTGATTCTTCCCAACAGTCATAGAACTGCTCATTTGATTTTTCAGAAAAATTTTGTAGTTGTTTATTTAAAGCAGTAGTTTTATGAACTAGAAATTTTTTTTCAAGAACTCTTTTTTAAAACTAGCCCATGCAATCATCCTCCATTCTTTTCCAATAAATATAATTAAATCTTAGGGACAAAAAATAGAATTCATACACATCATAAAGCAGTACCTCAATGCTCTCCTACACGTCTCAAGACAACAAGGCTTGGAAGCTCTACACATCACAGGTGTCCCATGACTCACTATAGTTTTGACTCATTTACTTCTAAGCCCCACTTAATTCCTTTATTCGCATAATCACTATCAATTTTCCCGACACATATAAAATTGCATCCTAACTTTTACCATCTTTCATTTTCCATCCTTGGAGTTACTATTAACCATCATATTTTACTTCTCGTGATTTAATTAACTCTAATTTAACCCAAAAATTATCTATATTAAATTACACTTTCACCCCCACATTAAATAGAGTAACATAATATATGTGTTCGGGTCTCACAATTCTTTCCCTTTTAAAGAATTTTGTCCTCGAAGTTGACTTAGTACATCAGATTAGATACGGGTATCCTATTCACCCAAGCTTCATGTTCTTCCATGTTACTTCATCTACTAAAGGACTATGCTATAAAGGTTTAACAAATAAGAGGGTTCTTGTATACCACACATATGAACTCTAGTATTCTCCTTTTTGATTATATTTGCTTGGAGTGAATTTTTTTTTTTTTTTTGAATAGCCCTGTGTCACTTTCACTCTATCTATAGTCACATGTAACACTTCAGAATCCAACACCCTTTTCCTTTCTTCACATCAATCCAACACTCCTACGTCCTACATTACTTGTGACATGAAGCTTCATATGACACCATATCGATTCTTAATTGATAGCTACTATGATGAGCAAGTCTATCAACGATAGATAGTCATCTTAGCTACCTACGTACCCCCTCATACATAATTTTATCATATCCTTTAACACTTAAATGACCCACTCAGACATCTTGTTCACTAGAGGATGAAAACCATATTAAATCACAATGTGTTACTCAAATTGCACAATTTATTTACACATAATCTGAAATTTGCTTTCAAAGCTAGAAAATGGACAAATTTTGTAAACACAAGAAAGCCTATCACTAACATACAATACAATGTGCGTCCATTCCAATGATGGAATAAGGAGGGGTTATAGCAAACTCATTGACATGCTAAACCCTAAGCCACAGACTTAGTAGCTTCTTGTTTCATTCCCATTTAACAATAATATTTCCTCATATTTTTTTCTAGTTTTGGCGTTACCAAATAGCCTAGCATAATACAATAGAACGGGAAATATTATGTTCCCATTTTCCATGAGACATAAACAAAGATCTAACACCTCATCAATCATCCCACCTCAACTTGATCCCACTAGCCTCTTGGCTGGCAATGCATTGGACTATTTGCTATCACGATCCTATTTCAATTCACACAAAACACAATCAATTTTATCAATACCTTCAACAAAAACTCAATATAAATTCAGAATCACATTAACATGAAACAAAATATTATAGGAAATATTCAAAGAAATTCCTGTACACCACCCCGTACCTCTCATATCGTTAATTGATTCTAGTATACAACATCATTGTGATCTTACATTCAACAAACTATAATTTCTCTCTTATTCAATACCAACTCAATTGATTCCCACAAGCATAGTTATAGAGCTCTTTATTTTGTTTTCCTTTTCTCGTTATCCCTTTTCTCCCTTAGTTCATGCATTCCAAACTCTCTTCCCTGTTACAATATAACATGATAAGATGTATATCTTATATGAGTTTTTAACACCAACCCGTCTATCAAGTTGACAACACACACTTACATTTCTTTCCTGAAGTTTGAAAGTCATTTTGGCTTTCGAACGTTGCTTGCTCCAAGTACTTTTATTTTTCCATTAAAGTTTTATCAGACACAAAAGTACTGGGACTAACTGTCATTTGAACAGATCCATTCACATTCAAATGGACTTCTATTTTTAGCTGAACTTCCAATGAAGTTTCAACCGATTTAGAGGTCAATTTTTAAGATTTTCATGAAATACTATTTTGTAGCCCTAGAAGTCTAGTGTCTACTGAAAAAATTGAAAATGAAATGGACATCAGAGTAAAAATCTATGGTCAAAATACTAAGGAAGTGTAAAATTCCTTCATACCCGAATTCTATCTAAAATGTGTTTTAACTCCGGAATACTTCATAACTTCTACTACACACCCTTTTACCACGCCTAACATTTTTATTTCTACTCTTACAATTTATATAGTTCATGATTACATCATTACATATATGAGCATTTCAAAATAATTATGTTGCTATATAAAGATAAGAATGTGGGGTTTACAGAAGGAACATTATTCATTATGTAACCTAATCTACAAAATCAACACAACATCAGTCCCAACTATTTGGAAACATTTTACATATGAAATGTATTCAAAGAGAATATTGTGGTTCCATTAAGATAATGGACTCCACTTGTGCTTAAATTCCTTCCAAAAAAGGCTTAAGGAGTTGACCATTTACTTTAAAAATGTTACCATTTGATGGATTTTCAATTTCAATGGCCCTATGCTCAAATACCTTGTTAACAATATAAGGACCCATCCACCTAGATGTTAACTTGCTAGGAAACATGTGGCGCCCTTGAGTTGTATAGTAGGACTTTCTAGGATGGTGTAAGGGATTTTCGAATAATGTTATGATCATGAATAAATTTTATCCGGTCCTTTGAAATTTTTGCATTTTCATTTGCCTCATTTTGTAATTCTTCCAACTCATTTATTTGAAGTCTCATGGATTTGCTTGCTTTGTCTATATCAAAATTTATCATTTTAATTGCCTAGTATGCCTTATGTTCCAATTCCACTGGCAAGTGACACTGCTTTCCATAAATCAGCCTATAAGAAGACACTCTCAAAATTGTTTTATAAGCAGTGTGGTATGCCTAAAGTGCATCAGTCAGTTGCAAGAACCAATCTTTGTAATTTAGTTTTTTCCACAATGTGCTTGATCTCTTGATTGGCTAGTTTAGCTTGTCCACGTGTTTGTGGAATAGGGGGTGGCTACTTTATGTGAGATCAAATATATTTTCATCAAATTTTTTAAATGGACTATTACAAAAAATATGCACCCCCATCGCTTATAATAGCTTGAGAAATTCAAAATCGAGAGAAAATATTTTCTTTCAAACACTTAATCATCTGTAGTGGTCATTATTTCAACAAGGAATCGCATCAGCCCATTTAGAAACATAATCAATGGTAACCAATGGATTCAGGGGCATCATGTTTCTTTTAGAAATACTTCCCAATCTTTGGCATCTATCACAAATTAGATAGAAAGCATGTACATCTTTAAAGAGAGTGGACCAATAAAATCTACACTACAAGATTTTAGTAGCAGTTTTCTTTCAAGAAAATGTCCACCACAAGCTTCAAAATGACAAAAAGAAATAACCTGACTGATCATGATTGGGTACGCAACGTCTTATGATTTAATCCTTACGATATTTAAACAAATAGGGATCCTTCTAGAAAAAGTTACATACCTTTCTTAAAAATTTGTGTTTATCAGTTGAGGTATAGTGAAAATGAATGGTATCTATGGCCAAATAATTGGGAATATCCATATACCATGGTACCTCAGTAATTTCAAAAATTTTGTCATCAGGAAAGGTTTATTTAATCGTAAAAGGTTGTTCTTTTGTATCATAATTTAGCCTTAACAGATAGTCGGCTACCACATTCTATATTGCTTTCTTATATTTGATAATGAGATCAAACTCTTGAAGTAGGAGTATCCATCGGAGGACGCATGGTTTGACATCCTTCTTTGTGAGAAAGTACTTTAAAACCGTATGATTAGTAAAAAAAACAATTGAGGATCCAACCAAATAAGAATGAAATTTATCTAAGGCAAATAAAACTACAAGCAATTCCTTTTCTATGGTAGAATAATTTATTTCTGCATCATTCATAGTTTTGCTTACATAGTAACTCACATAAGGACATTTATTCATTCTTTCCCCTAGTACAATACCTATAGCATAATCACTAGCATCACACATGAGTTCAAAAGACATTGACCAGTCAGGTGGTTGCATAATTGGTGGAGAAATTAGCATGTGTTTTCTGCCTTTTGACATGCATCATTCCATTCAAATAATTTATCCTAACATAGAAGATTGCACATTGTTCTTGATATTAACTAAAAGCTTTTATGAATCTTATGTAGAGCCTAGCGTCACCTAGGAACAACTGAACATCTTTCACAGTCTTAGGTTGAGAGAGGTTTGCTATCAAATCAATTTTTGACCTATCAACTTGAATTCCCTTAGCAAAAACAACATAACCTAAGACAATTCCTCGTGTTACCATGAACTAAATTTTTTCCAATTTAAAACAAGATTGGTTTCCTCTCACCAGGTGAAGACTTTTTCAAGATTTTCTAAACACAATTCAAATGAGTCACCATAGACAGAAAAATCATTCATAAATACTTCTAAATATTGCTCCACCATATTTCTAAAAATACTCAACATACAATGCTAAAATGTTGCTAGAGCATTATACAATCCAAATGGCATTCTTTTATAAGCAAAAAGTGTCAAAAGGGTATGTAAAGTACTTTTTATTGACCATCAATTGCTATTTCAATTTGGTTGTAGCCTGAGTACCCATTCAATAAATAATAAAAGATATGTCCTACTATCTTTTCAAGAACTTGGTTAAGAAAGGGGAGGGAAAATGGTCTTTTTGGGTAAGAGAATTTAACTTTTGATAGTCAATACACATACGCCAACTTGTGATTGTACGTGGAGGAACTAATTCATTTTCTTGATTTCTAACTACCATAACACCAAAATTTTTGGGAACTAGTTGTGTGAGGCTGACCCATTTACTATCAGAGATGTGATATATAATACATACATCTAATAGTTTAAGTACTTCCACTCTAACAATTTCTTTGAGATGAGGATTTAACCTTCATTGTGGCTATCGGAAGGGCTTAGAGTCTTCTTCCAAGTATATACAATGAGTATAAAGAAAAGGACTCATTCTCTTAATATTGGCTAAAGTTCAACCTATTGCACATTGATGATTTTTGATGACTTTTGTCAATTGAAACTCTTGTGACTTAGACAACTTTGAAGATTTTACCACTAGATAAGTTTCATCTTCCCCCAAAAAGATATATTTCAAGTTAGTTGGACGAGGTATCAACTCTGGCTTGGGGGCCATAAAACTTGATTCAACAAGCTTTGTTTCATTGGGTGATAATTCTTCAAATTTTGGAACCTATGTTCCAACTGTAGACACATTTACAATAGACTCAAAATTATTTGCAAACTCATTCCCATTCAAAGACTCAAACAGTGCATGGGAATCTCTTTCTTTCTTTCTATATGCATTTTCAAACAAATGCGAAGTCAATGACTCAATGCATTCACTACTTGCAAATCTTCATCTTCTCTAGGTTGTTTAGCAATATCAAACACATTCAATTCCAATGTCATGCTACCAAATAAAAGTTTCATAATTATTTTCTTATAATTAATCAAAGCATTAGATGTAACAAGGAACGGATGACCCAAAATGACAAAAATTTGTGTAGCAGCATGCAAAACTGGTTGAGTACCCAAAATAATAAAATTCACAAGAAAATAGAATTTATCAACTTGAAAAAGGATATCCTCAACAACTCCTCGTGGAATTTTCACAGATCGATCAGCTAACTGCAGTGTGACATTAGTAGGTTTTAACTCACCTAACCCTAACTACTCATAAACCGTATATGGGAGCAAATTGACACTTGCACCAAGATCAAGCAAAGCTTGCTCAATCCTGAATTTTTCAATTACTTATAAGACTGTGGGACTTTCAGGATCTTTGTACTTTAGGGGGGCTTGTGCTGAATGATAGCACTAGTCTATTCAGTCAAAAATGTTATTTTTTGTACATTGATCCTTTTTTCATTATGCAAGATCTTTTAAAAATTAGTGTACAACGAGATTTGCTTGATTGTATCCAATAAGGGGATGTTGATCTTCACTTATTTAAACAACTCAAAAATTATAGCATTATTGGCTCGACCGTAGTTGAAGTTAAATAGACAAGTTCAGAATACCTAGGTTCAACAATTTATTAAGCAAACAAAAAGGTCTCTTGAATCTTAACATGGAGAATTTCTAATGGAATCCATGGAACGTGGCTTGACGCATCAAAAAGGAGGCATTAAACATACCATATACAACATGATAGAAACCATATAAAGGATTTTTTTTTTTTTTGAGGTTTCTTGACTCATTGAGGAAAAGGCAAAGGAACATGACTAGATTTTTCCTTCCCTTTAGATGACTCTATTCCCTTTTGAACAATAGGCTCAGACTCAATTGGTTCATTTATAGGATCCGACTCAACCACTAGTTCAAGTATTTTTGTTTTGATGGTCTTGTCAATTAATTTATGACTTCTCAATGTGATAAATTCTTGAACTTGGTCTAGAGAAGATTTAGATGAGGAAACATTAGCATAGGTTTGATCCTGTGGAGGTTTAGGTTGAGATAAAAAAATTTCTTTCTCCGCTGTGCTCAAAAATTGGATCAACTTAGCTATGTGACTTTTGATATCATTTGTGGTCAGATGTTTGGGCCTTGAAGACATTGAATGCATGGGTGGATTGAGTATTTAAACTCATCTGAATTTGAATGAATTTGTTCATGTTATCTTCTAAGCTTCTTTTGTGTGGTGGCTTATAAGGTGGATATGTTTGTGGGGCCTGAGGTTGTGGTGGAGGTGGACTTTGTTGCAGATTTCCAAGCTATGTGTTTTTTCAACTGAAGTTTGGCTAGTTCTGTCACCCTAGATTATAGGTGTCAAAATATGAGTTGGAATAAGACTTGTTAAAATTAAAAATGGCATTGGACTATTTCATCAAAACTTCTTTAAATGTTGGAATGGTAGGACACTCTCTAGTAGGCTGTCCTGACAAAACACAAATTCTACACAACTGGTCAGTAGGGAACACAACAGAAACTTCATTGACCTTTCTCATCTCTAAAGCATCTAGATTTTGAGACAAGGTAGCCATTTTGACCCTTAGGTCATCATCTTATTTTATCATATATTTCCCTCCCTAGGATGTGGATGGTCTAGTTTTTCCAATGTTTGGTGAGGCTAAGTCCTACATTTAGGAACTTTCATAAATGGTCTCAAAGAATTTGAATGCCTCATCAGGATTTTTTTCCATAAACTCTCCTTGGGCCCTCATTCCCACAAATTGAGGTTACACAAAGGGAAGGGCATTATGGAAAAAATCAACTAGGGTCCAACTTTCAAATGCATGATGTGGGCAAGCTTGGAGAAAATCCTTAAATCTCTCCTAACACTAGTAAAAATTTTCTCCCTCTTTTACTAGAAAATTGATGATTTTTCGTCTCAATGTATTGGTTCGGTGTATAGGTCCATTACTCAGTAGGTAAGTTGGAGTGGAGTAGTGATTCTGAATCCCAAATTGTTGACAACAGGCTTTGAAGGGACCAATTTTGAATTGGGTCCCATTGTCGGATATGAGGGTTGTTAGTATATCATGCCTTGTAATAATGTGCTTCCATACGAACTTTATTGTGTCCATGTCCCACATGTTTGCCAAGGGCTCGACTTCTACCCATTTCGTGAAATAGTCAGTTGCAACAAGAAGGTATCGCTTGTTCCTGGGGGCTCGAGGCATCAACCCTACTGTGTCTAGTCTAGTCCCCACTATGCGAATGACCATGGGTTGGATAGTGGAAGCAAATCTTGGATAGACTTCCTAGGTATTGGAGAAAGGACCTGGCATTACTCACAGCACCTAACAAACTATTGGGCATCTTTTTGCATGTATGGCCACCAAAATCCCTAGAAAAGTGCTTCGTGGGCAAGCGACCTTCCCCCGATACTTGCCAACTTGGAATAGACTAAGCTTTCAAAGAATTTAGTCACTGTTTAACTTTATCCTTCAGAGAGTAAGGAAAAATTTTTAACTGGACCATTTCAGAATTATCTTGCAGTGCACCGCATACTTCCTCAAAATCTTTCATATGCAAATAAGGATTTTCAGACTCAAGATCGTGAAACTAAGGTAAAAGTTGTGTTGTCTCTGGTTTGATGTTAAAGTTTAGAGCATTTGTAGGAAAAAAAATAAAACATGAAAGGACACTAGTGCATGTAGGATACAAGTATTATCTCAAAGGCCATGCATTTGGGGCCACCCCTCTGTCTCTTTGATTATTAGACATACCTAGCTCAAAACAGTCTGTGGATGCTCGTGATGATGATGATGGACTAAACTGATTTATAGATCCTACTGATTCGATAGGCATAAACAAATATAATCATCAAATGAACTAGACACTATATACATATAACACAATCAATGAAACTTCACTTTTCTTTTCAAACTATCATAACTCCCTGATAACAGCCCCAAAAACTTGACTTGATCTCAATCATGCACACCCAAGTATAAGTGGTCAACTTGTAATATATCTCAGTAAAGTTCGAGGTTGATTCCTCAAGGAGCTATCGGTGAGAATTTTAAATAGAAAAGGTGAATTAAACCTACAGAAAGATTGTCGAAAAGTAGATTTTGGTGTGTGCTTGGTGATTGAAAAACAGAATGCTTAAAAATAGGTTTTACTTGAAATAAGTTAAAAAGGTGCTCTTTACTTCGGGGATTGGGACATGTGTGTCATTGTTTGAGTTTGTGATAGTGCCACCATACTATTACTAACTCTTGTGTGAACAATATGTCAATCGAAATGTATTTCTATATTAACCAATAACATAGCAACCGTCAGGCTTACTAGAAAGTCAATGCACCACAAAACAACTAATTACTCTAGCAAACATGAATGTGCAAATAACCATTCAACAGTTTAATTTGGTAATTGATCAGAAGGTCTATGATTAAATAAAGAACATAGCACCGAATTATGCTTAGAATCAAAAGCATTGGATATGGAAAGAATTAACCTGTCTATACCCAATAATCTCCCAATCTTTACATAAAGCTCAGCTTAGTAAATCATTGAATCATGCATTAGAGTACATAAAATAAGAAAGATGAAATGGAAATGAAAATGAAGACCTAGCTCGGCACTTGCTTGGACCATGAGCATAACCTAAGTTATACACCAGTATACAAAATACAAAAATATTAAAGAAGGTACCATCCATCATTTAAGGGAGGTATAGAACAATAAAGCATGAGAAACAAAATTTCACTTTCATTACTCAAGCAATATTACACTAGTCTTCACCCTACACTAAAGAACAAATGAAAAATTGCTCACTCTTCATGGCAATGGACAAGGTAGAAAAGTGGGAGAACCTCATTCCTCCAACTGAGGTGTAGTCTTCAAAATACAAAAGTAAAAAAGCTAAAACAAACTCTTCCCTATGGTGCAATTGAAACACCCCACTCTTGTTAACCAAAGCAAGGCTATGATAAGTGAGAGAGGTTCTACCCTAAAGGTAAAAAGAGCATTAAATAAATGTGGAAGGGAGAGAATTGGCAAGGGACAAAATTTCTTTCAAGTCTTGAACCCTTCTTAAATGTTGTGAAGGGTCAGATATTTGTTGAGCTCCATAGGCGGTAGCTGGTGGCAGAAGGAACCAATAGAAAGTAACCTTGGGGGAGAAGAAAAGGAAAGTCAGTTTAGCACCATCCGGACGCTAGCCACCACTGTCCGAACATTAGTGATCCACTAGAATTCCCCTTTTCGGCTATTATTCTTGGAACTTGATCCTACAAGTGCATTCGGACGGTGGTAGCTTCCTTGAAATCATTCACTTGTTGCTCCTTGGTCCTTAAACTTCCCGATTTCACTCCCTTGACCCTATAATTTCAAAATATCAACATTCCATTTATTAGTAATAATATAACTTACTTTTAACTTATTGACTTATTTAATTAATGTAATCAACCTTTAAATATATATAGAAATTGTAGCCTTTTAAGTTTAATCACATACCCTATCATAGAGTTTGAATTTTTCTTCAACACGGGATATGCGCAAACAACTACTTCATAAATCTCTCACGAATAATACTACGTGAATTATCTCAGCACATTAGTTGCTCTACAAAAGTAATTACATGTACTTCGATTCATAACCCCATGAATTCAACCCGTTATGCTTGCATTTGAACTATTACATCCAATACCCTCCACTTTATACTTGACTAATTTTTTGCCAACCATAGCCCCTTGTTTATCATTTCCTTCAACCATGATGGTGGCATGAGCACACTTCAATTCTATCCAATCCAAATCAGCCGTTGTCAAACCCAAAAAAAATTGAAATTTTATCAAAATGGAAAAACGATAATTAGCCGTTATAATACAAGTTGAAAACCCCAATTTTTTTAGAATTCATATGACAAAACGAACCTCATCGTTGAATTCTTCTCGCAAAATCTAGTTATCTAGTTAATTTTCGTTGAATTATGAGACAATCAGACTTTTTGCATTCTATGAGGTGATCAAATGCCAAGTGACCAAAATGAACACGATGGGGATTTAATTTCAAAACATGGAGATTAATTTAAACTTCGTTCAAATAAAAATATATTGAACTTGAAACGGTATGAGATTTAATTGATTCAAGGCGAAATCAGACCTGGGAAAGACGAACGTGTGGCGCACCAAAAACCAAGTAAATGATGGGTATAAAAAGGGAGAAAATTAGATTTTCCCCTACATTCTCAGCCCATTTTTGATAGAGAGAGATAGAGAGAAGAAGAGAGAACAAGTAAGGGTTTCTTCAAGCTTTCTTCTTACGATCTAGGGCTAACCTTTGGTTGAATTGACTCGGGCCAAAAATAAAAGTTGATCTACGCGACAAGGGCTACGTCTACATGGCAAAAAGTGCAAATTTTGATGAATTCTAAAAGATAGGATTTTTGAAAATCAAGGTTCAAAGTTTGATTTGGGTTCTAGGGATTTTTCTACCACCTGAATTATGCTTCAAGAGGTAGGGTTCTTTTCCTAATTATGTTTATTTCCAACCTATGGTTGAAATATGAAATAGGTAGGGTGTTAGAGATGTAATCTCATGTATAGCACATACCTATTGTAGTTGAAATGTGGAAATTGGGTATAAGAATGAGTTTGTTTATATTACTTGTTTGTGATTTCTTGAGATATGTGGTGAAAGAAACATGTTATGTGTTTGCATGATTTTGTGCCTTGTCGGTGTTTGATAAAATGCCTTGAATGAAATTTATACAACATGTTTGATGATGTTATAAATTGTAATTATCTGCAAATGATATAATTGAAAATTTGAGAATGTGATGATGTTGGAATGTAATTATATGCTTTATGATATAAGTTACATTAAGGAATTAGAATTGTTCATATTGTGCTCATGACATGTTAAATATGATGTTGTAATTGCAATTGAAATCTTGCTTGCATAATGATCTGAAATGCAATTGTACATTGTATTCCATATGCACAGAAAGTATCACATTCGTGGGCATATGACATGGGTGTGGGTATGTGCATGTTTTTGGATCAAACACCATTCTTGGTGGTGGAGGCATGGACTCGGGAAGGTTGGACCTAGGTCCGACTGAGTTGCACAAGTTGCATGAAAAAACTAGTGGCAGGTATAGCAAGAAGGGCTAGACTCTCCCTAGGGTGCAAGACTCGGTTACTAGTTTATAAACTTTCGATGGTGAAAGTTCAAAAAGTGTATTGGTGTACGCAAAACCAAAGGTGGGATACCAAAATCCGTGTTGGTGTGGTGGACCGTTGGTGCAAGTCTAGGAAATCACCTACCAAAGAAAGACACATGATTCATTTTATAAATTAGTCTTTGGATGTGCAACATCAATGGCAGGGGCTTGGAATGCCCGAATTCATACGCATGTCATTGCATGTGTTATGGGAGCCGGTGAAGGCTCGAGTTGCATTGCTTGTGTGAGTCTCGTCTCATAACATGACATGGCATTAGGACATTCATTCTTGAAGTTATATGTTCTTGGATGAATGTTTGTTTGATTGTTGAATTGCATGTGAGCATTTCATATGCATCTAGGTTGGAGAGTAGCCTCTTTAGGAGATATCATATGGAGCGTGGCTCACCCTTTATGGGGACAATATTGCAGGTGCAGGACAAGCGTCGGTGAACGACTCTCACTTGGGCCCTCGTTGATGAAGAAAGCCGAGTTGTGATTTTAAATTATATTTTTGTAAAACAATCTTTTAATTAGTTTTGGATATGTAATGTTGTATAAAGGATTGTAAATCAAACTCATATAAACTATATTTTATATAAAGTTGTATGTTATATGAGTTTGGATGGATGTGGTATGAGATTGGAGGAGTTGGAATTGAAAAAGGATTGAATTGGGGGAAATCTGGGCTTTTTTACAGGTAGAACGCTGATTATCTACCGGTAGAAGAATTCCAGAGAGCCTTTCTACAAGTAGAACGTTGATCTTCTATTGGTAGAAGAATTCCAGTGAGCTCTTCTACCGGTAGAACTTTGAGTTTCTACCGATAGGTCCTCTAAAATTTTTTGAAATTAAAAATGATATTGTCAAGCCTTCGAACCTTGAGTCTTTTTGTTCAAAGGATGTATATGGAGCAATATTACGGACAAATTGATGTATATTAGTCTTTGGAATGGTCAAGTGATTGATATGTACACAAGTTATGTATTTGGGGGTGCCTGGTACAAGGGAGACTCTGCCCAAATTTTGTGTTATTTTTGATCTTGATGAAGGGGATGTTATGTTGTAGCATCAAGTTATGCGGCATTCACAAGTATTTTCACAAGTTAATGGGTGATCAACGGGTTGACAAAGGACCCTAGTTTTAGGGGCATCACAACTTGGTATCAGAGCAAAGATTCTTGATTTACCTAGGGCTTGTGGGGCATGGGTCTAGGCCATTGCATCCATTGTGCGTTACATGTTATGTGTTTTAAATTATACATGTTATGTGTTATGTGAACACTATGCATGATTAAATGTATATGGAAAAGACACACTAGGGTTAGAGAACATAACCTAGAGGGTTGGAAAGACCCGTTCATGGTATAGATGTCTACTAGTGGGTGGCACGCGCTCTACTAGTGAGATAAGGACAGAATCTTAATGTTTAGACTTGATCCCTACCTTGGGATACTAAGTTCGTGCTCTATTGATATTTGACATGTGTGTAGATGGAAAATAGAGGAAGAAGACACTAGAACTGTCGAGGAGTTTTGCAGAAAAACAACCAACCACTACTAGCCTTTGACCAACAAGCCTTCATAGAGGCTATGGGTACGATGGCTGAAAACCTAGCGTAGGCAAGCACCAATATGAGTCAAAGGTCTCAATCCATCCAAAGGATTTTAATACCCATGGCCCACCAACGTTCATGGAAAAAGCAGAAAACATCTAGCCCACAGGGATCGCAAGTGCAGAGCCGAGGCTATCAAGGCCAAGCTCAATTTTGGTTGTCCCAAGGAGAGAATAAATTCAAGGGGACATTTCAAGGAGGCCAAAAGACATGTTACTATTGTCGATAGTCGGGCCACTTGAGGAAAAATTTTCCACTGAGACAAAACTGACAAAGTTCTAAGATGCCTTAATCCCAGCCGTCAGTAGGACTCACACAAGTACACGTTGTTCCTCCCTGTCCCACTATGAACCAAGGAAACCTGTTCCAACTATAGGTTGCTACACAAGCCCCTAGTATTTCATGTGTGGGTACTCTACAATCAGGCCGGATGAACCAGGATGTGGGCCAAGGCTAGGGATGGGACTTCTAGACAGCAACATCGAGGACTCAAGAGACAGTCTTTGACGTTGTAGCATAGAATGAGCTGATGGATCAGTCGGTGACCCACAATACATTTCTTATTTCCTTGTGTATGGACAAGTGTAACTTAATTCAAGCATGTCACATAACATCATTTTCACGTTCTTGTGCATGATATAGATTTAGAAATTGCAACCCTAGAAAAGTCCTTATAGGTAAATTCAACCCTAGGAGCTATGGTATGCATTGATCAGATATGTAAGAGGAATGAGCTAGAAGTCTTGGGGATTCCACTAACTGTGGACCTTAGGTTTATGGTCATATCGGAGGTTGATGTCAACCTTTGGATGGATTGGTTGACAGTACACCGAGTCGTCATTGATTGTAAATGGACGAGGGTCACTACTTGTATATTGGAGGGAGTTTGTTCCAAGTTTTAAGGGGAGAAACATGATGTTTTACCCCAAGTAGTGTATGATTTCCGTTGATACGGGTGGTTGATGGACTGGCTTACGAGCCTTACCCTAGAGGATGAGGTGAGAAAAAAGTTGGGTCTACCTCGGGTGGTTTGTGAGTATGCGGATGTTTTTTTGGATGAGTTGTCGAGATTTTCTCCACATAAGGATGTAGAGTTTACCATTGAGTTGCACCCTAGAACATCCCCTATTTCTATGACTCCACATAGAATGGCACATGTGGAGTTGCAAGAACTCAAGGTCCAATTGCAAGAATTATTGGACAAGGACTTCATTATATGGAGCACCTCACGTTGGGGCACTTCGGTGTTGTTTGCCAAAAAGAAGGACAAGACCCTTTATCTATGTATAGATTTCCCACAGTTGAACCGGGTTACTATCAAGAATAGGTACCCTTTGCCGCAAATTGATGACTAGTTTGATCAACTGATAGGGACATGTGTCTATCCCAAGATACATCTACACATGGGTTATCACCAGTTGAGGATTAGGAAGACAGATATCCCTAAGACGGCGTTTAAGACACGTTATGGGCATTTCGAGTTCATAGTTATGCCTTTTGAATTGACAAATGCCCCAACAACATTCATAGATCTCATGCATAGGATGTTCCAACCCTACCTAGATTAGTTTTTCATGGTCTTTATAGATGACATCCTAATCTACTCCAAGTCTGAGGAGGNGCATTCATGGATCTCATGCATAGGATTTTCCAACCCTACCTAGATTAGTTTTTCATGGTCTTTGTAGATGACATCCTAATCTACTTCAAGTCTGAGGAGGAGCATGAGGGTCACTTAAGGGTTGTTCTCCAGACCTTAAGAGACCATCAGTTGTACACCAAGTTCAGCAAGTGCGAATTTTGGGTAACAAAGGTAAAATTCTTGGGACACGTGGTGTCGCCTTCTGGTGTATCCATGGACTTAGAGAAATTTGAGGTAGTCATGAGTTGGAAAAGGCCAAATTCAGTCTTCAAGATAAGAAATTTCTTGGTATTGATAAGGTATTATAGGAGGTTCATTGAGGACTTCTCCCGACTAGCTGCACCTATGACTAGATTGACCAGGAATGAGGTTTACTTTAGTGGTCTGACTTGTGTGAGAAGGTAGTCCAAGATTTGAAGAGGAGGCTTTCTTTAGATCCTATTCTGACAGTTTCAGAGAGGGGATAGAGGTACACGATGTATTATGATGCCTCAAAGGACGGACTTGGATGTATATTGATGCAGTCCGGGAGGGTAGTAGCTTATGGTTCTCGACAGTTAGAGCCATGAGTAGAACTACCCCACGCATGAAATGGAGTTGGCAGCCATTGTCTTTTGCCTTGAATTCTTGGTACCACTATTTGTGTGGTGAGCAATTTGTGGTGTTTTTGAACCACAAGAGTCTGAAGTACATATGTACGCAGTAGGACCTCAATATGAGGCAACGTTGGTGGATGGAGTATTTAGAGGACTATGACTTCACTTTGCATTACCATCTCGATAAGGCAAACATGGTGGCTGATACATTCAGCCAAAAGTCACAGGGAGTCTTACCTTCTCGGGAGTGGCAGATGCTCGAAATTGTGGGACAATTCAGGTTGTACTACACAGGTTAGGCTTAAAGCACTTTGGGGAGTTTGGTAGCTACGTCTTCCCTACTAAACAGAGTAATCGAGTCCTAGGGGTAGGACACAAAGATATTGTCCATTAAGATCCAACTACAGTGCTTGAATGCTTCCGTTGTAATATCCTAACCTCCAGACATCATCCCTCAATGTATGTATGGTGTGTATGAAGGGGAGTGTCACTCTCCCTTGGAATGATGTCAAAAGAAAGAGCAGCAGAATGGTGGATAAATAAAATGTCAAATGTGTGTGTGTGTGCACAAAAATGCTCCCCAAACGCGGAGAGATCTTTGCTTGTCATGTTTTACTTGGATCGTATTCCAAGGTCGTCTCCTCAGGGAAGGAGGTGAATCATTTTGAAGGTGATTCTGTTGAAAAACATAGTGTAAAATCTTTTGTTGTTGAAGTTTGGTTTGTGATTTTGTCTTAACGAAATTGGAATGGGAAAAATGTTGGCTAATCCAAAGGGTTCACTCCAATGGGATTACCAAGTCAACTTGAGTCATTTCTCCTCCAATAAAGCATAGATGTATGATTGATTCGTGGAAAGCTAGGGACAAGATGGAAGTGAGGATCAAAGCATAACCCGTGACAAGTCTACGGGATATCAAAGACTCAAAATCCAGTCCACCCTCTACCAAGTCAAACCGAACCATCGTACTCTGAGAGGAGAAAGGAAAATGAGTTGAAATGGCATACCCAAGAGGAGGTCTCCCTTGGATTAGCCAACTTAAAGGCTTAGCTACTCATGCTTAAAGTAAAGACAACAATGTAATGAGAAGACATTATGAAGAAATGAAGATTAGAGCTAAGCATAAACGAAATGCACAATTATAACTTCTAGATAATTATACATGTTTATCACCTCTTACTAAAGATTGGATGAGAAACTACTCACTCTTCATGGCATTGGTAAAGTTAGAAAAGTGAGTGATGCTCATCCCTCCAAGTAGAGGAGTTGCAAGGTAAAACAAATTACACACGGAGTCAATCTTCAACAAAGAAAGAGTGAATCACATTTCACCCTTCACGGCTTTGATAAAGATCTAGAAAAATGGAAGAGTTTGACTCCTCTAAAGGAAGAAGGAAGCTCAAGACAATGGAAATAAATGAAAGTAATAAATTAAAAGAAAGTAATAATACAATAAAAGAAAGCAATAATATAATAAAAGAAAGCAATAAATTAAAAGAAAGTAATAATACACGAAAAGAAAGCAATAATAACTTTTGGAGGGTTATCTACTACCAAAAGGTGCTCTTTTCAAGAAAGCAATGATACAAGAAAGCCATAATGACTTTTGGAGGGTTTTTCATTACCAAAAGATGCTCTTTACAAGAAAGATGATACAAAAAAGCAATAATGGCTTTTGAAGGATTTTTCATTACCAAAAGATGTTGTTTACAAGAAAGATGATACAAGGAAAAAAAGATGATCTTTACAAGATACAAGGGGTGGTATTTATAGACAAAAAGGGAGGGCTTGAATTATACTTTGATCCCCCTTTGTTTTGAGCTTTTGATAATTGGCATCTTATAGTTTGTAACTTTAATAATTGGCACCCTATAGTTTGTAGCTTTGATAATTGGCTCCCAGTAGTTTGTAGCTCTGATGCAATTGACTCCCCAGTAGTTGGTAACTTTGATGCACAAAACCCTGAAAAGAACAACAATCAATGCATTATCCCTAATTCACACACTAACCCTAATTTGATTTATTTTGACTAGTTTAACTTCGTTTAACTAATACAATTGACCTATTAACTTAATTAAATTATGTATGAATTAGGGTTAATCACACCCCTAACCTAAACATTACTAGTCCCTAGTAATAAATAACAACAGAACAAAATCACTTTCATAGATAACACGATTATATTTAGCATATGCAACAAGCCGTTAAACCCCTAGGTGATCCCTAGTGGACGAGTTTTGTCTCGTAAAGGTTTCCAGTGAGCTACCTACAAACTCCAGTCGAACAAATGTGTATGTGGGATTGCTAGTTAAAGTAATTTAGCATCATGGTCGTTGGGACACCCAACCCTCAATTTTGACTTACATACCACAAGCTCCTCTTTCATAGGTATTTATTCTATGCAAAAATTAGCATTAGTCACATTGGCATTTGTAATTCCATGTGTAGTAGGAATGGTCCTTCTAGAAACAAGAATTGTTACATAACAAACATTCCACTTTACCACCCTACATGGATAGCTTTGATTTCACAAACCTCTCTTAGAAATGCCCTTTAGCAAAAATTCCCTCCGATTAAAGTGACTTGTCCCTCAAAGGGCATGTGATCAGAGGATGACCAATCAAAAAATCACATGCACAGTTAGAAAGGGAGTGAAAGTCTTAAGAAAGTAGACTAATCATGTTCTTGGCATAATCTCATGGAAGAATATCAATGCAATTAAAGAAATACTATTTAATATACCCTAGTTTTTGGTCGACAATGCACACATGCATCAAATTTGAGATCAATTAGGGCTTTGTATAGGTTGTAATGTGGCCAGAGGTTAGTGACTAATAAAATGACGTTAATGATATTCAAAAACTATCCCTTTTTTAATGTAGTGTAGCACACCTCCTTCTTGCTTTTCGATCTTTTGCCTAGAAATGGTATTTCTTTCTTTCATTTTTCTCATTTTTCACTTTCTTGACAATTCCCTATTTTTCTGTTTCTTTTCTTTCTCGGTTGTTTCCACCGACTTTTTTTTTTCATTGAACAGTAGCCACCATCATCTTTTCTATTTCTATTGTTTTTCTATATTATACTGATTTATAAGATGGTGCAAGAAAATTATATAGCAAGGTATGTCAAGTATATTCTTCTGTGGCTCGGTTATCATATGGGTTTCTTGAAGAAGAAATCATTCATTGAAGGCTCAAACATGGCTAACTAGGGATATAATTTCGTAGAAGCAATGGCTAAGGATCAAAATCAAATCAAATATGACCTAAAATCCTTTCTCAAGTATGTGCCCATGTATGTGTCGCATGCAATGGTTCCGTGTGGGATATGTCAATAGATCACTTTAGTTGCATTAATCAAAGCAAGTTTACTGAGATTATTCAAAAATTAAAAGTGACAGAGCTTACTTGAGTAAATGTTGATTGTCTCTCAGAAAGCATCACAAGACTCAAAACTTGTCATGGTATTATTCGTCATCTCCACTGGTTATGTCAGGTTTTCAAAGAATGTCGGTTATATATCAATTCTATTTTCGAGTCTGTTCATTCTGTATCTTAAGAATAACAAATACCAATGTACTTTTGATATTTAAGCATAGAGAAAACACCATTTTTCAAGTAAATTAGGCTTTTTTTTGTGTTTTTTTTTGTGTTTTGTTTTTTTTTTAACCTGGCATTCAAACTTAAATAAAAATTAAAGTTATTTACATACACATTTATCTATGAAAATTGAAAGAAGACTAAATGTACACATTGAACATGAAAAACTATGGCGTCTCAGGATAAGTCCCTACCCACGCTACAGGTTGTCATTTTAGGACATTCCTTACTTGACTCACATCTTTATTTCAAAAAAAAAAACTTTTTACATAAAAAAAAATATTTACACAAAAAAGTTCGGACCATTATCCTTCATCCCAAAAAATATATATATATATTTTTCCACAACTTTGTCATTATTAGTC
This sequence comes from Ilex paraguariensis, assembly GCA_963454935.2. Taxonomy (NCBI): domain Eukaryota; kingdom Viridiplantae; phylum Streptophyta; class Magnoliopsida; order Aquifoliales; family Aquifoliaceae; genus Ilex; species Ilex paraguariensis. The sequence continues at coordinate 1,193,179 of CAUOFW020003502.1, forward strand.
AAAATCTAATCTGAGTCATCGCTTGTGTCTATGTCATTATTAAGGACCCTTCCAACTTCTTATCGCACACAACGTGTAAGTCCCGAACTGGTATAAGATGGTGTCTCAGGAAAATCCTTACTCTACCTATACACTATCTAGTTTAATTGATCGGTTGCACGACCCGAAATTGGTTTAAAACACTGATTGTATTTTTATATGTGAAAACACCTGTCACATTGTTTACAAGTACCCAATCATTTGGCATGACGACATTTAGCAAAAGTGCTTCTGCCACACAATGGTTTTGCTTGTGCTTCTCGGATTTCAATTTTTCTCACAACTCTTGCTCATTATCATAGCATGCACTTCGGGTGGAAAAGTTCGTAAAATGTCTAAACTAAACCAAAAAAGTTTACTATCCATGCTTGCTAAACTAAAGACACCCTATCTAGTTCTTTAACGCTGCCAGTCACAAAGACGATTAAAGCTACATTTGATATGATCATGAAATATAAGTAAAAAATACTGTAAAAATACACAATCCAAAATAAAAATAAACAATTTTTTTTTTAAAGAAACTAGAACAAACTAGAACTGTAGATCACACCCCCAACCTAAACTAAATATTGTCCCCAATGTTTTGAATTTACCAATGCTTGAAATTTGGAAATGAGGTTGTATGGTAGAGATCTGTTCAACTGTCGAAACCTACAAACAAAACACAACAATTAATCAACGCGAGGGAGATCTAGTCTAGGCTGAAAATCCCTCACCCTAAGTGCGAGCAGAAGAAGAGCACCCATGTACAAATACAAACATATAAGGTAAATTATTAAACAAAGGACTAGGTCGTTGGCATATATGGTCATGGATTTGCAAGGGGGTGGGTTATTTTTACAGAGAACAGGGAGAACAATGAAGAAGAAAAAGAAGAAGAAAAGAAGAAGAAGAGAAGAAGAAGGGGGGACCAACACCGGTGAATGGGGGAAAAAGAAAAAAAGGTGGGAGGCTTTATAAAGGCATCCCAGTGGGTCAATTTTTTTTTTTTGTACCCGATACGTTTGAGTGTTGGCAGGCGCGAGTGTCAATAGGTGTGAATATCCACGCAGAATATTCCCACAAACATTAGTGTAAGATGCAAATAGTGCAACCTCACCCCTCAACTTGATTCATGCATTGTTCTCAATGAAACAAAAAAGTATGATATTCAATGATGGATAATAAAAAGATTAGTAGGGTTAGAAAATACCTCGCACTTGAGCTTTGACAAAAACACCAATATCTGCGACTAAGAAAAATAAAACTATATGACAAAAGAACATAACTAACATGGAATAAAAATAAAGTAAATAAAAGCCTGTATATTGAAAAGCATAAAAAACTAGTTATTTCTCCGCAACTTCTGGGAATACCGGATCCATTAAATTCTCCTCCACCACTTGTTCTTCAAAGCCCCCAAAAAATGGCTTAAGTCATTAGCCATTGACCTTGAATGTCTGGCCATTTTCGGGGTTTTGGACATCCACAGCTCCGTTGGGTTAGGCCACCTTAACAAGATAGGGGCCATCCCAACGGCATCAGAGTTTGCCTTGGAAAATGGAGAGCCAAGAGTTGTATAAAATCACTTTTTGCCCGGACTTAAATGACTTCCTCACAATGGATTTTTCATGAAAGATTGGGCTCGCTCCTTTGAAATGTTGGAGCTTTTATACACATCTCTTATAATCTCTTCCAACTCATTTAGCTCTAACTTTCTTTGCTCTCCTGTCATTCTTAGGTTGAAGTTCAAAGTCTTAATAGCCTAATAGGCCTTGTGTTCCATTTCGACCAACAAATGGAAAGCCTTTCTGTAGACAAGTCGATAGGGAGACATGCCTAAAATATTCTTGTAGGCGGTGCGGTAAGCCCATAGGGCATCGGTCAATCTATTTGGCCAATCTTTCCTATTGGGGTTCACCGTTTTCTCTAAAATATTTTTGATCTCCCTATTGGTTAACTTGGCTTGGCCATTGGTTTGTGGGTGGTATGCAGTGGATACTTTATGAGTGACGCCATATTTGAACATTAAAGATGCGAATGACCTATTGCAGAAATGTGATCCACCATCACTTATCATTACACGAGGCATCCCAAACCTCAAAAAAATGTTCTCCTTGAGAAACTTGACCAAGACCCAATGGTCATTGGTCTTGGTTGGAATCGCCTCCACCCACTTGGATACATAGTCCACTGTCTATAGGATGTATAGATAGCCAAACGACATAGGGGAAGGGACCTATAAAGTCGATGCTCTAACAATCAAATATTTTTATAACCAGTACAGGGGAAAGGGGCACCAAGTTCCTTCGGGTCACACTACCCAAACACTGGCATCTATCACATTCTTTACAAAATGAAACACAGTCTTTGTTAAGTGAGGGCTAGTAAAAACCTGATTGAAGAATTTTTGCTGAAGTTTTCTTTGCTGAGAAGTGACCATCACATGCTTGTGAATGACAAAATGAAAGGATTTCCCACTTTTCATTTTCTGGCACGCATCTTCTCATGACTTGGTCAGGGCAATACTTGAATAGGTACGAGTTGTCGAAGTAAAAGTACTTCACATCTGCCATATATCTCCTTTGATCCTCTGGGTTCCAATGTGGTGGTATTTGTCTTTTTGCAAGATAATTACATATATCAGCATACTAAAGACAAATAGAATGAATTGGAAACAAATGCTCATTGGGGAAGGAATCAGGGATAGGAATGTTCTCATCAGTCTCTTGCCCCACCAGATGGGACAAATGGTCCGCCACCACGTTCTCCACTCCCTTCTTGTCTTTAATGATAAGATTGAACTCTTGGAGTAGGAGGATTCATATGATAAGTCTTGGTTTAGCATCCTACTTAGACAACAGATACTTCAAAGCAGAATGATCAGTGTAAACCACTATCGGTGAACCAATGATGTAAGAACGGAATTCATCTAATGCAAATACTACCGCTAGCAGCTCCTTTTCTGTGGTAGTGTAATTCATTTGAACCTCATTGAGCATTTTCCTAGCGTAGTATATTACATAAGGCCTATTATCCTCTTTTTAATTGAGCACTGCACTGACAGCGTAATCACTCGCGTCGCACATAAGCTCAAAAAGTAAATCCCACTTGGGTGGTCACATAATCGGAGGTGTGACAAACATACTTTTGAGCTTTTTAAAAGATGTCTCACAATCATCCGACCACACAAATGGGATATCTTTAGATAATAAAGTGGTCAATAGTCGGACCAATGCGCTACAATTTTTTATGAATCGATGGTAAAAACCTGTATGGCCCAGAAATAACCTGATATCCTTGACGACTCTTAGCATATGAAGGTTGGAGATAGCCTCCACCTTTGATTTGTCCACTTCTATTCCCTTCATCGAAACAATATGCCCAAGAACAATCCCTTGTGTCACCATAAAGTGACACTTCTCCCAATTTAAGACTAAACTTTTCTCTTCACACCTCTCCAACACTTTCTCCAAATTTTCTAAACAACCACTGAAGGAATCACCAATGACCGAGAATTCATCCATAAACACCTCAACAATCTTCTCCATCATATCACTAAATATCCCCATCATACAACATTGAAAGGTTCCAGGGGCATTACATAGCCCCAAAGGAATGCGACGGTAAGCAAAGGTATCGTAGGGACAAGTGAAAGTGGTATTCTCTTGGTCTTCCAATGCAATCTCAATTTGATTGTAGCTGGAATATCCATCTAAGAAGCAATAGAATAGATGCCCCGCTATTTGTTCTAACACTTGGTTAAGGAATGGCATTGGGAAGTGGTCTTTCCTTGTGCATAAGTTGAGCTTGCAGTAATCGATACACACACTCCATCTAGTGATTACCCATGTTGGAATAAGCTCATTATCCTCATTTGCAACCACTGTGACCCGCTACTTCTTGGGTACTACTTGCGTGGAGCTAACTCACTTACTATCAGCAATAAGAAAAATGATGCCCCAACAAGTAGTTTCAATACTTCGTCCCACACCACCTCCTTCATGATGGGGTTCAACCTTCTTTGTGGTTGTCAGGATGGTTTGGCATCCTCCTCAAGATAAATGCGGTGGGTGAAAATGAGGGGGCTTATTCCTTTTATGTTGGCAATTGTCCAACCAATAGCCCCCTTGTGTTTTCTCAACACTTCCAACAGGTCTTCTTCTTGTTTGATCTCTAAAGTTGAGCTAATCACTAAAGGAAAAGTCTCATCCTCTCTGAGATATGCATACTTCAAATGGATTGACAGTGGCTTCAATTCTAAAATAGGTTTTGATTCGTGCGTAAAGTTAACAATTTTTACTATGCCTTTTTGGACTAATTGTGCTTTGATGGAGTTTAAGTAATGAAATTCCAGGTCCTAAAGTGAACTAAGGCTCAAGAACAACAAAAATCACACTTGAATGTAACACCAGGGCAAAAGGGAATAAAATTGCAGAAGGGTGGAACCAAGCAAGAATGTTCGAACGTTAACCCACATTCGAACGTCCACTGAAACCCTGCCAAGATCAGCTGCTGAGACATGGCGTGTTGTAGTTAACAAAAAGAAGAACCATAAGTACTTGGGTACAACGTTCGAACGTTGTCTTGAGTGACTGAGGACCAAGATGTTGTGGAAAGTCAAGGTTGTTCAAGACGTATGGAAGTGACCAAGTCAGAGACCACAGGCCACTTGAGTGGAAGAAATCAGATGTCATATGGCGTTCGAACGCCCTCAAAGCAAAGATACAGAGAATGTTCAAACGTCATACCACGTTCGNCACTCCACGTTCGAACGTTGTCTTGAGTGACTGAGGACCAAGATGTTGTGGAATGTCAAGGTTGTTCAAGACGTATGGAAGTGACCAAGTCAGAGACCACAGGCCACTTGANTGTCTTGAGTGACTGAGGACCAAGATGTTGTGGAAAGTCAAGGTTGTTCAAGACGTATGGAAGTGACCAAGTCAGAGACCACAGGCCACTTGAGTGGAAGAAATCAGATGTCATATGGCGTTCGAACGCCCTCAAAGCAAAGATACAGAGAATGTTCAAACGTCATACCACGTTCGAACGTCCTTGAAGAAAAGATAGACTTAACNTCATCTGGTGTTCGAACGCCCTCAAAGCAAAGATACAGAGAATGTTCAAACGTCATACCACGTTCGAACGTCCTTGAAGAAAAGATAGACTTAACGTTCGAACGCCAAATCATATTCGAACGTCCCCCTGCAGACTGCCTACAGAATAGTTGATTCCCATAGGCGGCAAACACTATTCACTCATCCTCACTTATCTACTACCCCCCTTCCCCTTCCTTGCCTATAAATACTCCCTTGTTGGGAGCTTAAGAAGCATTCTTTCTCTTGTAGAGAAAAGGGGAGCAATCTTTGTGCTTGTAAAGTAAGAGTGTTTTAGTAATCTAGTTCTTGAACATTTCATGTTTATACTTTCATTTTCCATTTATATCAACCATGATGGAGGCTTAGACTCCCTTTGTAGTTGAAGTCTTTTATTTACTTACGCTAAGTCTTTACATTCATGTTGTAACAACTATGATGGAGGCTAAGACTCCCCTTGTAGTTGTACTTGCTTTTATTTACAAAGTATCAAGAAAGGTAGTTCATCTTTTGGTTGTGGTGGAAACCTTCCAAAAGCAACTAGCTTTCTTCTACTTTTATTGTTCATGTATTTCACTTCCATTGCTTGAGCATCCTTCTTTCTTAGAAGAGTGAAACTCTTCCACTTTTCTAGAGTTTTACCAAAGCCGTGAAGGGTGGAAAGTGATTCACTTATTCTTCATTGAAGAAAAGCTCTTTGTTTAGTTGCTTTATTTAGTAGCTCTCTACTTAGAGGGATGAGTAGCACTCACTTTTCTAGCTTTGCCAAGGCCATGAAAAGTGAGTAGTTCCTCATTCACTCTTTAGTAAGAGGGGATGAGTATGTAAAGATTATCGGAAAGTTATGTTTGTGCAACTTCTTCATGCTTTAATGCTTTATACTCCACCTGTTCATCGGACGATTAAATGTACTTAGTAAAGTTGAGGTACTTTGTATAACTAAGGGCTCTATCTATGATATGGATGACTCCTACATAGAAAGACTCATTGGTTAAATGCTAGTACCCCGGCTAGCTCTTCATGTCTACCTTTCAATCTCCACCATTATTACACTTTATTCAGAAAATGGATCATTAATGTCATGGTTGGATGCCTTGTAGAAACACTTGNCCATTGGTTAAATGCTAGTACCCCGGCTAGCTCTTCATGTCTACCTTTCAATCTCCACCATTATTACACTTTATTTAGAAAATGGATCATTAATGTCATGGTTGGATGCCTTGTAGAAACACTTGCTTGTTTGTAGACAAGTTAAGTCTCGGCACAGACAATTCTTATAAACTTCTAGAAAGGCATCAAAGTCATGTGCTTAATTCTCACAGTCCATCTTTATCTTTCGATTAACTTGTTGTTGACACGGGAGTTAATTGAGTTATACAACACAAACATAATAAAACGGATACTCTATTACATGATCTGTGAGCTAAAGGGTGGCTATTACATTTTGAGAATCTTATATTTTGTCTATAAAACTCTTGAAAAGAATCTTCTATTCTATTCAGGAAAATCTCACCACTTCAAACACTCAAAATTTCGAAGTTACTTGGTCTCTATTATTGCTTACTCCAAAACACTAATCATAGTTCCCTGTGGATTCGACTCCAGACTTCACCGAATTATTACTACAACTTGACCGCCTGCACTTGGGTGTACACATTTGAGATCAAGTCGGGCTTCTTCTCTTTTGACAATAAAATCTTCTTGTTGTATATTGGGAGCTTCTCAAATGTAGGAGTCCATCTCTCTACCCCTTTCACACTTTCCAATTCCTTTGGCCCATCAATCTGCTCCATATCAACAAATCCCTCCTTTTCCAACTTGAAAGTGCTCATTAACTCAAAGTGTTCCTCTCCCAAAGTATCAATCCAGTTAACCTCATGTACCTCCTCATCATCACCCGGTTGTTTGTTCAAATTGAACACGTTGAAATCTATAGTCATGCTCCCAAAATTAAGCTTCATGAGACCATTCCCATAATTAATAATAGCATTAGATGTAGCAAGAAAATATCTACCAAGTATAACAGGAATTTGGGAGCAAGGGTTAGCAACAGGGTGAGTTTCAAGCACAATCAAATCAACAGAAAAATAAAAGTTATCCATTTGAACCAAAACATCCTAAACCACTCCATTCGGTGTTAGAATGCTTCAATCAACCAACTGAAGAGTGATTGAGGTTGGCTTCAACTCTTCAAGTTGGAGTTGCTTGTACATCGAGTAAGGTAGGAGATTGACACTAGCCCCTAAGTCAAGCAATGCTTGCTCCACCTGGAAATTTCCTATTGTGATGGCAATGGTAGGGCAGTCGGGGTCTTTAAACTTTGGTAGGTGTTTCTCTTCAAGATTGAGGTCACTTGCTCGGTGAGGAATGCCTTCTTGTGGACCTTAAATTTCCTTCAAGATCTTTGTACAAGAGGGAATTTGCTTAATGTCATCAAGGAGTGGAATGTTGATTTTCACCTGCTTGAACATTTCAATTATATCAAAATNGTCGGGGTCTTTAAACTTTGGTAGGTGTTTGTCTTCAAGATTGAGGTCACTTGCTCGGTGAGGAATGCCTTCTTGTGGACCTTAAATTTCCTTTAAGATCTTTGTACAAGAGGGAATTTGCTTAATGTCATCAAGGAGTGGAATGTTGATTTTCACCTACTTGAACAATTCAATTATATCAAAATAATTAGCCACCTTGACAGGTGCCTTCAAACGACTAGGAAAGGAAGGAGGCATGGGGGAAACAAGCACACTATTATCAATCAATTTTTCTTGCTCACCTACCTCATCACTCACCTCACCCCCCTCCTTGATATCACATTTGGTCTCTTCTTCATTTGGCAATGTGGTTTTGGGTGAGACCTTTGGCACAACTGTCTTTTCAATTTGTTTGCCACTCCGAAGAATGGTGACCACCTTGAGTTGCTCACAACTCTCTTTGGTGGGCTCGGATAACTCAATCACATGTTGGCCCTTAGGGTTTAGGTTGAGTGGGGAATTTTTCCTTCTCTTGTTGTGATAACCCTATGCCATTGGTAATTTTCGTGAGTTGAGCCAAAATATTGTTGTTAAAGGTGGTTTGGCTTTGGATGAAATTGTAAAGTACATCCTCCAAGTTCCTCTTATGGGGAGGTTGGTAGGTGGGAGGATGAGATGGTCCTTGATGAGAAAAGCTTTGTGGAGGTGGACTTGGTGAAAAATTTTGTGGTGGTGGGTTTGACGAATACCCTTGCAGATTAGTCTGGGGATATTGGGAGCTAGACGCTTGCCCTTGGCCTTGGTATTGATTTTGGTATTGACCTTGCTTAGGAGGCATGGGAGGTGTGTATGTATTTGACTAGGAAGAGTGGGGTTCTCATTTCTCCAACTAAAATTAGGGTGATTGCTCTAACTCGAATTGTAAGTATTCAAATGTGGAGAGAATGATTGCCTCGTTTGGTTAAAGGCATTGACTTGCTTGTGATACACTTCCTTAAGTGCTAGAATATTGGGGCACTCCGATATGGAATGCTCCACACTCTCACAAATTGAGCAATCCTCCTCGTTTTGTGACACATTAGACACCTTGTGTCTCCTATTGACTTTAAGACTCTCAACATTTCTTGACAATTTAACAATTTTTGAAAGCAAGTCTTCCCGGTCTCTCAAGTCATATATCCCTCCCTCTTGTGGTTGACTACTACCCGAGGATGTCCTAAGTATTTAGTTAGGACCCCTAATNTTTTGTGACACATTAGACACCTTGTGTCTCCTATTGACTTTAAGACTCTCAACTTTTCTTGACAATTTAGCAATTTTTGAAAGCAAGTCTTCCCGGTCTCTCAAGTCATATATCCCTCCCTCTTGTGGTTGACTACTACCCGAGGATGTCCTAAGTATTTAGTTAGGACCCCTAATGTCCCAAAATTGTGCATTTTAGGCCAATGTACTAAAGTAGTTAAGGGCCTCATTGGGGTCTTTGTTCAAGAACTCGCCGTTACACATCATGTCAATGAATTGTCTATAGGTTGGTGTGATTCCTTGATAGAAGAAACTTACCAGTTGCCACAATTCAAATCCATGATATCTTATGGATTGTTGCAACTCCTTGTAACGATCCCAACATTGATAGAATTGCTCATTGGCCTTCTCAGAAAAGTTTTGAATTTCTTTTTTTAAAGCAGTGGTTATATGAACCGGATAAAANGGGTTGGTGTGATTCCTTGATAGAAGAAACTTACCAGTTGCCACGATTCAAATCCATGATATGTTATGGATTGTTGCAACTCCTTGTAACGATCCCAACATTGATAGAATTGCTCATTGGCCTTCTCAGAAAAGTTTTGAATTTCTTTTTTTAAAGCAGTGGTTATATGAACCGGATAAAATTTATTCAAAAATTCAGAAAGCATTTGAGCCTAAGAGGTAATGGATCGTGGTCGCAAGGCATGCAACCATGATTTGGCTTTATCTCTGAGGGAGAAAGGAAACAATTTCAATCAAGCTAAGTCCTCCATAGCATAGTTAGCATTAAAGGTTGCAACTATATTCTCAAACTTCTTTATGTGCAAGTAGGGGTTTTCCTTTTCAATTTCATAGAATGTAGGAAGTAGTTGCAATATCCCCGACTTAACTTGGAAAAATTGAGCTTCGACCGGTAAAAGGATGCATGAGGGTGTGGTGCTACGGGTTGGTTGAAGGAAATCCCTCATAAACCTCACCGGAGGATCCATTTGGATGTTATTCCCTTCATTCACGGGAGGGAAATATTGCATTTGTGGATTAGGTATTCTAGGTTCGGGCACTCCCCCATCCCTTTGAATGTTTGGATTGGNAATTGCATTTGTGGATTAGGTATTCTAGGTTCGGGCACTCCCTCATCCCTTTGAATGTTTGGATTGGCACCAACATTATCAAAATTATCATTTGCATCCTCGAGTGGGTCTTAGTCAATATTCATGTTGGGGCCTAAGGGTTGTTAACCAATCAATTTTGTTCATCTCGTCCCCACTTGCAACAAACTATCTACAAATAAAATTATACACAAACAAGAATATGTATACGGAACAACGTACCTCAGCCCATGATGAAGATCATGAAACTTACCTCCGTTGTCTGGAAATCACCTTCTCAATTCNCGTCTCTTCCCCACATGCAACAAACTATCTACAAATAAAATTATACACAAACAAGAATATGTATACGGAACAACGTACCTCAGCCCATGATGAAGATCATGAAACTTACCTCCGTTGTCTGGAAATCACCTTCTCAATTCAACACTTTGTCTTCCCCGGCAACGGCGNATCTCGTCCCCACTTGCAACAAACTATCTACAAATAAAATTATACACAAACAAGAATATGTATACGGAACAACGTACCTCAGCCCATGATGAAGATCATGAAACTTACCTCCGTTGTCTGGAAATCACCTTCTCAATTCGACACTTTGTCTTCCCCGGCAACGACGCCAAAAATGCTTGAACGCTTCTGTTGTAATAGCCTAACCTCCAGACACCATCCCTCAATGTATGTATGGTGTGTGTGAAGGGGAGTGTCACTCTCCCTTGGAATGATGTCAAAAGAAAGAGCAACGAAATGGTAGATGAATGAAATGTCAAATGTGTATGTGTGAAAAAAAATGCTCCCCAAGCGTAGAGATACTTTTGCTTGTCATGTTTTACTTGGAATCGTATTCCAAGGTCATCTCCTCAGGGAATGAGGTGAATCATTTTGAAGGTGATTCTGGTGAAAAACATAGTGTAAAATCTTTTGTTGTTGAAGTTTGGTTTGTGATTTTGTCCTAACAAAATTGGAATGGGAAAAATGTTGGCTAATCCAAAGGGTTCACTCCAATGGGATTACCAAGTCAACTTGAATCCTTCCTCCAATAGAGCATAGATGTATGATTTATTCGTGGGAAGCTAGGGACGAGATGAAAGTGAGGATCCAAGCATAACCCGTGACAAGTCTACGGGATATCNTATTCGTGGGAAGCTAGGGACGAGATGAAAGTGAGGATCCAAGCATAACCTGTGACAAGTCTACGGGATATCAAAGACTTACAATCATGTCCACCCTCTACCCAGTCAAACCAAACAATTGTACTTTGAGAGGAGAAAGGAAAATGAGTTGAAATGGCATACCTAAGAGGAGGTCTCCCTTGGATTAGCCAACTTAAAGACTTAGCTACTCATGCTTAAGGTAAAGACAACAATGTAATGAGAAAACATTATGAAGAAATGAAGATTAGAGCTAAGCATAAATGACATGCACAATTATAACTTTCAAATAATTATACATGTTCATCACCTCTTACTAAAGATTGGATGAGAAATTACTCACTCTTCGTGGCTTTGGTAAAGCTAAAAAAGTGAGTGATGCTCATCCCTCTAAGTAGAGGAGTTGNTAGCATAAATGAAATTCACAATTATAACTTTCAAATAATTATACATGTTCATCACCTCTTACTAAAGATTGGATGAGAAATTACTCACTCTTCATGGCTTTGGTAAAGCTAAAAAAGTGAGTGATGCTCATCCCTCTAAGTAGAGGAGTTGCAAGGTAAAACATATTACACAGGGAGCCAATCTTCGACAAAGAATGAGTGAATCACGTTCCACCTTTTATGACTTTGGTAAAGCTCTAGAAAAGTGGAAGAGTTTCACTCCTCTAAGAGAAGAAGGAAGCTCAAGACAATGGAAATAAATAAAAGTAATAAATTAAAAGAAAGTAATAATACAACAANGCTTTTGTAAAGCTCTAGAAAAGTGGAAGAGTTTCACTCCTCTAAGAGAAGAAGGAAGCTCAAGACAATGGAAATAAATAAAAGTAATAAATTAAAAGAAAGTAATAATACAACAAAAGAAAGCAATAATATAATAAATGAAAGCAATAAATTAAAAGAAAGCAATAATGCAAGAAAAGAAAGCGATAATAACTTTTGGAGGGTTTTTCACTATCAAAAGATGCTCTTTACAAGAAATATGATACAAGAAAGTAATAATGACTTTTGGAGGNCAAAAGAAAGCAATAATATAATAAATGAAAGCAATAAATTAAAAGAAAGCAATAATGCAAGAAAAGAAAACGATAATAACTTTTGGAGGGTTTTTCACTACCAAAAGATGCTCTTTACAAGAAATATGATACAAGAAAGTAATAATGACTTTTGGAGGATTTTTCACTACCAAAAGATGCTCCTTACAAGAAAGATGATACGAGGAAAAAAAATGATCTTTACAATACCCAAGGGGTGGTATTTATAGGCAAAAATGGAGAGCTTGAATTATACTTTGATCCCCCTTTGTTTTGAGCTTCGGATAATTGGTACCCCGTAGTTTGTAGCTTTAATAATTGGCACCCTATAGTTTGTACCTTTAATAATTGGCTCCCTAGTAGTTTGTAACTCTGATGCAATTGGCTCCTCAGTAGTTGGTAGCTTTGACGCANTACTTTGATCCCCTTTTGTTCTGAGCTTTTGATAATTGGTACCCCGTAGTTTGTAGCTTTAATAATTGGCACCCTATAGTTTGTACCTTTAATAATTGGATCCCTAGTAGTTTGTAACTCTGATGCAATTGGCTCCTCAGTAGTTGGTAGCTTTGACGCACAAAATCCTGAAAAGAACAGCAATCAATGCATTATCCCTAATTCACACACTAACCCTAATTTGATTTATTTTGACTAGTTTAACTTTGTTTAACTAATAAAATTGACCTATTAACTTAATTAAATTATGTATTAATTAGGGTTAATCATACAATTGAATACGTGTGACAAGGGCTGAGCCATTCAGGCGAATAGTAGTCTTCGGTTCAAGGAAAGGGTTGTGGTCCCTAGTCTATGGATCTGAGAGAGAAGATCCTTAGGGATTTTCATTACTTCCGTCTTACTGTGCATCCAAGTAGCACGAAAATGTACATGATCTTTGTTGATAGTACTATTAGAGTGGGATGAAGAGGCATGTTAGAGATTTTATTAGTCGATGTCTCACATGTCAGCAGGTTAAGGCTGAGAACCAAAGTCCTGCAGGATTGCTCCAACCTTTAAAGGTGGTTGAGTGGAAGTGGGAGCACGTCACAATGGATTTTGTGACCCACTTGCCATGGATATCACGNAAAATTAAAACTTAATTAAAAAGGCAAAACAATAATTAACTATTATGATGTGTTAAAAATTCAAAAAAAAAATTCTACAACTCAGATGACTAAACGGACCTCACCATTGGATTCGTATCGCGAAATTTAGATACCCTATCAATTTACGTTAAATTTTAAGACAGTTAAATTTTTTACGTTTTACGATGCGATCGGGCATCGCACAACTAAAATAAATGCAATCAGATTTTATTCGTGGAACCCAAAAAATAATCTAAAGTTAGTTCAATAAAAATATACTAAACTTAATGCGGGATGAAATTTAATTGATTCTGGATAAAATTGGACCAATTAAAATCAGACTTGTGATGCATTATGAGCCAAGCATTTAAAGGGGAAAATTTTGATTTTTCGCCCATTCTTGGCCTGCACTTCTGAGAAAGAGAGAGAGAGAGAGAAAGGAGAAATTCTCCAAACTTCTTCCACCTTATTTCTCTGATCTACGAAGATCCAATCATGGGATCATTTCGGGCCAAGAGTTGAAGTTGCTCTACGCAATGAGAGCTATGCAACCATACAAAAGATTGTGTTTTTCTCCAAAGATTTCAAAGATGAGAATTTAGAACTAAGGCTTGGCAGGCTTGATTTGGGTTTTTTGGGATTCTACTACATGGGTTTACGCTACAAGAAGTAGGGTTCCCTTATATGTAGGTTTATTTCCAATCTAGAGTCANTTTGGGATTCTACTACACGGGCTTACGCTACAAGAAGTAGGGTTCCCTTATATGTAGGTTTATTTCCAATCTAGAGTCATGAAATGAAATGGGTAGGGTGATAAAGAAGAATTCTCATATATTAGCTCACACCTAGTGTAGCTATGATATAGAAAATGGGTATGGGAATATGTTAAAACCAATTCTTGCTTGGAAGTCACATATATAATTGACTTAGTCTTTGAGCACAATGGAGAAGAGAAAATTTTTATCTCAACCTAAACCTCCATAGGTTCAAACTTATGTTAATGTTTCATCACCAAAAACTTCTCAAGACCAAGTCCAAGCAGTTATCACATTAAGGAGTGGTAAATTGATTGACAAGACCATCAAAGCAAAAATCCTTGAACCAATCTCTGTAAATGAACCACTTGGGTCTGAATCTATTGTTCAAAAGGAAACAGAGTTGTGTGATAAAAAAGATAAATCAAATTTTGTTCCCGTACCTTTTTCTCAATGAGGCAAAAAACATCAACTATTGAATAATCATGCTAAAATTTTTTAGTTGTTTAAGCAAGTGAAGGTTAACATCCCCTGTTAGATGCAATCAAGCAAGTCACATCATATGCCAAGGATTTGAAAGACTTTTATATAGTAAAAAGAAGGATCAATGTATAGAAAAGAGCATTTTTGACTGAACAAGCCAGTGCTATCATTCAGCACAAGGCCCCACTGAAGTACAAAGATCTTGGGAATCCTACAATCTCATGCACAATTGAAAATTTAAGGATTGAGTAAGCTTTGCTTGATCTTGGAGCAAGTGTTAATTTACTCCTATAATAGTCTATATGCAGTTAGGGTTGGTGAGTTGCAACCCACAAATGTCACGTTACAGTTGGCTAACCATTTTGTGAAAATTCCACGTGAAGTTGTTGAAGATGTTTTTGTTCAAGTTGACAAATTTGATTTTTCTGTGGATTTTATTTTATTTTATTCTTTTGGATACACAACCAGTTTTGCATGTCAATACACAAATTTCTGTCATTTTGGGTCATCCTTTCCTTGCTATATCTAATGCTTTGATTGATTGTAGGAATGGAATTATGAAAATTTCATTCGGTAACATGACATTGGAATTGAATGTGTTAGATATTGCTAAGCAGCCTAGGGAGGAAGAGGATTTGCAAGAAGTAAATTGCATTGAGTCATTGACTCATAGTCTGTTTGAAAATGCCTGCAGAAGAAAGGAAAGGGAATCACATGTATTGTTTGAGTCTGTAAATGTGAATAGGTCTGTAAATAGTTTTGAGTTTGTTCTTGATATGTACAATGTGGGAACATGGTTTCCAAAATATGAAGAGTTATCACCCAATGGAACAAAGTCTGTTGAATCTAGTGTCATGGCTCCCAAGCCAAAGTTGAAACCTCTTCCAACTGACTTGAAATATATCTTCTTGAGGGAGGATAAAACTTATCCAATAGTAATATCTGCAAAATTGTCAAAGTCTCAAGAAAGTCAATTGATAAGGATCATCAAAAATCATCAATCTGTAATTGGTTGGATAGTAGTCAATATTAAGGGAATAAGTCATCTTCTCTGTACTAATTGCATATACTTGGAGGAAGACTCTAAATCTTCCCGGCAGCGACAATGTAGGTTAAACCCACATCTTAAAGAAGTTGTAAGAACTAAAGTAGCTAAATTGTTAGATGCAGGAATTGTATATCCCATATTTGATAGTAAATGGGTCAGTTCTACACAAGTTGTACCCAAAATGTTTAATGTTATGGTAGTGAGAAATCAAGAAAATAAATTGGTCCCTACGCGTATAGCCACTGGTTGACGTATGTGTATTGACTATCAAAAGTTAAATTCTCTTACTAGGAAAGACCATTTTCCTCTACCCTTGCTGGACCAAGTTCTTGAGAGGATAGTTGGACATTCGTTCTATTGTTTTTTAGATGGGTACTCCAGTTACAACCAAATTGAAATAACGATTGATGACCTGCAAAAAATCACTTTTATGTGTCCTTTTGGCGTTTTTGCTTATAAAAGGATGTCATTTGGATTGTGTAATGCTCCAGCCATTTTTTAGTGTTGTATGCTGAGTATTTTCAGTGATATGGTGGAGTGATTTTTAAAAGATTTTATGGATGATTTTTTTGTCTATGGTGATTCATTTGAATTGTGAAAAAGTCCTTACTAGGTGTGAGGAGTCAAATATTGTTTTAAATTTGGAAAAATATCATTTTATGGTTATAGAAGCCATTGTTTTGGGTCATGTTGTGTATGTTGAGGGAACTAAAGTTGATAAGTCAAAAAATGATTTGATAGGAAATCTCCCTACGCCAAACACTGTGAAAGATATTCAATCATTCCTAGGTTATGCAGGGTTTTGCAAGAGATTCATAAAGGAATTTAGTTCAGTATCTATACCAATGTGCAATCTTATTTGTTAGGAAGTATCTTTTGAATGGAATGATATGTGTCAGAAAGCTTTTGATACACTCAAAAACATACTCATTTATGCACCAATCATGCAACCTCCTGACTGAACTTTACCCTTTGAACTTACGTGTGATGCTAGCGATTATGATATAGGTGCAGTCCTAGGACAGATAAGAGATAAGAAGCCATGTGTGATTTACTGTGCAAGTAAAACTTTAAATGATGCACAAATGAATTATACTACCACTAAAAAAGAATTGCTTGTTGTAGTGTTCGCTTTAGAGAAATTCAAATTTTATTTGGTGGGATCCTCAATTGTTGTGTTTACTGATCATACGGCTTTGAAATACCTACTCACGAAAAAGGACGCCAAACCACTTCTCCTCAGATGGATACTTCTGCTTCAAGATTGCGATCTTATTGTTAAGGATAAAAAGGGAGTTGAAAATGTGGTGATAGATCATCTGTCAAGGCTGAATTATGAATTATGATACAAAAGTTGAATCATTACCAATCACCGAAACTTTTTAGATGAGCAACTGTTTGCAATAAATGAGGTACCATAGTATGTAGATATTGTCAATTACTTGGCCACAAGTACTATCCCCTTTCACTTCACCTCGACCGATAAGCAAAAATTTTTTAGAGAGGTATACAATTTCTTTTGGGAAGATCCCTACATATCCAAATACTGCAAGAACTAGATTATAAGGCGTTGTGGTGTACCCAACCATGAAATCGGTCAGGTTATTTGTTTTTGTCATTCTAAAGCCTATGGTGGGCGCTTTTCTTCAAAACAAAATGCTGCTAAAATTTTGTAAAGTAGATTTTACTGGCCCACTCTGTTTAAAGATGTGCATTTTTTGTTGGTCTAAACTGTGACTGATTTCAAAGATTGGGAAGTATTTTAAAAAGAAACAAGATGGCCTTAAACTCTATTTTGATTGCTAAGGCATTGATTTTTTGGGACCATTCCCTCCCTCCTTTGGATATCTGTACATTTTGGTTGCTATTGATCATGTTTCCAATGGGTTGAGGCAATTTCTTGTAAAAATAATGATCACCACACTGTGATCATATTTTTAAAAGAAAATATTTTATCCCGATTCGAAATTCCTCGAGCCATTATAAGTGATGGGGGAACGAATTTTTGCAATATATCTTTCGAAAACCTAATGAAAATTTTTTTGATTTGACATAGATTTTTTGTCCCTTATCATCCTTAGACAAGTGAACAAGCTGAATTAACCAATCAAGAGAAAAAACATATTTTGGAAAAAACGGTGAACACAGATCACAAAGATTTAGGCCTTGAGGATAACTTATGTATTTTGGGCATATCGCAGTACTTACAAAATGATTTAGGGAAACTCTCCTTATCAACTGGTTTTTGGAAAACTATGTCACTTGCCTATAGAATTGGAAAATCATGCAGACTGAGCAATCAAAATGATAAATTTGATATAGACAGCAAGTGCATCCCTCGCAAGCTTCAAATTAGTGAATTGGAAGAGTTGAGAAATGAGGCATATGCAAATGAAAAAAATTGTCAAGGCCAGAATGAAGACCTTCTATGATAAAAATATTGTGAGAAAATATTTTGAACTAGCCTAGAAAGTCCTGTTATACAATTCAAGGCTCTGCCTATTTCTTGGCAAGTTGAGGTCTAGGTGGATGGGTTCATACATTGTTCAACCAGTATTTGAACATCGGGCAGTTGAAATTGAAAATGCGTTAAATGGAAACACTTTTAAAGTGAATGGTCAAAGACTCAAACCATTTCATGATGCATTTCTTAGGAATGTGGATTCCATTGTCTTAATGGAACCACAATATTCTTTGTGAATAAATTACTTTTGCAAAATAGTTGTACTAATGGTTTGTTAATTTTGCAGATTAGGTTACATTGTGAATAATGTTCCTTCCTTTTACCTATTTATACATTTATTCCTCTTAAGATTTTACTTTCATATTTTTGCCATTGAGGACAATGTTAAGTTTAGGTTGGGTTAGGGGTGGGAATAAGTTCACTTGTTTCTAAGTTTTTGAAATACCTCTTGAAATGTTTTTTTGAAAATTGCCTTTGTGACTAATAGACGTTAAAGAACCTAATAGTGAGTCTTTTAATTTTTAAAAAATATAAAAAATAGACTAAAAAATCTTTTGATTTAGTCTTGGTGTGTTACGCACATATACAATGGATGTACATTCTTTGATTATGACAAAAGCAAGGGTTGTGAGAAAGTTAGAAATATTTGGAAGTCAATCAAAACCTTTGTCCAGAAAGAGTTCATACACCAAACATCGTCGAGAAAAGTGACTTGGTGGTTATGTGAAGTGTGGTCGAGTTAATGCATATGAGATAATTCAATTAGTGTTCTAAACCAATTTCAGGTCATGCATTAGATCGTCTCGACTAGATTAAGTATGGGCAGAGCAAAGATTACCCTGAAATGTCATCTTATTCCAATCCAACGTTTGTTAGATATGTGCAGCGTGAAATTGCTCGGTTCACTAATTTTCTAAGTTTAGAGGAATCTGATGAAAATTGATCTTTTGCTATAATTAAGAGTGTTAACTTTTAGGGTTTGTGTTCGTTTTAAATTTGGTGTGCTAATTTTAATTTGGTGTGTTGTTAGCAATATTTAACTACTTAAAATTGCATGTTATTTTGATTCTAATTGAAAAATAAAATAAAAACTATTGATGGGTTTTGAAAGCAAGATCAAAACTGTAGTGAACAAGGGAAAACAAGACATGAGGACTCAAGCTAGGCAAGAAAAATAGAAAATCAAAGAGCATCCGAACGTAACTGCTTACTTATATAAAGGCAAGTTCACAAATTTCAAATCAGTGTTTTCCCCCGCAGCATCCTTCAACGCATAATAGTGTTGATTTTGCCCAAGAACCTTAGATCTTCAACACCCACCCACTTTTTATTGATTTGAAAATGATTAAACACTTACCCATCCACTCTTGAACACAACTATCGATTGAAATCATCTCAAACCCTCTTTTTCTCAAGAATCTCAAGGAAAATCATAGGTCCAAGGAAGTAATCAATTGCACACAAAGAAGCGAATACATAAAGGCAATCAAGGTGAAGAGCTCAGTCTCCATCACCCCTATGAAGTCTAGAGTTGGAAATTCCAAAGGATAGTCCACAAGATCAAGGTCAAGGTGAGCATTACAATGCCTTTGAAACCATTGAACAAAGGCTATGGTATGAGCACTATTTTCTATCCAAAACTATAATTGTTGAAAGGTGTTTTATTTCTAAACATTTTAGGCATATTGGAATGAGAGAAAATTTAGAGACAAGGGGAATGGTGGACTTCATGAAAAAAGTGGGGGTTGTTTATGAATGCTTGGTTAGGGAATTTTACAACAATACAACTATAATGGAACCATGGAAATTTGAAACTTATGTTAGGGAACACAAATTTCAAGTTACTCCTGCGACAATTTTTAACATGGTTAAACCTGTGAAGAGAGCGCCTAATCCCCAATTTCCCCCTAGAACTACTGTTAATATGTCCGTTATTACTGTAGAATTAACTGGTAATCTTGATTATATATAGGGAAGGCTGAACAAGATCATTAAGCAGGGTGATTTAAGGGATATATACCGAATTCTGAATTTTATAGTTGTTAATAATTNGATTACATTTTTGTAAAACAATCTTGTAATTGATTTTGGATATGTAATGTTGTATAAAGGATTGTAAATCGAACTCATATGAACTATCTTTTGTTTAAAATTGTATGTTAAATGAGTTTGGATGGATGTGGTACGAGATTGGAGGAGTTGGAATTGAAAAATGATTGAATCGGGGGAAATCTGGGCTCTTCTACTGGCAGAATGATGATTATCTACCAGTAGAAAATTTTCAGCGGGCTCTTCTACTGGTAGAACACTAGTTATCTACCGGTAGAAGATGTTTAGAGAGCCCTTCTACCAGTAGAACGTTGATTTTCTACTTGTAGAAAAATTCCAGTGAGCTCCTCTNGAATTGAAAAATGATTGAATCGGGGGAAATCTGGGCTCTTCTACTGGCAGAATGATGATTATCTACCAGTAGAAAATTTTCAGCGGGCTCTTCTACTGGTAGAACACTAGTTATCTACCGGTAGAAGATGTTTAGAGAGCCCTTCTACCAGTAGAACGTTGATTTTCTACTTGTAGAAAAATTCCAGTGAGCTCCTCTACTGATAGAACGCTGAGTTTATATTGATAGGTCCTCTAAAATTTTTAGAAATTTTAGAACGCTNTCCTCTACTGATAGAACGCTGAGTTTATATTGATAGGTCCTCTAAAATTTTTAGAAATTTAAAACAATTTGGTCAAGCCTTTGGGCTTGAGTTTTTTTGTTCAAAGGATGTATATGGAGCAATATTAAGGACAAATTGATGTATATTGGACCTTGAAATGGTCAAGTGATTGATATGTACACAGGTTATGCGTTTGGGTGTACCCGGTACAAGGGAGACTCTGCCCCAAATTCTGTTGTTTATAATACCGATGAAGGAGATGTTATGTCATGGCATCGGTTTATGCTGCATTCACGGGTACTTTCTCGGGTTGATCGGTGATCAACGCGTTGACAAAGGACCCCCGATTTTAGGGGCATCACAGCTGTAGTATCCATGAGTCACAATATAATAAAAATACAAGTCAACACATAAATACATATATGTAAAACATAATCATTTCTTAGGTAAAACCTAGGAAAATTAAAACTTAATNGTGGAAGTGGGAGCACGTCACAATGGATTTTGTGACCCACTTGCCATGGATATCACGAGTGCATGACGCGATGTGGATGATAGCGGACCGACTTACAAATTTGACACATTTTTTGGCATTGCAAATGACCTTCACACTGGAGGAATTCTGCAGGCTGTACTTATGGGAGATAGTCTAGTTACATGGAGTGCCTATATCTATAGTATTAGATCGGGATCCCAAGTTCACGGCTTATTTTTGAGAGAGTTTTCAACTGGCCATGGGGACACGATACTGAGCATAACTTTTCATCCCTAAATGGATGGTCAATTAGAGAGGACCATCCATACTAGAGAGGGCATGCTATGGGCATGTGTCCTTGATCTACAGGGTAGCTAGGAAGAACACTTACCCTTAGTAGAGTTTGCCTACAATAATAGTTATCAGACGAGCATACATATGACATCCTATGAGGCACTTTATGGGAGGTCATTCTATTCTCCACTTTGTTGGACGGAGGTTATAGAGAGACCATCTATGGGTCCAGATTTGATTAGAGACACCACGAAAAAGGTGGACTTGATATGAAAGTGTATTCTCATGACTTAGAGATGGCAAAAGAGCAACGTCAANACCATCTACGGGTCCAGATTTGATTAGAGACACCACGAAGAAGGTGGACTTGATATGAAAGTGTCTTCTCATGACTTAGAGACGGCAAAAGAGCTACGTCGACAAACAGTGACAACCACTGGAGTTCAAGGTTGAAGATCACATCTTCTTAAAGGTGATGCCCAAAAGAAGAGTGGTTAGGTTTGGGAAGCAGAGAAAGCTATCACCGAGGTATATCAACCCCTTCGAGGTACTCAAGAGGGTTGGTATAGTCGCTACCAGTTGGCGTTATCGCCAAATTTATCTAGTATTCACGTGGTATTTCATGTCTCCATGCTTCGTAAGTACACTCCAAATCCGAGACATGTGGTGCATTGGGGTGAGAAAGATGTTGATGCAGATAGGACCTTTGAGAAGGGACCGGTGCGTATCATGGATAGTCGAGAGTAGATTTTGCGAGACAAGACCGTGAGGCTGGTGAATGTGCTCTAGCAGTATCATGGTGTGGAGGAGGTGACATGGGAGCATGAGGACACTATACATGCCAATTATCCATTCTTGTTCGAGGATGGAGGTACATTCTTATGGTCATTAAATGTTATATGACTATTGCATATGCATGTGGTTGAATGTATATGTATGTGTGAATTTCGGAGAATAAATTCCTTTTAAGGAGGAAGAATGTAAAACCCAAAAAAATTTAAAATTTTATGAAAAATGGCAAAACAGTAATTAGTCGCTACAATGCGGGTTGAAAAACTAAATTTTTCTAGAACTCAGATAACCAAATGGAACTCACTATTGGATTCATCTCATGAAATCTAGTTACCCAGTTAATTTTTGTTGAATTCTAAGACAGTCAGATTTTTTATGTTTTACGAGGAGATCGAATATCACGTGACCAAAATAAATGCGATCTGAATTTAATTACAAAATATGGAGAATAATTTAAATTTATTTCAAATAAAAATATATTGAACTTAAAATGGGACAAGATTTAATTGTTTCGGGATGAAATTGGACCCGGGAAAGGTAAGCATGTGGCGCAACTAGGGCCAAGTAAATGAGGGGTATAAAAGGGGAAAAATTAGATTTTTGCCCCACATTCTCAGTCTATTTCATATATATATATATATATATATATAGAGAGAGAGAGAGAGAGAAAGAGAGAGAGAGAGAAGAGGAAGAGAGAGAAACCAAGGAATTCTTCAAGCTTTCTTCTTGCGATCTAGGACAAATCTTTGGTCGAATCGACTCGAGTCAAAAACTAAAGTTGATCTACACGACGAGGGCTACATCTACATACCAAAAAGCATAGATTTTGATGAAGTCTAAAAGACGAGATTTTTAGAAATCAAGGTTCAAAGCTTAATTTGGGTTTTAGGGAGTTTTTTACCACTCAAATTATGCTTCAAGAGGTAGGATTTTTTTCCTAACTAGGTTTATTTTCAACTCAGGGTTGAAATATGAAATGGGTAGGGTCTTAGAGATATAATCTCATATATGGCGCATACCTATTGTAGTTGAAATGTGGAAATTGGGTATAAGAATGGTTAAAATCAATTCTAGCATGAATTGTGTTGAAATTATTTGTTTATGATTTTTTGAGATATGTGCTGAAAGAGACATGTTATGTGTTTACATGATTTTGTGTCGTGTGGGTGTTTGATAAAATGCCTTGAATGAAATTGATATAACATGTTTGATGATGTTGTAAATTATAGTTATATGCTTATGATATAATTGACAATTTGAGAATGTGATGATGTTGGTATGTAATTATATGTTTTATGATATAAGTTATATTAAAGAATTGGAATTGTTCGTATTGTGCTCATGACATGTTGAATATGATGTTATAATTGCAATTGAAATCTTGTTTGCATAATGATATGAAATACAATTGTACATTATATTGCATATGCACGAGAAACATCACATTCGTAAGGATGTGACATGGGTGTGGGTTTGTGATGTTTTTGGATGAAACACCATTCTTTGTATTTGAGGCGTGGACTTGAGAAAGTTGGACCTAGGTCTGACTGAGTTGCATAGGTTACATGGAAAAACTTGTGTTGGGTATAGCAAGAAGTGCTAGACTCTCCCTCTAGTGCTAGACTCGGCTACTGGTTTATACACTTCTGACAATGAAAGTTCAAAAAATTGTATTAGTGTACGTAAAACTTAAGGTGGGATGCCAAAATTTGTGTCAATGAGCTAAACCGTTGGTGCAAGTCCAGGAAATCACCTACCCAAGAAAGACACATGGTTTATTTATAAAATAGTCATTTGATGTGCAACATCAATGGCGGGGGCTAGGAATGCCCAAATTCATACGCATGTCACTGCATGTGTTATGGGAGCAGGTGAAGGCTCGGGTTGGATTACGTGTGTGAGTCTCATCTCATAACATAGCATGACATAAGGACATTCATTTGAAGTTGTCTATTCTTGGATGAAAGTTTGTTTGATTGTTTAATTGTATGTGAGCATTTATATGCATCTAGGTTGGGGAGTAGTCCCTTTAGGAAATACCATATTGAGCTTGGCTCATCCTTTATGGGAATAACATTTCAGGTGTGGGACAAACGCCGATTGATGGCTTGCACTTGGACCCTCGTTGATGAAGAAAGCCGAGTTGTGGCTTTTGATTACATTTTTGTAAAACAATCTTGTAATTGATTTTGGATATGTAATGTTGTATAAAGGATTGTAAATCGAACTCATATGAACTATCTTTTGTTTAAAATTGTATGTTAAATGAGTTTGGATGGATGTGGTACGAGATTGGAGGAGTTGGAATTGAAAAATGATTGAATCGGGGGAAATCTGGGCTCTTCTACTGGCAGAATGATGATTATCTACCAGTAGAAAATTTTCAGCGGGCTCTTCTACTGGTAGAACACTAGTTATCTACCGGTAGAAGATGTTTAGAGAGCCCTTCTACCAGTAGAACGTTGATTTTCTACTTGTNTTACGCTACAAGAAGTAGGGTTCCCTTATATGTAGGTTTATTTCCAATCTAGAGTCATGAAATGAAATGGGTAGGGTGATAAAGAAGAATTCTCATATATTAGCTCACACCTAGTGTAGCTATGATATAGAAAATGGGTATGGGAATATGTTAAAACCAATTCTTGCTTGGAAGTCACATATATAATTGACTTAGTCTTTGAGCACAATGGAGAAGAGAAAATTTTATCTGAACCTAAACCTCCATAGGTTCAAACTTATGTTAATGTTTCATCACCAAAAACTTCTCAGGACCAAGTCCAAGTAGTTATCACATTAAGGAGTGGTAAATTGATTGACAAGACCATCAAAGCAAAAATCCTTGAACCAATCTCTGTAAATGAACCACTTGGGTCTGAATCTATTGTTCAAAAGGAAACAGAGTTGTGTGATAAAAAAGATAAATCAAATTTTGTTCCCGTACCTTTTTCTCAATGAGGCAAAAAACATCAACTATTGAATAATCATGCTAAAATTTTTTAGTTGTTTAAGCAAGTGAAGGTTAACATCCCCTGTTAGATGCAATCAAGCAAGTCACATCATATGCCAAGGATTTGAAAGACTTTTATATAGTAAAAAGAAGGATCAATGTATAGAAAAGAGCATTTTTGACTGAACAAGCCAGTGCTATCATTCAGCACAAGGCCCCACTGAAGTACAAAGATCTTGGGAATCCTACAATCTCATGCACAATTGAAAATTTAAGGATTGAGTAAGCTTTGCTTGATCTTGGAGCAAGTGTTAATTTACTCCTATAATAGTCTATATGCAGTTAGGGTTGGTGAGTTGCAACCCACAAATGTCACGTTACAATTGGCTAACCATTTTGTGAAAATTCCACGTGAAGTTGTTGAAGATGTTTTTGTTCAAGTTGACAAATTTGATTTTTTTGTGGATTTTATTTTATTTTATTCTTTTGGATACACAGCCAGTTTTGCATGTCAATACACAAATTTCTGTCATTTTGGGTCATCCTTTCCTTGCTATATCTAATGCTTTGATTGATTGTAGGAATGGAATTATGAAAATTTCATTCGGTAACATGACATTGGAATTGAATGTGTTAGATATTGCTAAGCAGCCTAGGGAGGAAGAGGATTTGCAAGAAGTAAATTGCATTGAGTCATTGACTCATAGTCTGTTTGAAAATGCCTGCAGAAGAAAGGAAAGGGAATCACATGTATTGTTTGAGTCTGTAAATGTGAATAGGTCTGTAAATAGTTTTGAGTTTGTTCTTGATATGTACAATGTGGGAACATGGTTTCCAAAATATGAAGAGTTATCACCCAATGGAACAAAGTCTGTTGAATCTAGTGTCATGGCTCCCAAGCCAGAGTTGAAACCTCTTCCAACTGACTTGAAATATATCTTCTTGAGGGAGGATAAAACTTATCCAATAGTAATATCTGCAAAATTGTCAAAGTCTCAAGAAAGTCAATTGATAAGGATCATCAAAAATCATCAATCTGTAATTGGTTGGATAGTAGTCAATATTAAGGGAATAAGTCATCTTCTCTGTACTAATTGCATATACTTGGAGGAAGACTCTAAATCTTCCCGGCAGCGACAATGTAGGTTAAACCCACATCTTAAAGAAGTTGTAAGAACTAAAGTAGCTAAATTGTTAGATGCAGGAATTGTATATCCCATATTTGATAGTAAATGGGTCAGTTCTACACAAGTTGTACCCAAAATGTTTAATGTTATGGTAGTGAGAAATCAAGAAAATAAATTGGTCCCTACGCGTATAGCCACTGGTTGACGTATGTGTATTGACTATCAAAAGTTAAATTCTCTTACTAGGAAAGACCATTTTCCTCTACCCTTGCTGGACCAAGTTCTTGAGAGGATAGCTGGACATTCATTCTATTGTTTTTTAGATTGGTACTCCAGTTACAACCAAATTGAAATAACGATTGATGACCTGCAAAAAATCACTTTTATGTGTCCTTTTGGCGTTTTTGCTTATAAAAGGATGTCATTTGGATTGTGTAATGCTCCAGCCATTTTTTAGTGTTGTATGCTGAGTATTTTCAGTGATATGGTGGAGTGATTTTTAAAAGATTTTATGGATGATTTTTTTGTCTATGGTGATTCATTTGAATTGTGAAAAAGTCCTTACTAGGTGTGAGGAGTCAAATATTGTTTTAAATTTGGAAAAATATCATTTCATGGTTATAGAAGCCATTGTTTTGGGTCATGTTGTGTATGTTGAGGGAACTAAAGTTGATAAGTCAAAAAATGATTTGATAGGAAATCTCCCTACGCCAAACACTGTGAAAGATATTCAATCATTCCTAGGTTATGCAGGGTTTTGCAAGAGATTCATAAAGGAATTTAGTTCAGTATCTATACCAATGTGCAATCTTATTTGTTAGGAAGTATCTTTTGAATGGAATGATATGTGTCAGAAAGCTTTTGATACACTCAAAAACATACTCATTTATGCACCAATCATGCAACCTCCTGACTGAACTTTACCCTTTGAACTTACGTGTGATGCTAGCGATTATGATATAGGTGCAGTCCTAGGACAGATAAGAGATAAGAAGCCATGTGTGATTTACTGTGCAAGTAAAACTTTAAATGATGCACAAATGAATTATACTACCACTAAAAAAGAATTGCTTGTTGTAGTGTTCGCTTTAGACAAATTCAAATTTTATTTGGTGGGATCCTCAATTGTTGTGTTTACTGATCATACGGCTTTGAAATACCTACTCACGAAAAAGGACGCCAAACCACTTCTCCTCAGATGGATACTTCTGCTTCAAGATTGCGATCTTATTGTTAAGGATAAAAAGGGAGTTGAAAATGTGGTGATAGATCATCTGTCAAGGCTGAATTATGAATTATGATACAAAAGTTGAATCATTACCAATCACCGAAACTTTTTAGATGAGCAACTGTTTGCAATAAATGAGGTACCATAGTATGTAGATATTGTCAATTACTTGGCCACAGGTACTATCCCCTTTCACTTCACCTCGACCGATAAGCAAAAAATTTTTAGAGAGGTATATAATTTCTTTTGGGAAGATCCCTACGTATCCAAATACTGCAAGAACTAGATTATAAGGCGTTGTGGTGTACCCAACCATGAAATCGGTCAGGTTATTTGTTTTTGTCATTCTAAAGCCTATGGTGGGCGCTTTTCTTCAAAACAAAATGCTGCTAAAATTTTGTAAAGTAGATTTTACTGGCCCACTCTGTTTAAAGATGTGCATTTTTTGTTGGTCTAAACTGTGACTGATTTCAAAGATTGGGAAGTATTTTAAAAAGAAACAAGATGGCCTTAAACTCTATTTTGATTGCTAAGGCATTGATTTTTTGGGACCATTCCCTCCCTCCTTTGGATATCTGTACATTTTGGTTGCTATTGATCATGTTTCCAATGGGTTGAGGCAATTTCTTGTAAAAATAATGATCACCACACTGTGATCATATTTTTAAAAGAAAATATTTTATCCCGATTCGAAATTCCTCGAGCCATTATAAGTGATGGGGGAACGAATTTTTGCAATATATCTTTCGAAAACCTAATGAAATTTTTTTTGATTTGACATAGATTTTTTGTCCCTTATCATCCTTAGACAAGTGAACAAGCTGAATTAACCAATCAAGAGAAAAAACATATTTTGGAAAAAACGGTGAACACAGATCACAAAGATTTAGGCCTTGAGGATAACTTATGTATTTTGGGCATATCGCAGTACTTACAAAATGATTTAGGGAAACTCTCCGTATCAAC
The DNA here is from genome assembly GCA_963454935.2 of Ilex paraguariensis. NCBI lineage: Eukaryota > Viridiplantae > Streptophyta > Magnoliopsida > Aquifoliales > Aquifoliaceae > Ilex > Ilex paraguariensis. The sequence goes on from CAUOFW020003502.1 coordinate 1,221,626, forward strand.
TGGTTTTTGGAAAACTATGTCACTTGCCTATAGAATTGGAAAATCATGCAGACTAAGCAATCAAAATGATAAATTTGATATAGACAGCAAGTGCATCCCTCGCAAGCTTCAAATTAGTGAATTGGAAGAGTTGAGAAATGAGGCATATGCAAATGAAAAAAATTGTCAAGGCCAGAATGAAGACCTTCTATGATAAAAATATTGTGAGAAAATATTTTGAACTAGCCTAGAAAGTCCTGTTATACAATTCAAGGCTCTGCCTATTTCTTGGCAAGTTGAGGTCTAGGTGGATGGGTTCATACATTATTCAACCAGTATTTGAACATCGGGCAGTTGAAATTGAAAATGCGTTAAATGGAAACACTTTTAAAGTGAATGGTCAAAGACTCAAACCATTTCATGATGCATTTCTTAGGAATGTGGATTCCATTGTCTTAATGGAACCACAATATTCTTTGTGAATAAATTACTTTTGCAAAATAGTTGTACTAATGGTTTGTTAATTTTGCAGATTAGGTTACATTGTGAATAATGTTCCTTCCTTTTACCTATTTATACATTTATTCCTCTTAAGATTTTACTTTCATATTTTTGCCATTGAGGACAATGTTAAGTTTAGGTTGGGTTAGGGGTGGGAATAAGTTCACTTGTTTCTAAGTTTTTGAAATACCTCTTGAAATGTTTTTTTGAAAATTGCCTTTGTGACTAATAGACGTTAAAGAACCTAATAGTGAGTCTTTTAATTTTTAAAAAATATAAAAAATAGACTAAAAAATCTTTTGATTTAGTCTTGGTGTGTTACGCACATATACAATGGATGTACATTCTTTGATTATGACAAAAGCAAGGGTTGTGAGAAAGTTAGAAATATTTGGAAGTCAATCAAAACCTTTGTCCAGAAAGAGTTCATACACCAAACATCGTCGAGAAAAGTGACTTGGTGGTTATGTGAAGTGTGGTCGAGTTAATGCATATGAGATAATTCAATTAGTGTTCTAAACCAATTTCAGGTCATGCATTAGATCGTCTCGACTAGATTAAGTATGGGCAGAGCAAAGATTACCCTGAAATGTCATCTTATTCCAATCCAACGTTTGTTAGATATGTGCAGCGTGAAATTGCTCGGTTCACTAATTTTCTAAGTTTAGAGGAATCTGATGAAAATTGATCTTTTGCTATAATTAAGAGTGTTAACTTTTAGGGTTTGTGTTCGTTTTAAATTTGGTGTGCTAATTTTAATTTGGTGTGTTGTTAGCAATATTTAACTACTTAAAATTGCATGTTATTTTGATTCTAATTGAAAAATAAAATAAAAACTATTGATGGGTTTTGAAAGCAAGATCAAAACTGTAGTGAACAAGGGAAAACAAGACATGAGGACTCAAGCTAGGCAAGAAAAATAGAAAATCAAAGAGCATCCGAACGTAACTGCTTACTTATATAAAGGCAAGTTCACAAATTTCAAATCAGTGTTTTCCCCCGCAGCATCCTTCAACGCATAATAGTGTTGATTTTGCCCAAGAACCTTAGATCTTCAACACCCACCCACTTTTTATTGATTTGAAAATGATTAAACACTTACCCATCCACTCTTGAACACAACTATCGATTGAAATCATCTCAAACCCTCTTTTTCTCAAGAATCTCAAGGAAAATCATAGGTCCAAGGAAGTAATCAATTGCACACAAAGAAGCGAATACATAAAGGCAATCAAGGTGAAGAGCTCAGTCTCCATCACCCCTATGAAGTCTAGAGTTGGAAATTCCAAAGGACAGTCCACAAGATCAAGGTCAAGGTGAGCATTACAATGCCTTTGAAACCATTGAACAAAGGCTATGGTATGAGCACTATTTTCTATCCAAAACTATAATTGTTGAAAGGTGTTTTATTTCTAAACATTTTAGGCATATTGGAATGAGAGAAAATTTAGAGACAAGGGGAATGGTGGACTTCATGAAAAAAGTGGGGGTTGTTTATGAATGCTTGGTTAGGGAATTTTACAACAATACAACTATAATGGAACCATGGAAATTTGAAACTTATGTTAGGGAACACAAATTTCAAGTTACTCCTGCGACAATTTTTAACATGGTTAAACCTGTGAAGAGAGCGCCTAATCCCCAATTTCCCCCTAGAACTACTGTTAATATGTCCGTTATTACTGTAGAATTAACTGGTAATCTTGATTATATATAGGGAAGGCTGAACAAGATCATTAAGCAGGGTGATTTAAGGGATATATACCGAATTCTGAATTTTATAGTTGTTAATAATCTGATGCCTCAGTCTCAGAAAAACCAGGTGTTTACTAAGACAAATCAGTTTCTTTACTTTTTGGGTGTTGGTCATACCATCGATCTCCCTACATTGATTTTTCAACAAATGGTATTGGCAGCGGATGATAAGAAACCCTTGCTACCTTTTGGGATTTTGGTTACTAATTTATGTCAAAGCAAGTGTGTGATTGTAGACACTACATGGAGTACTGTGGAAGGGTTGGGAGTCCTGTACAGGACCTTACTAAAAAAGAGCCATGGAGGTGAACCAGATGCATCACCAGCACCACTGGGCGAGCACGAGGAAGAAGATGCAAGACAGCAAGTTGAGCCAAATTTTGATGGGATTAAAAACAAGGATGAGAGAATTTGAGACAGTACAAAGGGAGATGCAGGCAACCCAGTAGGAGATTCTGAGAAGATTGAGGAAAGGATATGGTTGTGGACCATCATCGTCAACATAGGCATTGCCTATTTCCTTTGCTCCATACTTTATATATCTCGTTTTTGAATAAATTTCATTTTAGTACTTTGGTATTTTGGATTGTTAGTTATTTGGTTTGTTTTGAATTTCTATTAGTTTTAATTTCTGCTAGTTAGTTTATGGTTTTGGATTTGAACTAGTAATGCTTTTGGATCATGTAGTTAATCATTTTTGGTTATTGTATTGTTTAATTGCAAGTTTTTGGTGTTGGAATAAAAAATTATGTGTATCACTTTTAAAATTATTTTAGCATTTTGTCTACTTTTAGGTAAAGCCCTCCATGTTTCATGGGGGAATTTCATCCTTTACCTGTGTTCTATCTCTACACTTTTATTTAAAACCCACTATTTTGAGCATGTCATGCTTTACTATTTCTTTGAAAATATTTTTGAATAACATGACTTATTTGGAAAGCTTACATACATAGTGGAGATGTGATAAACTATACAGTTTTTGAGCCTAACTTCTAGGAGGGGATTATAACTGCTTGCTCAAGTAAGAATTTTGCTTCATCGTTTGTCCTTGATAATTTGATTATTCTTTATTTGCTTAGCACATGTTGAGTAATGTGTTAATATCTCTTTTTTGAAAATTCATATGAGAATAATGCATTTGTTACATTCTAGAAAATGATGTTAGGCCATTTGTGATTATTATTTGAGCCTTATCCATTTCTTTTGCAAAAATATCTCTAGTCAGTCGTGATTGAGCCTGAAAGTNCTTCATCGTTTGTCCTTGATAATTTGATTATTCTTTATTTGCTTAGCACATGTTGAGTAATGTGTTAATATCTCTTTTTTGAAAATTCATATGAGAATAATGCATTTGTTACATTCTAGAAAATGATGTTAGGCCATTTGTGATCATTATTTGAGCCTTATCCATTTCTTTTGCAAAAATATCTCTAGTCAGTCGTGATTGAGCCTGAAAGTAAAAATTATTTTCTTTAAAGTCGCGTGTTTTGACCAACCAAGTAAAACCACATATATCTACTCTTTTTTTGATCAAGATATATATATATATATCTAACCTAGCTATCTTGTAGCACCCCAAAACCCACTTTGAACGGCATTACAATCTAAAAACCATTCACTACACGAGAGCAACTAGTAATCTTCATAATTAAGATAATTTCATTCCTCATTCATAATATCTATAACGCTATCCAAAAGAATATGTCGAACTATGGCATCTATANATAAAAATTATTTTCTTTAAAGTCGCGTGTTTTGACCAACCAAGTAAAACCACATATATCTACTCTTTTTTTGATCAAGATATATATATATATCTAACCTAGCTATCTTGTAGCACCCCAAAACCCACTTTGAACGGCATTACAATCTAAAAACCATTCACTACACGAGAGCAACTAGTAATCTTCATAATTAAGATAATTTCATTCCTCATTCATAATATCTATAATGCTATCCAAAAGAATATGTCGAACTATGACATCTATATCCCAAAATAATATATCAAACTATGATAATTACATCTCAAAAGAATCAAGCTTAATCTTGCAGCGGAATAAACAAAATATAGTAGCCTTTACATTGTCTCAAAATAAATTTCCTAGTCTAGAACCTAGGACAAAAGAGAATATAATTCTAGATGTCCATCTCGGGATCCATGTTCCCATCTATTGGAGCTTCCCAATGTGCCTGTTCATCTACTTCGAACTCCTCCTCTAGTACATAATTTGAAAATATGTTGTTTGTAGGGGTTGAGCACTAAGCTTTGTAGCAACATCCTCCCAAACTCAAACAAGGTTTAAAAAACATATAAAACAATTTGTTCTCACTTTATAGAATATCATACATAATTTTGAAAGAAAATAAGGACATTTCAAATGGATCTCAAGTTTAAGCAAGAGCAACAATTTAAATGAAAGGAATAAACATGTCGGAGTGGTAGAAATCAAATAATCATTCAATAATGTCATCCCATATTCTCATGTATATTGGTTGTTTCCCATGAATCTACACCCCGATTCTACCTCGTTTACCCACCACAATCACACAATCCCAAACATTTTAGGAAGGGCATATACCGTCTCTCACGGCATTGACGAATCCTTCCCAGGAAAGGTATACCATCCCTCAACCTCGGANAAATAATATATCAAACTATGATAATTACATCTCAAAAGAATCAAGCTTAATCTTGCAGCGGAATAAACAAAATATAGTAGCCTTTACATTGTCTCAAAATAAATTTCCTAGTCTAGAACCTAGGACAAAAGAGAATATAATTCTAGACGTCCATCTCGGGATCCATGTTCCCATCTATTGGAGCTTCCCAATGTGCCTGTTCATCTACTTCGAACTCCTCCTCTAGTACATAATTTNTATATCCCAAAATAATATATCAAACTATGATAATTACATCTCAAAAGAATCAAGCTTAATCTTGCAGCGGAATAAACAAAATATAGTAGCCTTTACATTGTCTCAAAATAAATTTCCTAGTCTAGAACCTAGGACAAAAGAGAATATAATTCTAGATGTCCATCTCGGGATCCATGTTCCCATCTATTGGACCTTCCCAATGTGCCTGTTCATCTACTTCGAACTCCTCCTCTAGTACATAATTTGAAAATATGTTGTTTGTAGGGGTTGAGCACTAAGCTTTGTAGCAACATCCTCCCAAACTCAAACAAGGTTTAAAAAACATATAAAACAATTTGTTCTCACTTTATAGAATATCATACATAATTTTGAAAGAAAATAAGGACATTTCAAATGGATCTCAAGTTTAAGCAAGAGCAACAATTTAAATGAAAGGAATAAACATGTCGGAGTGGTAGAAATCAAATAATCATTCACTAATGTCATCCCATATTCTCATGTATATTGGTTGTTTCCCATGAATCTACACCCCGATTCTACCTCGTTTACCCACCACAATCACACAATCCCAAACATTTTAGGAAGGGCATATACCGTCTCTCACGGCATTGACGAATCCTTCCCAGGAAAGGTATACCATCCCTCAACCTCGGACTTACGTGAACAATAGTGGTTGCTCTCACAAACAACAAACCACTACAAGTGTTAGGAAACCATCGAACCCCCACTGGAATAGACTAACATTTAACACTCTACGGCAGTGCTAGAATGCAATTCAAGTCCATCATAACAATCATACAAGAGATGCAATAACAAATATTTTCTCAAATCACAAGGAAATCCAAAATCCCCAAATTTTACATTTTGCATTACAAGAGAACAATTTAAGAAAATAAGCAAGAGATCATCCACAATCCATTTTTTATGGTTCATTACAAAGCACTAAAGTTTTTAAATCAAGAACAAGGTAAAAATCAAGAGAAAAATCCCTTTATCTTGGAAACTAGGGTTTTATGTTAATAAAAGAGTTTTCATGGTTATCTAACCCTAGATNCCTAGTCTAGAACCTAGGACAAAAGAGAATATAATTCTAGACGTCCATCTCGGGATCCATGTTCCCATCTATTGGAGCTTCCCAATGTGCCTGTTCATCTACTTCGAACTCCTCCTCTAGTACATAATTTGAAAATATGTTGTTTGTAGGGGTTGAGCACTAAGCTTTGTAGCAACATCCTCCCAAACTCAAACAAGGTTTAAAAAACATATAAAACAATTTGTTCTCACTTTATAGAATATCATACATAATTTTGAAAGAAAATAAGGACATTTCAAATGGATCTCAAGTTTAAGCAAGAGCAACAATTTAAATGAAAGGAATAAACATGTCGGAGTGGTAGAAATCAAATAATCATTCACTAATGTCATCCCATATTCTCATGTATATTGGTTGTTTCCCATGAATCTACACCCCGATTCTACCTCGTTTACCCACCACAATCACACAATCCCAAACATTTTAGGAAGGGCATATACCGTCTCTCACGGCATTGACGAATCCTTCCCAGGAAAGGTATACCATCCCTCAACCTCGGACTTACGTGAACAATAGTGGTTGCTCTCACAAACAACAAACCACTACAAGTGTTAGGAAACCATCGAACCCCCACTGGAATAGACTAACATTTAACACTCTACGGCAGTGCTAGAATGCAATTCAAGTCCATCATAACAATCATACAAGAGATGCAATAACAAATATTTTCTCAAATCACAAGGAAATCCAAAATCCCCAAATTTTACATTTTGCATTACAAGAGAACAATTTAAGAAAATAAGCAAGAGATCATCCACAATCCATTTTTTATGGTTCATTACAAAGCACTAAAGTTTTTAAATCAAGAACAAGGTAAAAATCAAGAGAAAAATCCCTTTATCTTGGAAACTAGGGTTTTATGTTAATAAAAGAGTTTTCATGGTTATCTAACCCTAGCTTTGTTTAAAACATGATAATCTTTGCAAAAATAACAAGAAATGATGATTTCATAGCATATATATCTAAATGAGAGTGAAAACATACATATACATATAAGCTCTAACCTCAATGGTCAAGAATGGAAGGAAAACCCCTACCTTGGTGTTCTTGAAAGAGAACTAGGCTTTGATCCAATTCAATGTGCAAATCCCCTTTCATCTTGTGTTTTTTCCTCTCTTTCTTCCTCTCTAAGGTTTCCTATGGTTAAAAATGTTGAAATGGGGCTAATGAAGGCATCATTATGTATTTATAGGATGAAAAGTGTACCCAGATCGTGACTTAAAATTTTTGAAACTTACAGAGTGTACCAGTACGCAGTACCGGAAGGTAAACTCTCTAGACAGTAGCGTATCGGTACGCGGTACCAGTACTGTAACTTCCAGGCGTACTGGTACATAGTACCAGTACGATTTGTTCAATTTTGCCTATTTCCTTTGTTTTTCATTTCCAATCCATTCCAAACCCTTCCAAAACTAACTTAAACTTATACAACATACATTTAGACATCAAACATAGTTGATACAATTTCGATTACAAAAAATTTCATATATTTACTTGTTATATATTAAAATAGAAGTGTGGGGGTTTACATATCTAATTTTGTTGAACCTTCTCTTAAAAGCATAGTGTATGGAGGCAGTTACTGGATGGAAAAAAGAATATGGTTTGAAAGTTGATCAGAAAAGGCTGAATGGAAGAAAAATGAAAGATTATGAGAAAAGCAAAAGAAACATCAAGCAAGCTGAGTTGTGATTTTTGAAAATGAAGAAAAGAGAAAGAGAAATGAAAGGGGTTAATTTGTTCCTATAAAATCAAAATGAAGGATAAAGGGAAAAAAAGTGCATAACTAAAATATAAATTGGATAGCCCTTTTGAACTCCTATTGTCCGTCGTTTCTTTAACCACTTACCCCTGGCCACATTACAATCAAAAATAAAGTCTTTTTAATTCCATAATGTGTTCACATGTGTGGTTCTTTTCCATCTATTGCAGAGGAGAGTGGATAATATTACTTAATGTGTTGTTAATATTCTTTCATGAGATTATGCCAAAGCCCAACTTTATTCATCAACATCATCTTTTGATTTTTACGTGTGAAATATTTTCCTTTGATTTATAATAGTCCTATCAAATGTAAATTTTCAGGGATAAGTCACCAAAGTGTTAGTGTCTCATTTTTTTTGAGTAATTTCCAAGAAAGGATTAACATCGAGGCTAATTTTTTATAAGCTAGAAGAAGAGCTATGTTATTCTCCAGATTTTTGAAATAGTAAAACATTGCACACACAAGTTTTTCATAAAAATGTTGGGAATTGTGACACAGGTAGGATGTGTAATTCTTAAACCAGAATGGGCAGTGAAGTATGTGAAAAATAAAATGGAATGCTGTTATAATTTGATTAGTGAGTGGTATATAATCTTTTGTTCTAATCATTGAAGTTTATAGATGTCTTCACTGTAAACCCTCACGGGTTCATACTCGTCCACTGAGGATCACCTAGTGGTTTTTAAAAGTTTTTGTGTAAATATGCACCCATATAATCTACCTTGAAAAAGATGCAAAGCCTTCACATCAACCACAGCAACGATTAAATCCTATAATGAAAGATGTGGTCCAACCTAAAGTTCTGAAGCTGCTTGATGTAGGAATCATTTTTCCTATTGCTGACAGCAAGTGGAGGAGTCCTACATAGGTAGTTCCTAAGAAGTCAAGAATCATTGTGCTCGCTAATGAGCATAACGAGCTTATTCCTACAAGAACAGTTACTGGGTGGAGGTTTTCATAGACTACAGGAAGCTGAATGCGTGTACCTGAAAGATCACTTTCCTTTACCATTCATTGATCAAGTGTTGGAGAGCGTGGTAGGGAATGCCTATTACTACTTCCTAGATGGGTATTTAGGCTACAACCATGGGGACTTTTGCCTTCAATCATGAAACCACCCAATTGGGAACTTTTTTTTTTTAGCTTATATGCGACGTGAGTGATTATGTAGTCAGCACAGTGCCAGGCCAATGATAGGACAAGAAATCCCATGTCATCTACTACACTAGCAATACCTTAAATGAAGCTCAGATAAACAACACTAGCAGTAGTTTTTGCACTTGATAAATTTAGGTTATACATTATAGGATGACCTATTGTTGTTTATATTGACCATGATGTTTTGAAGTATTTGATGATTAAGCAGGATGCAAAGCCATGGTTGATTAGGTTAATCCTTCTCCTTCAAGAGTTTCACATCATTATTAAAGATAACCAAAGAGTGGAGAACGTGGTGGCCAATCATTTATCGAGGCTTATAATTGAAGACACAGATGATCACATCTCTATCCCTAACTTTTTCCCTGATGAGCATCTATTTACATTAAATACAATTGTGTCATAGTATACTAACATTGTGAATTATCTTGTTATAGGGCAACTACCAAGTCATTGGAATCCAAATGGCAAGAAGAGATTCTTGGTTGAGGTGAAGCAGTTCTATTTTGACAATCCATATATGTTCAAATACTGTTGATTAGCACAAAATATTGCATATACTATGTACATTTGCATCCCTTTTATGCTTGTTTTTGTGGTTAAAATGAGTGGAATTGCAATGTTTGAGCTATTAACAGAGTTTCGGTATGTTTACAGGAAAAAGGTTTTAAATGGTGCATGTTAGGCCCTACCAAGGTGCTTAAGGTCAATGGAGGTGAGGTGGAGTCTTGACGATGGCTTAAAAGGTGAANGGTTTTAAATGGTGCATGTTAGGCCCTACCAAGGTGCTTAAGGTCAATGGAGGTGAGGTGGAGTCTTGACGATGGCTTAAAAGGTGAATGAACAAAAAATTTAGCAAAACAAGGGAAAACCTATCGGTAGGTTTTGACTACTTGACCTGCACATACCGTAAACCTACCGATAGATTTTAGCTACTAGACCTGCACCTACCGCAAACCTACGGATAGTTTTTGCTCACTGGAGTAAATCCTACCGGTAGGTTTCCATCTACCTACCAGTAGGTTTTTCTAAAACACGCCAAATTCTACATCTCAAGCTCTACAACTTTAGGAGTCCCACCATGGGGTCTCCCACTTGTTCCCTGAAACTCCTTACACACAGACATCCCCTCCTCAACCCTAGCTTGGACTTTGGAGGTTTGGACATTAATGAGGAGAGAGAGAAGAGGTCAAGCCTGGGAGTGTAGGCTAGGCCTGTGATAGCCTGCCCATTCCATCCAATCAGCCTCCTATGGATGGGAGGTCCATCATACAGACCCTAGGGAGCTCCATAGACATTTTTGGCAAGGAGATAAAGTTATAGAGAGAGAAGTCGATATTTTTGCATTTTCTTCCATCCATTCACTTGTAGTTTATTGTAAGACTTGTGTNGGACATTAATGAGGAGAGAGAGAAGAGGTGAAGCCTGGGAGTGCAGGCTAGGCCTGTGCTAGCTTGCCCATTCCATCCAATTAGCCTCCTATGGATTGGAGGTCCATCACATAGACCATAGGGAGCTCCATGGTGTTTGATCCCACAACATGCGTACACACCCACACTCATGTCAATTGCCCATGAATGTGATTTTACCCATGCATATGCATTATAAATGTACAATTGCAGTTCGTCAATCATATTCAATATGTCAAGAGCACAATATGAACATTCCAATATCCAATCAACATACTCCATGGTAAATTACATCGTAAGCATATAACCACCATTTATACCCTCAATGTCAATATATCATATGCATATACCAACATTTCCCAACATCAAATTCCAAGCATGTTATAATATAATTAATGTAAATAACACACTTAATCCACATAGGCATTTAATGAAGCATCTTCAAGGCAAGAAAATCATTTAACACATAATATGCCCAAATCCTCATTTTTCAAGAAATCACAACAAGTAATTTCTACATACCCAATTCATTCTAGAATAGATTTTAACCATTCTTTATTCCCATTTCCCACATTTCAAATACCATAGGTAAGTGTTATACATGAGATTACGTCTCTAACACCCTACCCATTCCATATATCAACCCTAGGTTAGAAATAAACCTAATTAGGAAATGAACCCTACCTCTTGGAGCGTAATACAATTTGTAGAAAGCCTCCCAAGACCCAAATCAAGCTATAACCCTTGATTTTCCAAAATCCAATTTTTGAAACTTCAGTGAAACCTGCGATTTTTGGTATATAGTCGAAGCCCTCGTCACATAGATCAACTTTGATTCTTGGCCCAAATCGCTTCGATGAACGTAGAGTCGTATATTGTAGAGAGAAGTTGGAGCAAACCTTCCTTTTTCCCTCTCTTTCTCACAAAAATTTTGGAAATCTAATGGGTATGGGGAGAAAATCTGATTTTCTCCCCTATTTATACCCCTTAGATTCTCCCTCATTGCACCACATGTCCTCCATTCCAGGGTCCGATTTCATTCTGAAACAATTATATTTTGTCCTGGTTCAAGTTCAAAATATTTTTATTTGAACAAAATTTAAATTATTTTCTAATTTTTTAAATTTAATTCCCAATCTTGTTCATTTAAATCCCGCAACACCCGATTACATCGTAAAACATAAAAAATTTGACTGTCTCAAAATTCATCGAAAATTGACTAAGTAATTAGATTTCGCAAGAAGAATCCAACGGTGAGGTCCATTTCGTCATCCGAGTTCTACAAATATTTGGGTTTTCAACCTGTACCATAGTGGAAAATTACCGTTTTTCTTATTTTTTATAAAAATTTAAATTTACCTGGAATTTACATTCTTCCCTCCTTAAAAGAACTTTTATCCCCGAAATTTACACACACATGCACATTCAATCACATGCGTATGCAACAGTTATATAACACTAATGACTATAAGAATGTACATCCATCCTCAAACAAGAATGGATAACTGGTATGTCTTGTATCCTCACGCACCCATGTCACATCCTCCACACCTCAGTGCTGCCACAACACCTTCACTAGCCTCACGGTCTTGCCTTGCAAAACCTATTCTTGGTTATCCATGATACGCATTAGTCCTTCCTCGAAGGCCCCATCTGCATCAACAACCAGGTCACCCTAATCCACCACAGGTGTCAGATCTGGAGTGTACTTCTAGAGTATAGAAACATGAAATACTGCGTGAACACCGATAAATTTGGCAATAACGCCAACTGGTAAGCAACTATATCAAACCTCTCGAGTTTCTCGAAGGGCCCAATATACCTCGACGACAGCTTTTCCTGCTTGTCGAACCTGACCACTCCCCTCTTAGGCATCACCTATAAGANTGTGATCAACTCAAGGCGGTCACCACCCTTCGAAGTGGAAAACAAATTGATAAGACTATTGTGCCAAAGGTCTCTCCCAATGCCACATTGCCATTTGAGAAAAATACTAAGGATGACACCGAGGGGATGAGGTGAGTGAGAAGAAAAAAAATGAAGTGAGCGAAAAAGAAAAAATGGTGATGAAATTGTGCATGCATCCCCCATTCCTCCCCCTTTTCCCAATAATTTGAAGCCACCTGTCAAGATGGCTAGCTATTCTGATATAATTGAAATGTTCAAGCAGGTGAAAATCAAAATTCTACTCCTTGATGCCATAAAGCAAATCCCTTCTTGGGCCAAGATTTTGAAAGATTTATGTATGGTGAAAAGAAGGCAAAATTTGCACAAGAAGGCATTCCTCACCGAGCAAGTGAGCTCAATCTTGAAGACCAACACCCCTCCAAAGTTCAAGGACCCCGAATGCCCTACCATTGCCATCACAATAGGGAATTTGGATAATTCAGGCCGGTCGGGATCCCATATAGGAGCACTGGACCCAATGTTGTGGCTAGAATCAATTGACAAACTGTTATTGTCAATTAATAATTTAGACACTTGCTCGTGGAAATGAACATTATTGATAGTTGAACCTGATGGGCCACCTACAACACAATCTCCTCGTCCTCTTCCTCTATTTCTTCGGCACTATCAATTGCATGCATTCCTTTGCACACAAGTAAATGACTATTAGACTGAACAAGTTGTCTAATGACATCGAAACTTGTATAAGGCTGAGTTTGGATGCCAACATTTGAACAGGGTGTAGTGTATCCCATTGAGATCGCCAAAATCTGCGTACTGGGTCCAATATCAAATTTTGGAACATTTGGCTCATCCTCCCTTGTTAGTTGAGCCGTATTGAACTCGACTACATAAGCACTGTCCGCCATATGGTCATGCACATTTTGACTTATGCCTTTGGCATTATAACAATGGCCATAAGTTGCTAGAGAATTCTACAATGGATTCATGCTCTATTGAGTAAGCAATTGAATGTATTGGCCATAGTCATTCACCAACATCTGAGGCACATCCATTATTTCTTTAGTAATTATGTATAAATCAATGCTATTTAGTGTTGGGTTTTGAAAGATAGCATCCAGCATTGCCTCCATGCAATCATCATTGTGTATTTCAAATTCCAAGTACTTTTGCACGTGATCACCCAAGAATGACAGGAATCGACAAATTATCTTTAGTCGTGACATGGAACTATTGAGCTACATAATGCTATATGCCTTTTTCAAAAATTCCTCATAAGCGGTTCCATATTTCAACTTAATACACTGTTGAGGCTTTTCATTGTACGATATCCCATGTTCATCATATATGTTATTACCTCCCCAGCAGCACATGACAATTGCATGTCTTCCCAACATTTTATACCTTCATTACAAAATATACCAATAAAGTAATAGTTTTCACATTAGTGGAATCATAACTGTGCATCCCAAAACTTTCAACGAAATGTTGTTGTAAAATCCCGGTAGATTTAAACTTTTATGAATAAAGGGTAAAATGGTAAATTGTCACCATGATTCGGGTTGTAAATCTGAAATTTTTTGTAACTCGGATGACAAAACGGACCTCACCGTTGGATTCGTCTCGCGAAATCGAGTTACCACGTCAATTTTCGTCGAATTCTGAGATAGTCAAATTTTTCACGTTTTACGGAGCGATCGGGCTTCGGGTGACCCTGTACACGAATTTTTTTATAAAATTTTAAATTTTGGGCAATAAAATAAGATAAATTGAAATAAAAATATTTTAGATTTAAACCGGGGCGAGATTTAATTGTTCGGGACAAAAACGGACCCGGAATTAAAAATGGACATGTGGCCAATTGTGGGCCAAGTGTTCTAAAGTATAAATAGGGGGAAAAATCAGATTTTTCCCCCATTGTTCAGCATCCTCTTCAGCCGATAGAAAAGAGAGGGAAAGGAGAGGGAAAGCTTCAACTTCTCTCTATGATCTACATAATTCTAGTGCTCAAATCCGCTTGGACCAAGAACAAAGATCGTTCTCCTCGTCAAGGGCTACGTCTACGTACCAAAAGGAAGTGATTTCACCGAATAATCAAAGGAAGAATTTTTGGAGATCAAAGCTTTTGGGTTGGTTTTGGTGTTTTAGGGGTTTTCTACACTCCTAAGAGGTAGGGGTTATTCCTACTTTGGATTATTCTTACCTTAGGTGTTGCTAGACTAAGGGTGAAAATTATGTATATGCATATGTATTGTTATACATATATGTCTATGGGTATGAAA